>BNCR01000018.1:13613495-14040995 GCA_014656515.1 Oryzias celebensis | reverse complement strand
GCTCAAACAACACAACATATGGATGGATCTTTCTCCCTAAAACCCCAACCAGGAGGTCCTATCAATATAAGATGACATAAAAACACTTTTCCCTTATGTATTCTCAGATAATAACAAATATAGAAACACAAAAATAATTTAGCTTTCAATAAAGACATCCATTTGTTTAAAACTTAGATTAAAAATGATTAAAATAAATTTGATTTTACCAACTTTTAGGATGTCTAAAGAAAAAGAAAAAATGTAAATAAGTTAAAACTTTATAAGAGCTTAAACTGTTCAAAAAGTCCATGTCATCCTTTGCGAAGGGAAAAAAAATGAATGTCAGCTCAATAGAAAAAATCTGCCTGCTGATAGACAATCCAGGTGGTAATAAACTAGACAAAAACATCATGCACAAATGTCTTCTCAAAGTTGAAACCCAGGCAACATGCATCCAAATACTGTCCTAAAAATAAAAGCATCACATACCAGAGTCTGTCTCCTCCACTTCCATGTTGCTGCATGCCCAACAAAAAAAACAAGAAAGTATAATTCATAAACAGAGCTGCATAGTTAACCAGAGAACCATCATAACTGAATGAACCTTCATGTAGAAACAGATACCATACAAATGAGTTCAACAGCCCTACCAGGTCAATATTAATCTATAAAGCCTGAAATAAATCATTAAATTAAATCTATGATGATAAAGTCATCATGTGCAAACAGAATTTGTCCCGATGTGACCCAGATGTCTTTTAGAGGCATTCCTTTAACAATGGTCACCATAGCAATTTATATTCTGTCTATTAAAAAACGTATAGATTAGTCTGGTATAACTGCAACAAACGTTGTAAAACTATGAATCAGCGACCGTCAACGCTGTGCTGCCAACACTTCGGAATGTTTCAAAGTGTCTGCAATGAAATTCTAAACACCAATCCGAGCCGCTAATTGAAGCTGAATAGAGCGCTGCAAAGGCCAAATAATGGCGGCTTTTTACACTGTATGAAATAAAACTTTATTCAAGTGAGTCAAAACAAGAGTTTGAACAAACAGTAGTTACCAGTTCGTTTGATGATTTTAGAGAAAAACTAAATGTTTTAGAAAGTTTACATAGTTTTGTAAATGTTTCTTTTTTTGCTAATAAATGTTCATCTTGGGTTTTAAATCTTAAAATTGTGGCCGCTGTCCTTTCAATTGAAAAAGAAGAAGAATTAGTACATTTTATCTTCAGAGATGTATTAAAATAAAAGTGGATGAGTGGTGGTTCTACTGCGAGCTCCTTTTGAGTGATCAAGCTCCTCATCCTATCTCTTAAGCTACGTTCACACCGGACGTTCACACAACAGAATGAGTTCAAGCAGCCACTTCCAATAAAAAGTCGATGGTGTATTTCTGGTTTCTGCGTTCAAAACTATTGAATTCCCGCATTGCTATGGAAGTTTCTACGTCAGTTTTTGGGCTCTACGTACAAAACACGTTGCCAGTGAACATGCATTGCAAGTTAATCCAGGTCAAACTTTGACCAATTAGGAACTCAGATTTGGCAGTGATGTATGGATTTGGTTTATCTGGTGAACCTAGACACGGTGACAAGCCTGAAAATGTCTGCATTTGTTTTTCAAATAGAGATGAACAATGGCCACGTTCTTGATATGATGGCAATCCACATCCATATACATTGCAAGGAAGCTATTATTGAAACAGTTACTGTTTCATGCCCAAATCATTACAATTGCACTGCTTTGAGATTTCGCACTTAGCCTCTGTAGGTGGCGGCAGACATGCGCAAGTAAACAGTAGAAAAATAAGAAGATGAAGAACCTCCTCCCTGCTTGTCATGAACACCATAGGCTGTGCTTGCGTTAAAGCACATGCGTTTAGCGTGTTCTTGAAGGCCCGTCAAATGTGTGGTGTGTATGTAGCTTAAGAGCCACCCTGCAGAGCAAACTTATGTGAGCTGCTTGAGTCCAGGATCTTCTCCTTTCAGTCATGCGCTAAAGGGCATGGCCATAAGTGAGGGTGAGTTTTGCCTTTCAGTTCAGCTCCTTTAACAGATTGACAAAGCTACTGCATACAGCTGCTTATATACAGCTGCTCTACCTACCTGCCAGTCCATCTCCTTTCTTCATTCGCTCCTCCAGGAGAACTCCACCTACCCACCACCTTTTCTAGTCAATATCCAAACCTATTTTGATTCCAGCTGCTTCACACTTAACTGTGCATCGCCCCAGTGCACACTGTAGGTTCTGGTTCGATGAAGCCAAAATCAAAACATCATGCAAAAGGCATTCACTGAGAAACGGTTTAAGTTGCTGCCAGCAACACAACCAAAACGCCTGACTCCATGGCTGTATCTGTTGTCCTGACACAACAAAATGACACAGTTTGTAACATTTAACAGCTGTGACGACTCAATGTGACCCAGAGTTTGTGTTAGGACAGATCTAAGTCATAGGTGCTGCAGAGCTTCCTATTTGTGTTGATCCATGCAAAACTAGATTGTTTTAAGCAACCCAGAATCCTTTTCTGCAGCGTTTTGATTTTTTCAACATTTTTTATGCTTAAAGCTTAAAGTCAAGGCCAGCCTTTTTTATTTCTCACACCAGACTCCTTCTTGGTTATGTTCCTTTACCCAGTGCTTAAATAGGCTGTAACTGGTCTATTACTCACAGAAAACACAGCTTAATGACTTGCTTTCTTTTTTTTATAATTATATTAAAGGGACATTATTTCCCTGCAGCTTTTATGTATTTATAGATGGCTTTTACAGCAATGCCGGACACACAAAGCTCACGATGACCTGCTTAAATTACAAAAGGCCAAGCAGGGCACAATGGAATATTTGAGCCGAAGTTTTGGATCATTTGCCATCTGTCAAATCAGCAGATATGTAGAAGTGTGTCATGTTTATGTGTTAAAAGCAGGCTTGTAGAACAGAAAGTGATAAACCCATTGGGCACATCAATTGTGTCAAATAGGAAGAGCTGTAGCCTATGATGGCATTTACATCTTTATGAGGTGTTCACACCTGTCGTGTCTCATCTGACCTCACAGGCTTCGCACATTGCAGCCGCCTCACACCCAATGAAGGTTGATCTTTCAAGTCCTCCACCGTAACGAGGGTAAAGAAATAAATGGCTGATGCATTGTGGGCACCTTTGTTCAGCTCCAGTAATCCTGATAGCTCTGTCAGGATGGCTGCAATAAAAGAAGTGGCAGTCCATTCTATTGGATGGTGACTTTGCAAGAAGTCAGATAACTTCAGAAGTCAGCCTTGTCTGTCCTTTTACCCGAAGCAAGTGCTTTTCTTTGCTCCCAGACAGAAAATAAAATATGAAAAAACACACATTTGTTTTGATGGTTTTTTAATGGGTTTGCTACCCCTAAATTAACATTCATTAAAGTTTGTATTTGTAAATAAAAATCTCATAAATTTTGATTTTTTTGCAGTAAAATTTACTAAAGTTTATGCAGAAGGTTACCTGGAGAATGCGTCTTCAAGTCCATCCTCCACATCCTGTTGGGACACAACAATCCAGATGAGGCCACACAAAAGGCTACATGTTGAAATCTCACTATTTTGATGCTTTCAAGCTGCACTGAATTTCCATCTATTAGTCTGTTCGTCATGCCCTTCTTTGTTCAGGTGACACATATAATAATCGGCTGACTGCAAGTGGAAACTCATTTAATATTGAGTTACAATCAGCTTTTCTGCAGTAATACTAAATATTCATAGCTGTCAATAAAATTATGTAACCATAATAGGTACATTGGAAACAAACGGTGACCCCAGCACAGAGGGGAAATGAGGGGTTACAAGAGCAAAGCTTCAGAAAGACGTCATAACTTCTCCCACTTATAGAAAAAAACCTGTCGAGGAAAATGTGAGCACATCACTTTGCACAAAAGATTTGATCATGAAAATGGCGTCACCTAGTGTTGAGTATTGGTAACTGACTGCTGCCTGACCATGCATAACAGATGTACATTTTAACCCAAGTCGGACACTTTACACTCTTTCTGCTGCTTTGTGCTCAATGTGTTCCACACACAGTTATCTCTGCCCACGGAGCAGGGCAAAGGTTGATGAGCAACCCACCCAGGAGTCCAGTTTGATTGGTCGCCTTCGCAAGGGGTTACTGCGAGGTGACGGGGAGCTGAGCAAAGCAGAGAAGAAAGGCCTTCTGAGCTTTTCCTCCATCCCGATGGGGTTGTGTGCTGCTTGATGCGCAGGGGATGGCAGGTGCGGGTGACTGGCTGGAAGAGAATAAAGTGAAAAAGCGGAGACAATGACACATAGAGGACAGTTGTAGATGGATGAAAAGAAATGGAAAATGACAGAGCACGACAAGACACCAAGCAAAAGAGAGGAAAAAAGGATGTCTGCACTTAATAGCAATGCTTCCTTTGATAAAAACATGCTTTAAGTGCATATGTTTGCGTTACCCTCCACTCATTGAGGAATAAAAATATACAGTACATTTCCAAAGTTGGATCAAAGTTTAAGGATGATACAATCATGCAATGTTCAGCACTAACCCTTAGTTTGGACATATAGCTGGGACAGCTTTACACATATTCATGACTATTTCACATGAATAAAATATATATTGGTTAATTTATTAAATTTCCATTACAGAAAGTCACAAAAACAGCTTTCATGTAATTTGACCAGAACAAAGGTAGAAATTTGATAAAATTATGAATTTTACACACAAAAAAAAAACCAAAAATCAGTAACTTAGTTTGAATTACAAAAAGACAATTGATTACTGGTTTTGACAAATCAATATTGTGTTTTTCTAAATGTTGGTCATTTTAATGTGATTAATTTTAGTCACAAAACAAACCCTTAAGAAGAAGATGGTAGACTTCAAAGTTAGATTAAGATCTGACAACCTGATTTTTTTGTTTGCTAAACCTACTAAAGAAGATAAGAAAAACATGAATGTAAATAGAAAATAAAATGGACACAATCTGCTTTGACACTTCTTATTCATGTGGGTTTTGTAGATCGACCATCAATATTCTTCGAATTTTGTTTTCTGACAGAAACATTTTCCTCTTTCCGCTAATTTATGTTAATTTTTTTCTGTCAGATTTATCTTCATCTTACTTTTTCCAGAAACAAAGAAACCAAAATTAATGGGATTGAAATTTAGCAAAAAATATTCCGAAAAGAGAACGTTTTAGCGTAACAGCATAAAGTAAGGAGAAGAAAGTGACCTTCTGGAAAGTCCATCACTGGTGCTTTTTATGGTATAACTATATTAAAAAACACTATTTTTTATAGATATTCCAAAGCCAAATATAAACACCATAATAAATAAACAAAGAACACACCGAAATAGTTATTTAGGCTGGACGATATATTTCATGTAGCATCATTTTAGTCTAGCAGTATCTATATGCAGTAATTAGTATCAGTAGTTTTCCAAATATTCTGCTGGGATCATTTCCAGTAATCTCTAATGAAGTTGTGTCCTAAATAGTAGCTGGAAAATAGAGCAGGATGTGTAAGAAACCTCTTTGAGTGCATAAAATAACCTGAAGGAACATTTTGTGCTTCTGTCTCCATCTGCCCTTCAGCCGCTGTGCAGGAGCAGCAAGTCCGAGATTTCTTGCCTAAAAAATGAAAAATATTGTATCTTCAATTGGGATTAACGAGCAACAGTTCTCATTATGAAACTACCCTGCAGAGAGAAAAACGTTTTTTTTAATTTTCTATTTTGAGTTATTGTGAAAACTTACTTTCCTGAGCAATCTCCCAAAGGTCTAGAGCAACTTTAAAGGCCTGGGCTACTGTTAAGGTGACAGCCTGAGCCTGCAGAAGATAATAAACAAGACTGAATCATGCTACTTATAAAACCTGACAAGTTTCACTTCAACCTAATCGTCACTAGATGGAGCCACAAACTGTTCCAAAACATGCAGTCTAACCAATAGTCCATAAACACAGAAGCAGTTGGTTTTCAAGCCATAAATGCAAATACTCTTATGAGAAAACTAGATTTCAATACTTACAATTTTTCTTTTTTGGCAGAGGAACGCATGGCACTCAAGAGTTTCACTGAACTGACTCTGTGAGACATAAGCAAACACCTTATCCTGAGTTTTATCTGCTGTGCAGTATGAGATTCTGCAAGAAATGCAAACATAAAAACATGTTATTCGTACTTGGAATCAATATTAAGTCTACTTTAAAAAGTTCCTTCTTTCTGATTTAGTTGGGAATTTTCCATGCGTAGAGGCAAATGAGCAAGGTAGGTTAAGAGCTTTTTGTTGATTAAACCCAATGATTTGAGAAACAGTAATGGAAGAAAGTAGAATTTTACCCTGATGATAATCAAGTTGCTTATAAGTTTTTCATTCATGGTTTAAGGGAATAGATATAATTCACACCAGTCGATTTTTAAATGAAGGACTTATTGAATAATAGAGGAAAGGATCTCTGAAAAACATGCATAGTAATTTCTGTTCCAGAACAGTTGCAAAAAAGATCTTCTAAAACAATAACTCTGATGTTATCTTCTTAAATTTAAACCCCGTTTGAAAGCTCGCTCCCAGCTGTCATGCTCCTAAATCTAATATATGCTTTCAGAGAAATCCTATTGTCTTAAGATGCAGTCACACCCCTTTTTTTTTCTTTTGTATGTGATCTCCCACAGCAGCTTCCACTGACATAAATAGATTCTCGGTCAGATTTAATATCGGCTATTAGTGGCTGTATTGATTTAGAGAGGCAATGTTTGTCTATTACCTGAACCGCCACTTATAATCAAGTGTTACCTTTAAATACATGCCTCAGTGAGCGATACACCTGACCCACAGTTGGCTCAGTTTGAGCATCATCCTCACTGCAGTAAAACAACAGATGGAGGCTTTCAGCCCAGGGTGGATCACTAATCTGCAATCATTACAGTAACTTGTAAACTGTATTCAAAAGGGGTTTTTGTGGGCGCCTGACACCCATTTGGAGACCAACTTCAAACAGGAGGGGGGAGGCACTGAAAATAAGCTAACTTATTAATTCAACTAACAAGCAGGGAGTCACCAGTCCTCACATTTCCCTCACAAATTGGCTGCTGGCTTGCAACACTGATCCATGACCCATATAGCAATACCCAGGACACTGCTCTCCTCACACTTATTGTATATTTAGGGTGTAATTGCATAAAAAATGAGCACAGAAAAAAAAGAAACTGAGCAGTCTGACCTATTTCGCATGGAAAGCCTCATGTGATCTGAAAACATTTTTGTGACATTATCATCAGATGTGATTATGATTTGTTAGAAGCAGACTCTTGTTTTTTGTGTCTTCAGTAATATTTTTTTCCCTTAAAACAAAAATGACTTTTACTGGATTGACTGGAACTTGATTGCATTTGTTTGTTTGTAAGACTAATCAATCAGGATAAAATGTCACCACCACTAAAATAATAAAAAGATTGAAAAGATAACATGATCTTTAAATGTTAGAATCTGACACATTAACTTTAATTTTGATACAAATATAAGGTCACATTTTTTCAAATAGAAGCTGAGTTGGGTTTTTTTTTAGATTTTGGAGATTTGTTTATTTATTTTTTATTATATGATTAACTTTAGGATCACACAAAAAGGTTAATAAAACACCTAAACAGAAAATCAAAAAGTGCAGTTGCCTAAACCCTATGAATAGTAAAAAATAGGCTGTATTTAGTTCAGACTGGATAAGTCAATTGGTCCCGATCGAGTCCTGAACCTTGCTTTTGGTCTGCACTCAGACTGCCCTCAAATTGACTTTCTTATTTCAAACCAAAGATTATAAACAAAACCATGTGGCTAAAGATCTCTTCAGTCATTGGCCAGGAATTCCAAGGGTGGGCAAAGCAACAAGAGAAAGGATAATAAAAGCTCTAAGCTTTGCAATCCTTTTTGAGATAGTTCACTTATTCAAACTGATTGCATATAAAAAATCCAAAACAGCAGTATTGAAGAGAGGTAGCTATTTTTATGTGAATCAGAATAGCAGATCCAAGTTAAAGTTTTGTAATTTCTGCAGTCCACCTTGTTCAAAGTCATAAGTTTTGTTTTTAATGTGGGGTTCTCACTGAACATTAATGTATGCATGAATCTAAATAATTAAGTGGGTCAGCAGACATGCATCTCATGTCAGACTAAACAGCAGCCCCAAATACAGCAAGAAACTAAGGCAGACGAGGCTATCACTGCACAAAGAGCCTTGCAAAAATAATGGAGTCTAAAAGGCAAAAGATCAAAGGGTGGACAGGGAAAAACAAAGCTAAATATGATGGTAGCCCTTTCTTTTTTTTTTTAGACATTAATTAGACATGCTCCTCTTTAGATTAATAAAAAGGTTACGAATCGCATAACCCCATCATCAGTGTGACAAAACAGAAGATCTTCTTCACAGCAGAGACCCTTCGTTTGAAGGAAAAGAGAAGAAAAGAGAAATATTAACTGACAGTATCACACTGATTTGGAACAACAGAAGCCGAGCTGTCAGTTTGCATCAAGTCTCCAAAAGGGCCCTGTGGACTGTAAGCCTTTGATCTGCTCACTCTGAAGCACAGGTACTCCCGAGGCAGACCGGGAATATGTCAATGTTTGCAGAACAAAGCTTCAGCAGAAATGTGTTCATCAAAGCAAATAAACTTTATATATTATATATTATATATTATATATTATATATTATATATTATATATAATACATTATATATTATATATTATATATTATATATTATTATTACATATCATTATATCTTTATTATATATTTAAGAATTTTGAAATACAATTTTGTTTGTATTGACATGTTTTCTTTTGTTTGACTACGCAATTAATACACAATGAAACACACTGGTCTTCTTCTTTTCCTTTTTCTACTGTACACTAGCACATGTGCACCACCTACAGTTGGAAGAGACGTGATGCAAAATGTCAAAGCAGTGCAAACCCTCATGAATCTTGCTCTATAGGCTTTTTCTTGGCATTATAGAATTCAGTTCGGGCACAAACCGCAATTAATCTATCCTCCGTAATAATTTTTTTAACGGTTGGCACTTATGTAAATTAAAATCACTATAAATCACAACCGAACCAGACTCCTTGATTGGCCAAAGTTAAACCTGGTTTAACTGGCAAGTTCAATGACCACATGTTTTGTACCATCAAATGTTTAAGAAAGAACTGGACAGCATGGCCCCTTTCCTCTAGTCTTCCAAATAGGAAGTACCTGCGAGCTCCAAAAAGCCAAAATCTCATAGACTTTTATTGAGAAATAAACAGCTATAACTCAGTCATTATATTTGTCAGATTAACCATCCTTGCTCTGAAAATTTTTTTTAACATGTTCTTTGTAATCCTACTTTCTTTACATGACTTTTTTCTTTATCCCAAGTTATTCAAGTTATAAACTCTACCAATCAGATGCCTCAGTAAAAGCATGTGGCGCCTGCTGTCCCACCTGGAACACTTGATTGACAGATTACCTAGAGTCGCTTTCAGTGGAAGGGGTGTGGACTTGGAACAAGGTAACTCATGATTGGTACCAGTAGTTGGCCTAAAAACGTGACTCAGACCGACTCAGACAAATCACTGTTGACGGCAGCTGAATTGGCTTTATTTCACTGGAGACGGATTTAAGGCATTTTCTACGGGTGACGTCACGTGCCCCTCTCTATTTACAGTCCATGTTTTATACTCAGACATTGTTTTAAAAATGTCCATAACTATGTGTGATCACGAGAGTGTTACGCATGTTTACATAGACCTTTCATTGAAAGCTTGAACGTGCGTTACTGTGAGCTTCGTTTTTTCTAGGAAAAAATATACCAAGAAAAATAAATAAAAAAGGAATATCACATATATATATATATATATATATATATATTTATTTGGATTAGTTACTAGTGTGTCGGCAAACACTTTTTTTTTTCTATATTTCTAAGGCTCAGTGATCAGTGCCTTGATTTTATTCCCTTCCTTCATCCTTCCTTAGCTTTCTCCCCCACAAATGGATTAGGTGCAAAAAAAGGAAGTAAAATGGGGGGGGGGGGGGGGGGGGGGGGGGTCTAAGACCACTGTGAAGTGGGGGGTGGGATGTCATTAAAAGAGAAATAAAATCCATCCTTACTCAACCAAAGCACAGAGTGTGGCCATTTCTCTGTATTATTACGCATACTGGAAGGATAGGTTTCTAAGTGTGCAGTTTTTGTCGGTACTCCAATATTTTCACAGCTTTAATGATACAATCCAAAGAAATTAGCAAAGGAGAAACAGAGAAGAGGAAAATAAAAAGAGATTGAGCTTGTAGCTCTGGCCTGTGTTCTGTTATTGCTGATAAGATGGATTAGGAGAGGATGGAGACACTTTAATGTGTACACATTCTCTCACACACACAGACACACGTGTGTGCTCTGTCCTATCACAGTCCACTGCTCAGTCACACAAGTCTCAGCATAATGCAGAGAACTCCGCAGAGAAAAAACTCAAGGAGCAAATCAGAATTTACTCACAATTTGTGCTTTTTAGGTGTTTTGATGGAGAGTTTAAGGTGAAATTATAGCACTTTTAAAACTTGAAGTGATAATCATAAAGACTTTTAAAATTAATGTTTTTTAAATCATGGTCAAATGAATTTTAATTTATGAAATCCAGCTTCAATTTAAAATCAACTGATAAAATAAATGAGATTTTGTGCATAAATCGGCTGTGTCTTCGTTTGGTTCGCATGCTAACTATGAATTCAAACCTTAAGCCATTTCCACTGCCTGCGTGAAAATTTTTTACAAGTAACTTAGTAAGCAACCGTTTCTCTTTTTTAATCAATATAAACATAAAGGCAATCCTACAAGGCTCAGCGACCATGTGATCAAGTGTCCGCTCTGAGACTGGAAGGTCAGGACTAAAGTCCAAGACCAAGTCATACAAAAGACCCAATGCCTCAGTGCTTGACGCTCAGCATTAGGGGTTGGATTGGGGAGTTAAACCACTGAATGGTTCCTGAGCGGGGATGTGACTGCAGCTCACGACTCCCCAGGAGGATGGGTCAAATTTCACAAACTTTGGTGCGTGACAATTAATAACTTAACTTCTTAAAAATTGAAATGTGATCAAAGCATTTCAAAGCCTCGTTATAGTACTACTACCTAATTATTTGCAAGATTTCATTAGCACATTTGTTTTTTAATTAAAACTTTTTATTTTGAGTGTTTGATACGAAGGGGTGACAATTTATCACTACTTTGTATGCATGGATAGTTGATTAAATATATATATATATATATATATATATATATATATATATATATGTGTGTGTGTGTGTGTGTGTGTGTGTGTGTGTGTGTGTGTGTGTGTGTGTGGGTGTGTGTGTGTGTGTGTGTATTTTTTCTGTTTTTTCAGACAGAGAAATGGGTTTCGGTATAAAAGGAAGACGGCTATTATTAGTATTTATTATTACTTTCATTATTACAGTTCAAATAGGGAATTATAAAATAAAAGAATTTTTTAAGGGTCAGAAAAATGAAGCTCATGATTTGACCTATTTTTCTGCATTGGATCCAATATCTTTTGAAGTACTGTGCAGCTTCAGTTTTTTGGAATTTTTTTAAGCATCAGTGAGATCATAGGCTAGAAGAGAGTGTAGGGAATCCTACGTAGAACATAAATGTCAGTTAAAGACTTGATCCATTAATTTCTTTCTGGGTTTAATTAATTAGAAATGATCTATCTGCTCAAAAAGAGAAAAAAAAACTTGTTTTAATTCACACAAGTGTAGAGCATAATATTCACCATAATTTACTTTAAAAAGAAGACACAGGAGACTTAACAGCAGCCTTCTTCAAATACTACATTTTTATATTGTCAGCCTGCATAAGAGGTTGCAAAAGTTTTTTTATGGGAAGTTGGAAGTATAATAGGTAGATGACACCTGCCTGTATATGGAGACGTCCTCTATGAGGTTGGTGGTCTCTGTGTCGGTAATGACAATACCTTTCGGTGACACTGTCAGTGTCACTTTCCGAAACTTCTTAGTACTGGCTCTGGCCTGCAAGTACAAAACATTTATTTTTGAAAAAACACCAAAACAAAATCTTCTCATAGTTTAATGTCTGATGTCAACCTGGACTGACTCTTACTTTGTTCAAAAACCACAAACATTCCCATCTTTCAAAAACACTGCAAAATGAAATTGTGCAGCCAACTTTGCCCTAGAAATATACTGTGGAATTTATAGGAAGAGACAGATTGAGGGGGTTGCAGCAATGTAGAGCCCAGAATGAGCACTGGAGGCCAGGCTGGCAGCCACAGACTCCCCCTGCTGCTCTGTGCCATCTGGAGTAGCATCAAATGCAGCCACAGTGCTGCGCTCGGGGTCTGTGAGAGCGCCTGTTGACAACGGCAGTGCCCTCTGTGCAGTTAAACCACAAATGAGAAGAGCTTAGCATCGCATTTAAGTAACAGCAGGAATTATGTCTGAGCTTAAATTGGGTATATTTACTTATTCAGACCTTAAAAAACTTCTGAATTTCTAAGAAGTGACAGGAGGCTTAATGTTTGCTGGAAGCTACTTTTGGAAAAACTTGCTTCTGGGAAAATTGGGGCTTTACAAGAACAAGAAATTATGTCATGACTTCCTAGAGGGACCAAAACTCTGGAGATTGTTTACAAAAAAAGAAGTTTCTTTTAGCAGATATCTATTAGTCAAAAGAATCTCAAAGTAAATGTGATTTAGGCGATATAGGTCACTGACACAGAAGCAATCGTGATTCTATCATGTTATGTGTGTCATGCCATCCATCAAAAGCTCAGTCGTTCATATACTCTCTGTCTCTTCTCACCACATCAAACTGAGTAATATCAGTATATGAAAAAAAGCATTAAAACTCCCTGTTTAGGCTGATTGGTTTCCAAGACGACAGACAGAGACAGAGTTTTTGCTATTATCTTGGTAAAAAAAAAAAAAAAAAAAAAATCAATTGAACTTCAATCCTACTAATAAGTTCAGCGCTGGCTCTAATTGAAAAGCACAGGAGAAACATGAAAAGCATGGGATTAGACCACACTGTTTAATTTTTGAAGAAAGCCTTACCCAGAATACATTTTCTCATTGTTCTGATGAATTGGTGGGCATGCATTTGAGCATGAGATCAAACAGCCGGTAGAATTAGTGGGGAAAAAAATGCGTATGCAAATGACAGAGCAGCAATTGAAGTATTTGCGTGTCTGCAAAATGGATTGGCTATAATGCAGTTTGCATTTCAAACACTGTCTTTTATAAACAGAACAAGTGTGAAAAAGTGAAGGAATTATTCATCTGAAGCAATCTGAGCTTATAAATGTTGTAGGAAGCAGTCTGTTTGGGCCACATCCACATCACACAGCAAGAAAACTGTGAAGAAAGGCAGCTTTATACATAAAGTCTTTCTTTTTCTTTTATTTATTTGTTGTCCTGCATGCATGCAGAGATGTATATTATGAAACTGTCAAATTTTTTAAAACAAACAAAAAAAATCACAGGTTAGTTGGAAAAGAAAAAATCCTCAAAAGTGTGTAAATCAATTACCTTGATAGAGGTTGCAAGAATAATTAGCTTCAGGGTTTGATATGCATTGACTGTAAGAACAGAGTCAGCATCTTTTCTTTTGTCACTTTAAAATCAGTGTTCAGCTTTCAACTAAGCTACCCAAGAGTCTTTTGTAGCAGGTTATTGTCTGCTCCATCTTCCATCTGATTGCTTAATATTTTAGTTAACTAGCTGATATAATAACACACATCAGAAGGTCGCTTGAGACTCACAGTGGCAACGATTCTCCGGATGGCAGCTGAGGCCATGTCCTCTCCTTTGGGCTGGCCGACGAGAGTCATACCCAGGTACTTCACATTGAAGACCATTCCCTCCAGCAAGGTTTCCTTTGTGTCTGTCCAGTTCTCTGGCAATTCTGATGGAACACAATTCATGATAAAGAATTAGCAAATATAGTTTCAAGGAAATAACATTGTTTTAGTCAGGACAACTATATAGAGTAAAATAATTAGTGATGTCATACAATTAATTTGTTTTGCATTTAATTAATTATGACTTGCAATCAAGTAATCTAATTAATCTGTATTTAATCTATTCTAATATTTGCTGTGAAACACCTACTTTTCAGATATTTTTAATTTAAATTGTGTCATTGTGCCAAAGTAAAAGATAAAAAAAATATTTAAAAGGGTTTTTTTGAATTTTCTACCATAACAAACGTTCAATAAAAAATACATCAACTCTAGAATGCTTTAATTTAACACATCAAAAAACAGTAGGAAAACATTTCTGAACAATCAGAAAAATATTGACCACAAACATCTTATTAACACTTCTTGTTATTGTTGACACACATTATTCCACAGTTTATTGCAACAGCAAGCAGGACATGTGTGATTTAAGAGTTTTCTTTCATCTGTATGGTGAATATGATGATTTTGAACACTGGGATAGAGCAGAAGACAAAGAGAGAAGAGAATCTAAGAAGAAGGAGATGAGATACAAGGAGGTGACACCAGATAAATGTAACTATTTAGACTTTGAACTTTGAAGCAAACTTTTGCTTCATCATCTGGACAAAAACAAGGGGTAGGAGGTGAACTTTCCCTCTAAAATTATGCTTTTTTTAAATTTCACATGACCATCAGCATAAATACCCTTTTGCTGCAGAGCGAGGTAGCTGTTACCATGAAAACCTTAACATATGGCATTTAAAATAGCATGATTTTTGCGAAAAATTATTTAAACATAAAAATATAACAAGATTAAAGCACTAATAATTAATTATGTATTTATTCATTTTGTAAGTGACCGTGGTATAAGTGGGATAATGCCAGTCGTGTCCATTATCAGAAACTAATAGACTTTGCAAACATTTGACGCAATCAGGACGCCGCGTTTTCATTTAGTGTATAACGGACACCTTGTCGGGTTTTAGCCCTTACATAATGAATACATTTAAGGTTTCAAAATGAGATTATAGCAATAATTTGTCTAGAATTAATTCATTGTGGTTAATGAGATAATTTGACACCACAGCTAGTAACCCTGTCATTTTAAAGTTGGACCACTTGGATGAGTAGTGAAGCATTTCAAGATTTTACAACAAACAAGATTTTAAACCCAGAGGCCATGACTCAACCTAAAGACGTCATCTGGATGAATGAGAACCTTTGCCGTCTTAAAAGATGGACTGTGCTAATTGTCAATGTTGAAATTACTTGAGATCAGTGTTCTTTTGTCGTATTTAAAGAAATAATGCCAAGAAAAATCAATCAGCAAATATGTGGCACCTTCTTGTCCCAAAGATAATCAGAAAGTGAAATCAGAGACTAAAAAAAAACTACTGCAAAAGCTCCTTTATCCATTGCAGCATTATAACAAAAAGTTATGTATGAGAATTGGGAACTGTACCGGAGGACAATTGAATGTGTTTGGGAAATTAGGACATATCATTTTTTGTAAATTTAAGCACTATGCAAAATGTTCCTGCATATGTTTCGATGAAATGATTATATCCACGAGAAAATTAATAGAAAAATACAGCAACTCTATTAAATTCAATGTTTCACAAGTTTTAAATCTGATTTGCCGAATTTCAGCCAGGGATTTTCTTGAAAAAAAGTAGTGCCAAGCTGTCTTTGAAATGAAAAAAACTGTTGAATACTGGCAAAGATTTGATAGAGAAGGAAAACTGGACACCCTGCAGCTGAGCAGCATGGAATAAATGACACAAAACTTGTACTCTACATGATCCTTTTACCCAAAGAAATCCACAACACTCTTTTTGCTGCTGGTTTTTCTGCTATAAAAACAGAAATACTGATATAACCAACAGAACATTCACTTTTTATAAACAATTAGAGACAGTTTTCTTTCTTGCAAAACAAATCTTCTCCATCAAAGACAGTAGAGAGGGTCTCACAGCGTCCAATAATCTATGGGGTGACATTGGCACTAAATTCTGCACACGGATTGAGCCATCTGTCACTGGCAGACCCCATGCAGCTGTGAAGGAAAGCAGCATCCTCAAGTGTGATGCGTCCAACAACTGTGAATTATTAAATAATTTTCCATGATACTGTGGGCACTGCAGAGCCACACGGCACATTCAGTCTCTTTACATATTTAAGATACATGCTAGACATTACGCCGCAGCTATTCCAATGGTGTGGGTGATATGTGGGCGCAGACTCAGATGTTCTTTCACACTTTTTCAAGGAGCTAATGGGTACATTCTCGACAGGGTGTTTTTGCCCGGGAGGTGGATGATAGATACCTCAAAAGAAGTATGAATCTGGATTTCATAAGATACTATATGAAACTAAAGGGCAAAATGATGCATATTCCATAGCAAATATTAGAGCAATCCAGCCGTAAAGATCTGAGCCAGCTCAGACGTAGAAAAAAAAACGTACACGGATCAATTTGTCTGCAAGTAGATGCATCAAAATGAAGCAAATCGGGGAGCTCGTGGCCCGCCAGGTGTATTTTCTATGTCATAAATACACTCTCTTTCCAACAACAATTTGAATTAAGTAATAGTCAAAAATGCTATTTTTAACCTAAATTTTCTATATACATGTCCTCCATCCCCAGAAAAATGCCACAAGAACAAGTAACAAACACCAAAAGCACATTTTCCCTCAGAGTGGGTCTTTAATGATCACTCCCCCTGTTCCGGATTTTAGATCATACCATACTGCCGTTCAAAATTTACAAACGAACTCTTTTGAAAACGTCACAGCTCTATGAGCTTAAGTTCAACTGTCCACTCTGTGTCCTCGCCATGCAACACACATGAATTATTAAACAGCTTTATGTTGATGCTGCAGGGGTTCCAATATATCTTCCCCCCTAAACGAAGAGCCCTTACATTTTTAATAAATCCCATGTGAGGCTACAAAGGGACTGCGGCTGATAAGAGTGACAGGAAGCAGCAGCAGGGAGGTTAATTGGATTAAACATGTTGGTGGAAAATCCTCGAGGAAAAATGCAGTTGTGTTATTGGAACTTTTTTGGAGGTCAGCACGCAGGATCCCGGAGCCTATTTGCTGGAGAAAAGTCTTCATCGAGGTGATTTCATGAAAAAAAAAAATTTAAATCACGGAAAACAAGATTAGGAGGACTTGGTGGCGCACAGACGATAACTGCTTCTTTAATAAACTGGTTCCCAGCAACAGTTTAATAACCAGGATATTGCAGCCAGATCCCAGATTCAATTATGCATACGCTCCAAAGCGTCACAGTTGGGAGACAAACCACGGGAAACTATCTATTTTAATAAAAAACAAAGAATGGGAATATTCCATTGCACTGGGCCTCCAGGGTTTTCAAGTAAAAGCTAAACTGAGTTATTTTCCAGGGATTAGACATTATGCTTAACGAACAACCACAAAGTGTAGCATATCACAGCTTTTGTAATGGTTACCATGTGATGTGCATGCCTTCAGCTATGTGCAGCCGTTTCTTTGAGCTCAGTTATTTTATTTGCATTGAGGAGTCAAACCCGAGTTAATTTAGCTCAACACCTACACTGATGGCTAATTAATAAAACAAACCAAAACATAGATTTAGTAAAGAACCAAGGTGGGGGTGGCATACAAGTCAGAGCACCTTAATTTTCCCCACAAAATCTCCTAGTTAAATATGAAAGAAGAATGTGGCTCACGTTCAAGACCCTGGTGACACCCCATCCTCCAGATCCATCTTGATGAAATTTCTTCACTGTTTTACTCATGTGATGGAACTTTGAATCTAGGACGCCACCTTGACAGGGAAAATAGGCCGCTCATTGAGAGGATGGTGGGCTGGGAGAGAGTGGGATTCAAGTTTTGTGATTTTGCCTTTAGGGAAGAAAACTATGGCTTAGTCTTCCCTTTCAAGCTTTTCCTCTTCTTCTTTCTTCCTTAAAAATGTCTTGTAGTTCACCTCTGCGTTTTACTTCCTTTACCTTAACCGCAAATGCAGAAAAGATTAAAAATGTGTTGTTTTTTGGGAAAAAAATAGAGCATTTTCATTTACTTTTAGCTGGATCAACATGCCTATTATCTTTTTTTTTATTTATGTAGTATTATTTGTTTTTCAAACCTTGATGTTCACAGTTTTGTGTTTACATGAAGCAAAATAAAAAAAGATAATTATATATTTATAACAACTTTCATTTGGTTGATTTTAACTTTCAATCAAAACCAAATTAATATCATTACACACATTTTGGGTGAAACCTATGATGTATGTAATCCAGAGTTAAACTGAGCATGTCTAGTTTAACAGAGTAAAGTTCTTAGCATGATCTACTCTGCAAGGTTGGCTGGTGTAACAATCCGAAAAATTGAAGAAAACCTGCAAATTCACTAGGCTGGAAATCTCCAAACATTAAATGTCTGTGCGCTCAGATCCAGGAGACGTTCTCCACTTAATGAAGTATACACTTTTAATTGATCCTCTAAAGATAAAAAAAAAATCCACAAAAATGGTGAAAATGTACTTTTTTTAAATGCTTTATATGAAATAATGTGAATTCAAACCAGTTTTTTGATGTCTTTGAATGCACCACCACCTCTTCATTTTTGTTTCTTTTGTTCCAAACAAAACTGTTTGCTCATTTTTTCTTGTTTCTAAAGAGTTTTACATTATACCAATTACTCAAAACTATACCAAAACTCAAAATATGACTCCTTTCTACTGCAGTCAATCTGTCAATGGTAGCACTTAGAATTGCCTGCATAGCCTCAGTAAATCATTAATTACAAAGGATTCCCAAAGAATACCATCAATTTTTTAGGCTTTGTCGTACTCCAAATGAAAACAGCAAGGACTTGCAGGTTTGGGTGCAGAATGACTTCCTGCAGCTATAAATAGCTGTGCATTCCAGCATAAAAGCAGTGCTTACATTGACTGGTGAGTGGCTGATATTATTTTAAGTAGCATAAGTAGACTTGTGTTTTTTCTTCAATTCAGCCATTCAGCTTTGAAATATAATATTTTGGTCTATGGGGACCATCAACCAGCTCACAGTCTCTCCACTCAATTTCAGCTGAAACCTTGGATGAAGAGTTTACACACATAAGATATGAACTTTTTATATTAAAAAGAAGCTTAAATGACAGAACCTAAGTTCTTATTTCCTGACAGCCATAACTTATTTAATATGGACAGCATTAAACATACTGAGGATGTATGCTTGTCAATGTACAATAAAAGTGCTTTAGATCATATATCTTAAATATCTTAGGCAATAAGATATTTTTATTGCCCCATGTTGAGTTATTTCAGTCAAAAGTCTTCACGCGTCAGTAAATATGTGTATAAGAAAAAGTTATTTTCGGCAGTTTGTCAGAAAAAGTACAAGAAGATTTTCAGTCTGTCAATAAATCTAAATTCTAACATAAATAAGGAAAACAGTGACGCTTTAAACCTTTGTTTGGTGAAGTGTGACAACTCACTGGGAACAGCGTGAACATCGGTGTCACCTTTAAAAAAAAAATCCTTCAGGAGGCCTTGTCTTGCAGCTATTTATTCATAGTGCATAATCAATCAGCACCATGCATGAGTTATTTCATTAGAAATTCAAACAGTTTCCTCTGTGATGATACAGATCTTCTTCTCCAGGGGTCTGATGGCTCTCATCTTACAGCTTCATCAGAGGTAAACAAACCCCCCCCCCCCCCCCCCCCCCCCCCCCACCACCACCACCACCACCACCCAAAAAAAGAAATCCTTCAAGAATTTCAATTTTAAAAAAGGGTTCTTAAAGATTTTCTCTTCTTTTAATGGGTAAAAATGAGCACTAACTGAACGTACTCATCCATTATCCCGCAAAGCCAGTGACCTTTGAGGGCGGCTGATCTCTGCGTATTTCAGCAGCCATTTAATAGATTAGGGCATCCCAGAAGGATGCCCTCTAATTTGCCGCAGTACTTCAAGTGATGGATGATTGCCTGACACTGCCAAATATCTAAGCTCCTCAGGAGACGTGTGTGGGGCCTAAAATAGCAAATACACATAATTTAGACTTTGAAATGTGCAAATAAACACATAAAAAAGGTTTTTGTCAAAGCTTAAGAAACGTTGCATTCAGTAGTAGTCGTATTATTGTTACCCCTACAGAAATTAATAATATCTTTTTGGAATTAGCGTCAATGCATCCTACTAGCTACAGAGTGTTCCAAATTATTATTAAAAAATTGTATCCAAGTGTCAAAAAGGTAACATTTCAATCAAACCCATGGATGATATTGTGTCTCTGGGCTTTTTGGATCACTGACATCAATCTCAGACACCTGGGATAATAACTAGTTTTCCATGTGTTTTCAATTAAAGGAAAAACTACTATAGAAGGTCGTTTTCACATTATTAAGCAGAACATTTTCAAGCAATATGAGAAAGAAAAAGGATATCTGTGCTTTTAAAAAGCGTGAAATAGGTAAATGCCTTTCACAAGGTATAAAAACCTTGGATATTTCACAAAAACTTAAGCTTTATCATCATATTATTAATAGATTTGTGGCTGATTCTGAGCACACACGGGTTGTTGTAGATAAAGGCAGAATGAGGAAGGTTTCTCCCAGAAAAACACACCAGATTATGAGAGCAGCTGCTAAAATACCATTACAAACCAGCAGGCACATATTTGAAGCTGCTTATGTCTCTGGAGTCCCACAAACATCAAGGTGGAGGATCCTCCAGAGGCTTGCAGTTATATGTAAACCCTCTTTTGCAGCCCTCAAAACAACACTCACAATCAGAACTGGCTGAAGGGCCCAGACATACATGAAGACTAATTTTCAGTCTTGTTCACTGATGAGTCCCATACAGCCCTCGATGGTCCAGATTGATGGAGTGGTGGATGGCCCCCACGTCCCAACAAGGCTGTGATGTCAGCAAGGAGGGGTGGAGTCATGGTTTGGGACGGAATCATATAGGGAGAGAGCTGGTCGGCCCCTTTAGGGTCCCTGAAGGTGTGAAATTGACTATTGAAAAGTATGTGGAATTTCTGACTGACCACTTTCTTCTGTGGTACAAAAATAAGAACAGAGCTTTCTGTGACAAAATCTTACAGCACGTTTGAATGCTAAATGCAAAGTTTGTGCATAAAAATAGTTTGTGCATGTCAGCTGGAACTGCTGCAGAGGCAAAGCACACCTCTCAGTCTGAAATGCCAACTCCACACACCGTCACTGACACATCGGTTCCTGTCTGAGCTCAGCAGTAAGGATGAAAGAACCCTTTCCTAAAATGATTGCATCCAATCTTCCTTGCACCATCTCATGCTGCAGGAATACATCTGCACCATTGGCTGCTACGGGCATAAAAGGAGATAAACTGAAGGTGTGGCCCCCATCCTCCACTGACCTCAACCCTATTGAGAACCTTTGACGCATCCTCAAGCCAAATATCTATGACAGTAGGAGTCTGTTCACATCCAAACAGAAGCTCTGGGAGGCTATTCTGGCATCCTGCAAAGAAATTCAAGCAGAAATTCTACCAAAACTTGCAAGTTCAACGGATGCAAGAATTGTGAAGCTGCTTCAAAAAAAGCGGTCCTATGTTCAAATGTAACTATGTTCAAATCTTTAGAATCGATCAAATGTTCTGGAACTCTGTTGTGTGTAAAAATGTGGTACAGGGTATTTGAAGGTTTCCATTTTTGAATAAAAATACTGTGATCTTCAGGAGGTTTGTTCAATAACATTTAATATATACTCTCATGGTTAGTGACTTGACAATTATGCTGTCATTGGAATTGAGTAAATAGAAAAATCATAAAAAATGTCATTTTGATAATAATGGATAATGCAGTGTAACAATACAAATATATATATATATATATATATATATATATATATATATAAACGGCTGCACTATACAGAGGTCTCCCACAAATCAGTTTGATGGCATTCAGTTATTTTTAGGAAAGGGTTCTTTCATTCTTGCTGCTGAGCTCAGACAGGAACTTGATGTGCCAGCAACAGTGCGTGGAGTTGGCATTTCAGACAGAGAGGTGTGCTTTACCTCTGCACAAACTTTACACGTAGCATTCAAACGATTACATTTCTCAAGGCTGTGATGGACAGAAAAAAGAAAATAATTCTGTCAAAATATAAAAATAGAAGAGTAACTACAGACTCCAAATGCATTACAGCTAATTAAGACTCAAAGCAGCCCACTCCACTTTGCTTTAGTGGATGTAAAAAAAAAGGCTTCAAGTTTTAGGATGTTTCTTTACAAATAACAGGAAGGTTGATTGAGTGAATGTGTTGCTACAGTTGAGCGAACAAGCTTATCTCCATCAACAGCACCTCACAGTTCCCCTCTGTTGCATAATTGACTTCTCCTCAGGCCATGGAAACAAGCTGGTGCAGTCTCCCTCCCCAGAGTCAGCAAAGTGAAAGCAGTCCAGCTGCATGATCAAATCTCAGAGCTTTTATACCTCGTATACACAGTGAGCCAGAACAAAAAGCCATAAATGTGCCATAACACAATGAAAAAGAAAAAACTTTGAGAGAAAATCAATATAAACTAGGATGTAAGGCAGGATTTAAAAGCACAAAAGCTGAAATACACCTCCTGGCAGAAAAACAACACTTAAGGGGAAAAAAACTAAAAACAGAAATTCTTCAATACTTGAAAAGAAAAACATGGACAGCTCTGTTATGAAGGTTTTAGACTGCACTTTTACTGACATTATTGACAACATAATGTTCTAATAATATGCTAGTTCACCTTAACCCTCCTTTACAAATCATTACACCTCCTTGCCTGTTGTTTAGGGAATTTCAGCAACAATAATCAAAGACATTTTAAAACTATTATACATCAGTAGAGCTGGGCATCAACATTAAAAAACAGGATCAATAGGATTTTGAATCACAAATTTAAATTGCAAGTCATTTGCAAATGAAAAAAATGTTTTCACACAACTACTGTACTTATTTAAAGTGCACAAAGGTGGAGCTTTGCTGATTGAAAGTTGGAATTTAAACATAAAAAGCGCCAAGAAAAGCTGTTTTTAACCTTTAAAAAATAAAATAAAGGAAAATTGATCCATGGAGTCTGTGAATCAATAATAGTTAAAGCAAATTTCAATTCAGTTGGTCAATTGTTGAACCCAACACTACGTTGCACCACTTTAAGTCAAGAATTCCTTTCCCTTGACTGGATTTACAACTGAATTTGCAACGCACAGTAATTAAGGCATTCTTGGCAGAGCAGACGTAAAGGGCAAACACACAAACACACTGCCATTCGTAGAGCTACAAGCATGACCTTGGAGCAGCTTAGTCACACAGAAGAAACTCCAACATTGCATTTTGCACATTAAGTCACATGTAATAGATTCATTGTTAAATGAAAAATAAACTTGCCAGTGCAATCATTTTGCTCTTGACAAAAAGTGTAGGTTTATGGTGTTTGGTCCATGTACAGCTCCTCTCGGAGTGTGAAGCCTGCATGGTTTCAAATAACATTTTGTTTTTCATAAAGCTAATAATAATTCAATTTGAAATGTAAAAAAAAGCAAAATACCACTAATGAAAAATTTAGCAAAAATAAGATTTAAAAATCTCAGAGTAAAGTATGAGCTTCTTTAAACTGAGAATTCCAACACAACTTTCCTTAAAGAACTCCCACGAAATCTCATTAGCAGCAGTTAATCATGTAATCTGCTCTCAGCCTGTTACTGGAACTGATGACTATTTGTTCAGATATCACCAGAGCAGTCAATTATGACCTAATATGATAAAGCTCAACTGAGAATATGCAGCATATTTGGCTTCACAGGCACAGTGGTGGAACTGACAGCAAAGCTTTTTTAATATATCAGTAAAACCGAAATGAAACATAAAAAGCATTTGTATTTCACTAGAAAGCCAATACAAATTTGTTGCTGTGCCGAATGATACTTAAAGACCCAAGTTGATCTGATTCATTTTAATAGTGTCACCAGTGGTTCTTTAAATTTGAATTTTTCCAATTTAAGTCAGAATTTTAAAAAATTTGTATTGTTTTCAAGGACATATTTTCTGCAGAGCGGCAAGAGTTCAAAAAGGGAAATGTGTAAATATATATATATATATATATATATATTGAGCTGATTAGTTACACTCCGCAAAGCAACTATCTTTCGCTTGTTCAGGCTTCCTCGGTGTGCGTCAAATTTTGAATGCACACTTTGTCTGGCATTTTTCCGCTTATAACATGATGACTTAAAAAAATAAAAAAATCAATATTTTATCAATTTCTAGTACTTGTTTTTGACGTTTTTTTAAGTTTAGATCGCTTATTCACAAAAGGCAGATTGTTTGATATGTATTTGATATATATATATTTGTGGCCTGTTGTCACAATAACACAATGCATCGCTGATCTGGCAGACATCAACTGCAGCAGCAAAATAAAGCAATTTATATGCTGATTGTTACTATAGGTTCTGATCAGCCACAAACTGGTCTGTGATGAGGGGATTTAATATTCAGACTTTACCCTGGTTCCCTTCCATCTCTGCGTATCATAATTACAAATGTGGTAAAATGGGTTTTTGTTATAGAGAAAGAATTCTGGATTTTTGAAGTAGGGGTGTTTGAGTTCAGAGGGAATTTATCTAATGTGCTTGTAAAATTTTGATAAATAAATACTGTTCCTAAAAGCACACATGGCCTGTGTAAATAATATTACTCTTATATCATAAAATGACTTGAAAAGATTTGAACATTCAACAGTAGGACTAGTGACTCGACTTGGGACTTGACTCCATTTGACTTGGAACTTGATTGCTTTTGACTTGGGACTTGATTGCTTTTGACTTGGGACTTGACTGCTTTTGACTTGGGACTTGACTGCTTTTGACTTGGGACTTGACTCGGACTTGACTCGGACTTGAGACTTACTTGTGACTTCCAAAACAATGATTTGGTCCCACCTCTGCAGCAATCTCACGCAACACAAATTCATTGTGGTGTTGAGATGAATGTAAAAAATAATGAAGCTTGAAGCAAATGTGACCAACTAAACCTTAAAGTAGTGCAATCTGCAAAGATGGAAACAGCTGCTTGTTTCAAGTTCTTAAGAAACTCTTGGACATTACTTTTAATAAAGGCAGTAATCTGAGGCAGGCCACCTCTTCCTGTCTGGTATGACAATGTACAGAGCAGGTAAAGCAGCCATCCTCTGACACTGTGTCCTTGACCAAGATGACCATAAACTAAGAAAGTGCTGTATGGACGTGGTATGTAGTGTAAAAGCCTTGAGGGGTCCAGGAAACTAAAAACTCTGGATCTTAAGTCTTAAGGGACCGAGAGCAATACTGACTAACATACAAAAAGGCTGATCTTACATTTCATGTTTATATTTGTCATGACATTATACTTACAGTAGTTAAAAATCTCTCTAAATATAGAATATTTCAGCATAATGGCACAAACTGGATTAAACTCTATTCCCCCCAAAGCACGATCATTTCAGATAGTGAGTGCACACTGGGGACATTTTATAGCTGCCAAGGGCAAGTGTTTATTATATCTTCTTCACGGGAAATGCTCACGTTGCTTTTATGTGACATAATAGAGAAGGCATGTGCGGCTGGTGTGCACAGTGTCCTTGTTCCACTTGACACTGCAGCAGACAGCAGTGCGTCTTAAAGAGCAATGGGACTGCAGAGCCATGAAGGTTTAGTTATGTTATTTTAGGATTTCATTTCGTTTTTATCAAGAATGAAATTCAAAGATGTTTCCAATAACTGATCATGATTTAAAGCAAAACTACAGCAGATTAAAAGGGATATAAAGTTTGGGAAATACTGATCCAACAGAGGAAGATTGGTTTAATTATGAGCAGAACAACAAAAATCCAGATTGATCATAACTGACCAGGAAACATTTTTACAAAAAAAACAGATTTAATATAAAAGTGTTTCTTGTGGTATTTTTATTAGGACATAGTTTCTGCAGAGAGGCAGGAATTCCTCAGAGATTCACCTCTAAGATGAGGGTGGGATCATTGGCGCAGGGTAACCCCGCCCCCCATTCCCCAGCATATTATCTATGTCACAAATAAACTTTTTGAACTCCTGATTCACAACAATTTTAAAAAGAAACACTCAGAAATGCAATTTTCAGCTTAATTTTCAAAAGAAGAATGACACAAAAACATGTTAAAAAAACACATTTTCATCAGTGTGAGTCTTAAAAACCAGATTAACATTGAAAAGATTGGCATACTAAAAGATTCATTCATTCATTTTCTAAACCGCTTTATCTCTTTCGGGGTCATGGGGCTGCCGGAGCCTAACCCGGCTACTCATGGGCGAAGGCAGGGGACACCCCTGGACTGGTCGCCAGTCTGTCGCAGGGGCCACAATCTCACATCCACACCTAGGTAGAATTTAGAGTGACCAATTAACCTATGAAGCATGTTTTTGGACGGTGGGAGGAAGCCGGAGTCCCCGGAGAAAACCCACGCATGCACGGGGAGAACATGCAAACTCCACACAGAAAGGCCCCCATTGTTGACACTATTTCAAGTCCCCCAGCTGGGAGTTGAACCAGGAACCTTCTTGCTGTGAGGCAAGAGCGCTAACCACTGCGCCACCGTGCAGCCCAAACTAAAAGAAGTTTTTTTTTTTTTTTTTTTTTTTTTTTTTTTAAAAACTAAAAGATGTTTTTAAAAAAAAAAAAAAACGTAAGTAGAATTGATTAAAGTAAACTACTTTTTGAGTCATGTTCTGCTAAGTTGTGAGGGTTAAATCCATAATCTTATTAATTAAAGTTTGAAATGTAGGCCAAGCACACACATATGCTGTACCTGTTAAGAATTTGCATCAGAAACAGTCCTTTCTAGCATTGCAGAACTCCAGCTTTAAAGCTTCAGGCAAGGAACTTCTTCAGCTTTTATTGATGGTTTTCTCATGTTATTAAAATATCACAGAGACCAGAGCTTTCTTTGCTCCCCTACCTTCAATCTGCACAACTGAAACAGAAACAGCTGCCCCTTTTAACAATAAAAAAGTCTTTAGCTTTACATTTTCATCCGCAGTTTTTAAAATTACCAATTCTATTCTATAATCTTTGTGGTTAGAAGTAAATAAATGCAAATGTCAAGATCTTTAATTTTCTTTATTTATGGATGACCTAATAGCTTAACTAGGTTAGCTATATCTTTTTTTTGTTTTTGTTTGTTTTTTATTGCTTGAAATAAACCAATTAACCAGAACTTGTGAAAATCCTAAATTATTCAAATGTAAGTAGAGAGGTCTTGGAATTACAGAATTGCTACAGGAATAAAAGCTGTCCTTTATGCATTGATTGGCATGTCCTGATGAATGTAACAACCATGTCAGCACATACTTAAAGGCTTCCATCTCATTTCACCTTCACACCAATTTTCAAGCTTAATTTCACAATGATGGGTATTATTGGGTCTGTTTAAAACGCCATATTTAATGGGCTTCTCCCTTTTTCTGCCGAAGCATGACAGGACGCAATTAATTCTGTTTTTCCGTCTCCTACTAGGACACATTATTTGTGTCTCTGCCAAGCAGCTGCACTGCTACCTTCTTTGCATTCTGACAGCTCTGACGCATTGCTGTGTGCTGGCAGAAAGTGGCTGTGCTCACAGCAAACGGCCTGCTAAGCAGCTACAGGATATCAGCAGTCGCTGTTGTGACCACAGGCACCTTTTTTTTTTCCAGCCCCGACTCCCTGGTGCCACTCAAACAACAATTGCTTCAGTCATCAGGTGCTGAATTCCAGCTGGGTTCTGTACTGTCAGTTGGCTTCCTTTCTTCTTCTTCCACCAGCACAAACAACAGGAAGAAAGAAATGCTCCAGTTTGACTCTAATGATGACATGTTTGCCACTGTTTTCCAGCTTCTGTCGTCTGAAAATCCCGATGTCTCTACCTCTGTGCTGCACTAGCCTATGCAAGAAAAGGGCAGCCTCAAGCATTCTGCTTTTTAATTATTTTTTGTTCAAGATTAAAGCAAAAAACACCAACGTTTCAATCAAGAATTACATTTTTTTAAATTATATTAACAGCCTAAAGCTACATGCACATCGCCCACAGCAACACACGCTCAAGCGGCCACTTCCAAAAAAAAGTGTATGTAAATGTGTTTTCCGGACATCAGCGGTCAAAACTCTCATGCGTTGCTACAAAAGTTTGTACAACCTTTTTCAGGCTCCACGTGCAAAATACTTGTGTGCTTCCGGAACTTCTGTATATGACACAAAATCGTTCCTATATTGGAATAGAGCTGTGAAAGAAAAAGCCTGGAGAAAGATTCGGGAGATGCTTCAACATTTTGCACCAAGCATCTTCCATCTGTAGGTGGCGGTGCACTATTAAACAGTAGAAAAAGAAGAAGCCCCTTCATGCTTGTTCAGTGTGAACACCATGGGCATTCAAGAAGCAGTGTTTAGAGAACGAATGTACATGAGTGATACCCAGCTCTAGATCTCCAAAAAACCTGATTCCTCTCTTCCACCTACTGCCATTACCAACTGCCTTCTTGCACTAAAATCTTAACTTAAATTTTCTAAAACTAAATAGTGATGAAACTGAACTTCCCCTTATAGGCACTAAATCCACCCTAGAACTGTTTTCATTCCCTTTAAAAACTCCTCCATTTCCCCCTACTCTCAAGTTAGGACTATAGGTGTCAACTTCGACAGCACCCTGCACCTCGCATGTGAAGAGAATCACCAGATTTGCCCATCTCCACCTTAGCAGCATCCGTTGTCTACCCTTCCCTGCAGTTCTCATTCCACTGCCATCCTGGTCCACCTCTAGGATTACTGCAATTCCCTTTTGTTTGGACTTCCTCAAAAAAAAAAAAAAAAAAACACTCCATAATCTTCAACTGGTTCAAAACTCAGCTGCTCGTACCATCACACAAACACCATGCATATCCCCCCTCTGTCCGCCAAAACATTCTCTCAATTTACTAAGACGCTAAAACCCCACATTTTCTGGCTTGCATACTCCCCTATAGTTTGACTGCCTTGGCCTATTTAATAGGAACAAACACTACATGAAAGACATTCTGTACAAGTTAAATTAAAGTTGGCAAGACAATAAATTATGCACTCTGGTGAGGGGGGAAAAAGCATGGAACTTTTGGTGCTGCATTCAAGGACACAGCAAAAGCATGGAAGTCTGAATCTCTACCAAACAGAAAAAGTTTCATGTTTAATATGTCATATGTCATAATGGTCAGAAAACATTGATACAAAGCAAATCTTCCAGTTAAAAAAAGAAGCCTCCTAATAAAAACATTCCAGATGCATTCTTAGAAAGAAGTCAAACTTTCAGTGATTCTCACTTAGCCTTACAAAATGAAAAGATGAGAAAATAAGAAAAGATCAGTTAGTGATTAAATACTGCAAGTACAGTCAGTAGGATGACTATTTTTGATCTATTATCCCTTTTAGAATGCTGTCATTGTCTGTCTTCTGCAGATCTGCATGTGGCCAAGTTAAAAACAGCAAAAGAGTGATAGTTTTAGAGGTATGGTGAGAAATGGTAGTTTAGAAAAACAGAAGATGTAAAGCTTTGAGATTAAAATCAATAAATGTAAATAATGCAACAGAAAATGTAGCATCTAATTGAAATTGTTTGGTCAAAGGAAAATTTTTATGTGAATATCAACAATATAAAGCAGAATCCCAAACTTGTTTTGCTGCATTTTCTCTTTAAAAAATAATCATTAAAT
Organism: Oryzias celebensis; assembly: GCA_014656515.1. Lineage (NCBI taxonomy): Eukaryota > Metazoa > Chordata > Actinopteri > Beloniformes > Adrianichthyidae > Oryzias > Oryzias celebensis. Next base: position 14,011,265 of record BNCR01000018.1, on the reverse strand, counting down.
TTAAAACTATACTTCCCAAACTGGAAAATAAAACATAGTACAACAGGTAAACAGCATCAACAAATACATGGGATCATTTTCGGAATCTTTTAGGTTACATTTGATGTTTTTGCCACTCACTTTCGTGCTTGGAAGTCCCCCACGTGTGCCGTGGGACCCCTGGGCTCTTGATGATGGCTCTACCGGCAGATTTGAGGGCGTCCATCACGAGGCGTGACCGTGCGTCCGCCGGCAGGTGGACCTCCTCAACCTCCGCGGCGCACGGAGCGAAAGCCCGCGGAGGCGGATCCCTCAGAGACAGAAAGGTGTTAAAGAAAGAGAAGGTGCCGCAGCGGCTCCCTGCCTCCTCCGTCTCCGGCGCTGTGTGCGCACTGAGCTGCTCCCAAAGTTGAGGGCGTGTCGTTCTGGAACCGCTTCTGAACTGTTCGTTTTTCAGATCCAAATACACTAATGGATTTGAAGTGCATTTATCTGAGCCTTTTTGGTTACAAATAATTTACCATAAATGAACCATCAAATATTTTATTGCGTTTTTTAAATAGAAAATAATGACCATTTATGTCTCAATTTCACACTAAAATTGATTTATCTCTGTTCTGATAAATTATTTTAATTTAAATTGTGTTTTTTTCCCCCAATTTAAGTATTTTTGTCTCAATGTGTTTTTTCATTGAAGTCAATGATGCTATTGTGCCCCCTACTGAATATTTCCCGCTAATACAATACCAAACCTCAATTTTTCATTTGTCTTTTTTTTGATCAATTGTTGTTTTTATAATTGTAGTTTTTAACGCTTAATTTTCCCTAAAGGGTATTAAACACAGATTGATTATTTGACCTATACAAATGTGCTCTGACGGAAAGAAGTCTATTGTTTAGAACTTCTTTTTTTACACTTTGGTGTTTTTAAATCCATCCTTCCATTTGTCTTCTACCATTTATTCAGAACCATGTAAGGAAGGCAGCAGTTTACGCAGAGATGCCCAGACCCCCCTCACCACAAAAATGTCTTTCAGTTCTGCCAAAAGAACCAGGAGTTCCCAGGTTGAGGGACATCGTCCCTCCAGGCTTCTGGGTCTTCCAGGAGACATTCAAACAAGATCCTGGGGCCACCTCAACTGGCATCCTGGAGCGGCAGCCACTCAATTCCAAGCGTCTCTTAAGTAGCCAAGATCCTCACCCTGTCTTTAAGAAAGCACCGCCACCACTTTGAGGAAGGAACTCCATTTAGCCGCTTTTATCTGTTTTTTTCTCTCAGTTACGACTCAAAGCTCATGCTCATAAGTGAGGGTAGAAATATAAGTTGATCAGTAAATTTAGAGCTTTCCCTTTTCATCCCTTCACTTCTTCTTCAGGACAAAGAATTGACACAGTAACTGCATTACAATTCATCCTTCCCTCATTGATCAACAGGAACTCTACTTGAGGCAGGAACTCTCCACCAATCACAGAGAAGCTGGTCCAGAACAATTGGCCTCTGACTTGGAGAGGCTTATTCTCATTCTAGTTGCTTCACACTTGATTGTGGACCTCCTCGGTGCACACCAAAAGTTCTGGTCTGATCCAATTGAACAACATCATCTGAAGAAAGCCAAGATGAATTCCTAAGGAAAGACCCTTCACACTACTGCCTACCTATATGGACACAGTCTGGACCTCTTTGTGCTGGTCCCCAGCCCGGATAAAATACAGGGTTGTGTCAGGAAGAGCATCCGGCATAAAATTCTTTGCCAAACCAAATGTGTGAATCAGTGAAAGCTGATTCGCTGTAGCTTCTCCCGGGGGAATGTACCAAAAGGTCAACAACAATGAGAGATTGGTCATCTTTTAGAGGTCCCTGAACCCCGTATTTACAGAGAAGTCTATAAAGCACATGTGGGTTGTATGGGCGAACTCCCATAAACCCTGAAACACTACGCAGTGTGTGGATCTAATCCACTGCTTCGCAACCGGATGTAAACCTGTCTCAGTCATTCAACTATCGGCTGAACTTCCCTTTGCAGTTGAAGCAGTCCCTGTGCATGAAAAGAGGGCCCAGCATCCTGTTTGCCAGTCCAGAGGCAAAGTCTCAGACCAGCACAGGATGTGACAAAAGATTGTCACCCAAGACAGCCCCACAACATCTAGAAACTTGAGGTACTCAGGGACAGACCTCGTCCACCTCCAGTGCCTTACCACTGAGGAGCTTTTTACAACCTCTTATCCTTCATCAATTTCCTTTAATTAATAAAAAGTGCAGTTCATCTCTACTGAAAATAAGAATTCACAGTTTTGTTAAAATGTTTATTCCTTTTTCTCAATCCAGCATGGGTTCTCAAGTACACTTAAATGTTTCACACTCAGAAAGCTAAGCAGTGCATAAACTGTATGTATTTCTCAAACCTTGAAGGTTGTTATTACAGTCAGCCGGCCATAGCATGCGGCTGCTGTCGTTTTGGTGCTCTGTGGTAGCTTTAGAGAGTCTTCACGTTTATATTTGAATGCCCCCAGCAACCCTACACTCCAGTTTTAGAGACTGCTGTGCAAGTGGATTTGTGTATACATGAATCTCTGTGTTTCTGCAAATACACAAACACACCTCTTTAAAGGATCATGCAGCAATTAAACGTTAAGACTGCTGTGCGGCTGCAAAGTGGTTTTTTTTTGTTTGTTTTTCAATTAAAGGAAGTCTTTCTCCTGCCTTTAAAAAACAAGGATCTTCTAAAAGGCGGAAAACTGCAGCATCACACCCAGTGGCCTCCGTGGAAGACTGCAGATCAGCGGTTACATTATTTTTCCTGGTATTTGTAACCCATCTAATCAAAGAGATTGCATGTCTGGTTCTGATAAATATCAGCAGCTACAGTAAAAGGAAACTTCGTATAGATTTTCTCACCAAGGAGTTATCTGTGCAGCATGCTTCTCCTGTCAATTCTCCCACAAATTCATCAGTGAGAACTGCATCTTAATGTAATTGAAACTTTTTCTTAAATAGAGAAAAAAAGGTCTTACTCTGTTGCAGCATGGCTTGTGATTCTCTGATGTAAAGAAATCATGCTTGATAAAGTTTTTATTTTGTGAAGGGGTAGGAAGGAAGGAGGTAGGGTTCATTGAAAGATATATAAAGAGGGATGAACTAGATGGTTTTGAAAGGATGGAATAAAAACAGTCTGAATTAGCCAGCAGTCATGCTCTCATGTTAGCTTTTTTAGCCCTCCAGAGTTTAGACCTCAGTGCTCGCGCACACACACAAACACACAAAAACACACATCCATCTTCATTTGCTTCCTCTGAACCTGCATCTTCCTTGGGGGATGGAGCTAGAAGGCATCTGGTGAGAAGGTCCATTCTGGAAGCAGTAGCTCGCCTTGGTAGACGAGTCTTAAGTCAATCCGGTCCGTCTAAACATTCAGCAAAGTACAAAACCATTTGCTTCATACATCGACCACTTCAAAGACTGGGAAAGGAGTTCCCTCGTCTCCCTCTGCTCCTTGTTTCTCCCTTTCCTCCTGCTCCATCCCTTCTCCTCGTCTTTCTCCCTGCTCTGAGGCATGGGGGTGCTCCTGGGACTTTCCCAGTGACTCCACGGATAAGCTCTGGTTGGACAAGATGCTGCTCAGGCTGAACTGTCGGGCACCTCTGGGATGGGTTTCAATTTCCACGCGAACTTCTATGTTGCTTCTTTCCCTGGAACACACATGATAAGCACTATTATTTCTATACTTAGATTTCTTAAACATTTTGTACATCAAACAGACAGAAGTCTGAGACATAAGGTTTGAGAATATAAAATAAGAGTATGAGATGGATGCATTACCTCAGACTGTGTTCTTGTACGTCTTCTGGTCTGCTGTCAGGCACCACTTCACAGTCAGACTGGCTGTCCTGCTGGGTGTATCCATGTCTTTTTGCAGGTTCCTCCAATCCCACAAACCGGTTTAGCTCAGGAGGCGTTGTGCTCGTACTTGGGATGACGTCCAACTCATGTACACTGACTCTAACTTCCTCGATGGTCGTGTCACTGACCGTTGCATTGCTCTGACCCGTCCAGTGATCACTGACTACATGAGAGAATAGAAGGTCTATAAGAGAAGTTTAAATTCCCATCAGATCAGGCAGGAATGAGGGAGGAAAAACTTCATTACTGGATTATTTCTGTGACAAAAAATTCTGAACCCTGTACTCACAGCTGGCTAAGTCTTCCAGCTGGATTTTGTGATTTTCAGGGGGTTCACTCTGAGGCCGACACCAGCCGTTTCTACAAAGTGACATAGGAACGACTCCGTAGACATACGTCAGCATTAGAGGCACACCAACACCTGTAAGGAAGCACAACAAAAAATGTAGATACATTTGTCTTTATGATGTGGAAAAATAATCTGTATTACCAAATTATTTCATATCAAAATAGGGTTGTCTTTATAGGTGATTTAATAATAAAAAAAAAAATCTCCAAAAACATGTAAAATAATGATTTCCTTGTCACAGTAGAACCTTTACATTTCATTCATTTTTGCTTATCACAAAAAAGTAAACATTTTGTTAGTCAAAATGTTTATTTGTATTTTATTCTATTTTTTCTAACTTTTTCAAGATTTTCTTCTAATATTTAGTTTTGGAGATAAGATAAAAATCATTTTTACATCCCCACTTTACATTCTGCAGCATCCCTTCCCCGAAAAGGTCTGTTCTGATTTTTAGTCAAGACTAAAGAACTCCAAAACAGTTAAAACAGTTCAAAATTTGACAAACTAGCTTGTGGTCAAATTATTTCAACCATATGTTAAGAATACGTGCGTATATATATGATATATTTAAAATTTCAAAATAACCGCTTCAGAACGTATTCATGTAATATTTTTGCAATGACACAAAACGACCACAAGAGGACGCTGTTTCTTCTCTGCTGTATCAAGGACACTGAAATCGCAGTCATTAGACGTAGGGAAAGAATTCTGTTTATTAAATTTAGGTTTAAGTAACTTTGACACTAATGGAATCCAGTTCACAGTTCACACTGTGAAATGCTTAAAAATAAAGTTTTGCCTTAAAAAGTCCAAAAGTTAGATTAAAATTATAACAAAATCTACAGAAAATCCAAATGATTTAAACTCACATGCTAAATGTTAAAACTTCTTTTGAATTTGAGTTCATTCTTTTCAGAACCTTCACAAAAGTACATTTACTAAAAAGTCCAAGCGTGATAATCAGCAACCTCACTGTGTTGCGTGACTACGCAAGCTAAATCTGCGATAGGAATTTGGGGACACCAAACAGAGTGGCAAACGAGCGAGGGGACATCATTAACACAGAAAGAACACTGAGCTGCTATTGACTCAGCAATGGGGTGAAGCCAGGGCAAGAGGATGAGCCAGCCAACCAAAAAATTCACAGGGAGAGCACTGAATGCAGTAGACTGTGTGTGTGTGTGTGTGTGTGTGTGTGTGTGTGTGTGTGTGTGCAATCATGCACGTCTGACAAAAAGAGGAGGGGAAAAAAGAGAAGTGATTGGGACAACACACAAGGTTTTTACACAGCATGAAAAACAAAGGAGGAACAAGAAGTGTCAGGAAAAAGAATGCAAAGAGCTGCAGATAGAGGATACAAACAGGTTGATTACAGTGCAGCTGAATGCATGTCTGAAGCAGAGGAGGACCTGTCAGTGCGCAGTGCAAGGATGGCTTTGACACTGCAGAGGAAAGCTGCTGAGGATTTGTGTCAGTCTTTTACGTTACCTACAGCAGAGAGGAGGCATGAGTCATCACAGTTTACACTTTGTGTGGGTAAAAAACATCTGGTCGTATGTTTGCGCACAGAAATCTGAAAGCCTGAGAAGGCTTAAAAACTCATGTCTCTTGAAATAACCGGAACTGCTTTGTGCTTGGAGGATATCAGATGATGTCGACAGGACCACGGAGGTCAGGAGGGGTCGTATAACTGCGTTTAACAGTCTCTTAAGTGCACTGTTGACTTAAATCACATTTAGGGAGTCAGTGGAGGTTAATTGGTTTTGGATTGAGATTGTTCCTTTTTTGTTTTAACTTAAGTATAAGATACCTCATTTAAAGATCAACTCTGATGAATATGGTGTTTTTAATATGTTCTTTTGCCGTTTTTTGATGTTGGATGTTGATGTCCTAGAAAATGACAGTTTTTTTTTATTTTTGGTAAAAAAAAAAAAAATCATTATTATAATTAATGGCCCACAAGTGGTCGGGTTAGGCTCCAGCAGCCCCGTGACCCCAAAGGAGACAAAACAGGTTCAGAAAATAGATTGATGGAAATTATAAAAGGTCACTCAAAAGATGATCAGAGAGGCTCTTTATGACCATCTGGAGGGCTTGTTTTTGTAAAAGTCAAGAAACCAGTCACTTAAGAAAATATGATGTAAAAGCTTTCTCTTATAAAAGTGCATCAAATGCAATTTCCACATCAGCTGTTCCTTAAAAGGGTCCAATTAATTACCATATGATAACAATATGCACAGCTATTTGTTTTGTCAGACAACTTTTGTATCTTATGGGTAGAAATAATCTTTCAGGTGTTTTTTCAACGCAAAAGTTTTAATTTACAACAAAAATTTAAAAAAAGTAAAGATTTTATTGAAAGATTTAAACGTTGTTTGAATTCCCTCACTAGTTAGTGCACTATTTAGGGCATTTGTCCGTTTTTCAGGGTGTCCAAATCTACAATTCCAAAACCCTCTGTCCTGCAAACTTCCCAGAAGTCTGCGAAAAACTATCGTGCATTGATCTTCACAAGATAGGTGAATCCAGACCACAATGCATTTCATTTGAACAATTTGTCATTTGGAAAAAACACATTTAAATTTCCTTCCTTTCCTTTCCATCAAAACACAGTGGGATCATGAATAGTCCATGCAAAATGTTCACATTTATTAGGTTTTTACTCAGGTTTTTACTCAGTAAATGTGTGAGAGTGGTGTCTAAATTAATCAAAATCCAGGGCACTATAGTCACTATAGAGTTTTTTATGGGTTAAGGACACGACCTAAGAACCTTCATTCTTTTTTTTTTTATTCCCAGACAGTGATTTTTACATGTTTGTTCCTTACCCACAGTGACAGCTGCTATGACCGGTGACACAAACACTGACATCATCACCCCGCTCGCCACAGTCAAGTAGTGCTTACTTCCTGAGATGTTGTTTTTCTTACAGCGACCGTGGACCTGTGAGGTAATGAGTGAAACATAAATTACACCATGGAAATTTCATTTGGTCTGTTCTGATGCTCTTCATCCTGCAACCATTCATTCGTGTTCACCAATGCGTGCATGTAAGCAAACATGAGGAAAAGGAGGGTCTGCGGACGCTGACACAAAGACAAACAAGAGCATTCATCGTTCTAAGTTTGGTTGATTTCCAAAGAATTTGTTTTTTTTTTTAGCTGTAAAACTACTTGACATAGCCAATTAAAAACTAATTCAGTGTGTTTTTACATAATGCTTTTTACATTTATAACAAAATAACATGAACTCTGTCTTATTTCGCAGTTTTGATGTGGTTTTTGACTGGTTAGGTTCAAATTTAAAACTAAAATCTGCAACCATCACTGACCTTGCGGCCCATGTAGATTGGTATTCCCACAATGATGATCGGAATGGCAATGCCTGCCATGAGGGAGATGACCACAGGTGCTCCAAGCAACATGCCCACCTGCCACAGTATCTTGCGTGTTTGAGACCATGGCTTCTTCCCCCAAAACGTACATCCCGAGGGGCTGAATAAACAGCAGACATTTACAGTCATCCACAGAGTGTCAAAAAAAAGGACTCAATAAAACACAGTTGCGCTAGTTCTTTGGAAATATTAGCTACTTTAATCTCCATGCAACATTTTTAGACCACCTCAATGGTTACTTTAAAAAGTTAGAGTTGATACTTGACAGAAACTTTGAGAGTCTGTCTGAATTTTTCAAGTTTATCCGTAAAGTGCTTTTTTTAATTTTCAAGAGTGGGATTCCCGTTATATATTTAAATACCACTATTGGGGCAATTACCAGAGTTGTTTTCTGCTGTCTTGACCTGCAAAATGTTCACGTGGAAACAGAATGAAAGCAGAATGGGTTGAAGATAACAATCAATCCAAAAGAGTTAAAGAAAAGCTCTCTCAGTTGCTGAAATCCTATATTTATGAAAATTAAATAGAGCGCAAAGCCATAAATTATTTAAAAATATGCCGAACAAAAATAGAAACATGAATTGACAAACTGATGAAAAGGTGAGATAGAAAGAGGAAAATTAACTACTTAAAAAGTGGGATAAATACTAATACACTGATGGTTAAACAGTATACTTCTTATATTTGAGTTAATAAAGATTTTATACCTGAATGCAATCATCAGGAAGCCTGTGTTAAAGTTTGAGTTATACTTTTCACTCTGATTTGACTTTTTTGGACATAAAAATGCCAGTGCACGCTCTTCTAAAGCATGTCTGAGAAGACATTTCTCTACATCTTGATTGGTGTGTTCTTGAGCTGAACAGTGTACCTGAGGTAGTGCACGTCAGTGATCTCCTGCATACACAGCCAGCAGAACTGGCAGGCACAGACAGTGCAGTTCATGCGGTTACAGCTGCCGTCATTGGTCTTCATGATGTAGGCACCACAGCGAGGACATGCTTTGATCTCCTCTGCATCTACAAAAGCATGGAAAAGGTTTTTCTCTGCACCTTACCAACGAAGGACTATTGAACATAACTGTTCTTGCTTAAGAGCAACCCATCTGTTCTATGGTGACTGGATATGGATCCATTAATTTTCACCTAATCCTTTTTGGGGTCACTGGGTTGCTGGAGCCTATCCTAGCTACTGTTGGGTGATGGCAGGGTACACCTTGAACAAGACGCCAGTCTGTTGCAGGGCCACACAACCACAAAGACCCTCACATTCACACCTTGGGACAATCTAGAATAATCAATTAACCCATGAGGCATGTTTTTAGACTGTGGGAGGAAACCAGAGTACCCGGAGAAAACATGCAAACTCTACACAGAAAGGTATCAACCAGGATTGGAACCATGTTGACTGAGACTGGAAATTCAAAAACTTCATTTATCAAAATAGTTGAACTGAGTTTTACAAAACCAAGCCGTACCTCCTCCAGGTTCTTCATTGAAGACATACAAAGTGGAGGGGTCATTGCTGCCTGAGGTATGGCGGGCTCGCTGACGCCGGGCCTGGTCACACGTCTGGTTGGGGTGCCACAGCTGCCGACAGTGGTAACAGAACTCAGTGTCGCATCCCTCACGGCCACAACTCAGCTTGGGACACTCAGCACAGCCGTAGGCTATCACTGCATAGCTGATGGAGACAGTGATACAATGTGAGGCTCCCTCCACATTGCTGACTTAACATGTCGATGACACTGAACAAAAAACTCACAGAGGCTGCAGTTTGATTTAATATCCATGAAAAAGAAAGCTGACATATTTGCAGACAAGCCCGTTCTTCAAAAGTGACACACAAGAATTTTTAATATACAGGAGACTGTGTGAGTAATAATCCAATACAATAAAACTGACAGTGAGCGATTTTCCAGCCTCAGCGATATAGCTTTACATTGAAAAATTACTCAAACAACCAAATGTCACTTTTCCACTGACATTTGCAACATGGTCTGGTTTTTATGCTCAACAAAATTAATCAGGCAGAGGGCCCAGTATTCAAAAAGGTTGAATATCTGTGTAAACAATGTACTATGTGTACTTTGAAGACCCCTTCACCCTGTTGTCATCTTAGAGTTTTAAAAAATAGAAGCTCAATGATAGTGTCTGTGTGCATCGAAGAAAAAGACAGTTTCTATGAGCCATCGCTAGAGGCCAACATAATCTGCAAATAAGCCTCTGTCACTAAGGCTTCATGGAATTTTCGTTGAAAATCTGAGAAAAGGAAAAACAGAACAAGTTCATTTCATTTAATGCATGACTTTGAATGCTCTCTGTGGGATTGTGGCACTTTGTTGTCTTATTTTGATTATGGGCAATGGAAACAGAATTGAATCTTATCTCATTATTTTTAATTAATATGTCATTATAACAACTAATGAGTTGAATAACACTTGTAAAAGGATTGAAAACTTTTTTGTGCTTTTCATGAATCTTCCTAGATTATCTACCTTCACTCCATTCATTTATTTATCACTTCATCATTTTTTATCACTGCAGTGAGCACTGACAAGTCAAGGACAGTTTCTGAATTCCAAGCCCTTGGTGGCTTTCCCCACAAATACCTTCTGAATGCATGCACACAACACGCCCACCACCATTAGGAATTCCCATCAATGACTAGATTCTGTTACAAATCCATAAAAACAGCAGTAACAGAAGGGTTCAACTCCAACAGCTCGTACCAGATATCGAGTAGCCTTCCGTCAATAAAGAAAAGCACTCAAAATTAACTAAAGAAATAAAAAGGATTATTTAAAAAAAACTAAATGAATAAATTAAACTAAATAGATAACATTTTTCAGAAGTTTTGATCAGTGGATGAAAGTTTGTTTAAATTGTCCAAAGGTGGTTGGTCAGGTAACCCAGCAATCACTGATACTTTGAGGTAGAGAGGAAAGACCTCAGCGAGGGGATATCAACTATTTATCTAACTATCAAATGATAGAGACAAATCTTTACTAAAAATATTTTTAAAAACAGCCGTCAGGAACACTTTGCTAAGAGTTTTTAAGTAGTTTACCAGGATATTTAGTTTACTGTTTTCAGCTGCAGGTGTTAGTTTTTTTGTGAAGTGAGTAAAGAAAGAAAGAAATATTGGAAAAAAAAGTTTGTTTGCTTTTTTTTTACGATAAACTGACAAAAGTTAGTCTTAGAATATGCTTGCATACACAGATAAAAAAAACAGATTGGGTTCATCACTCATGTCCTAATCAGTTATTAGATACATCTGGAATATTATAAACTTTGGATTGGACTTTTGGGAAGATCAGTAGTTCTGTTTATGAAGTGTCTTGGATTGAAAAACGTCACAATACAGTAGTGCAAAATGTAACAAATAATAGAATAGGAAAAAAATAAAAATAAAAAATAGAAAAGTCAATCAAGAAAAGTCAAATGAAAGCCTGACTGAATACAAGCATCAAACTTGGTAATTTATGTGAAAATATTTAGCCAAGATTAAAAATGCCCTTAATTCATTAATTATTTGATAAATCAAATGAAAAATCACTTGCATTTTTTGTGTCATTAATAAAGCCTTGACAGAGGGATTTTGTAATATTTCACAACAAAAGAACCTTTTTTTCCAAACAAACTTGATCTCTAGATACTGTATGTGAAAAAAATGTCTTTTACAGTTTGCTTCTTTAACGAGCAAAGTTGTTGCACGCATTAAGTGAATAATTTGCATTCTATAGTTTTCCTTAATGTCTAAATCTAAGTGGCGGAAGAGAAAAGCCTCACCTACAGTCAGGCGCAGGACACCAGCGAGTATCTGGATCCGCAGCTAGGAAACGTCTCAGCTGGTACTCCTCAAACCTTTCCAGAAGTGCGCTGTCGTCCAAAATGGCACGAACATCAAGCGGTGCTAAAGTTTCAGGGCACTGCGGGCAGGCGATGCCCACTCTGCTCTCTGAAATCTCGATGCGCAGGTACTGGCGAAGACAGTCCGAGCACGCCCTGTGCGAGCAGGAGCTGAGTCGTGGGAAATGGCAGCGTGGTTGACTGAGCAGGCACAGCGGGCATTCCTCCAGGTGTTCATCTAGAAGCTTGTCCTGACTGCAGGAGGAGAGGGACAGGACACCGGTGGACTCGCTGCTGACCCTGCCCACGCACTCTTCAGGGACAGCGTCTTTCTCGCAGATCCCAGCAGTTGCTGGCGGTCCACCTGTCTTTGTTTTTCCTGCTCCCTTGGCTTGTGATCCTCCACCATCTTCTTCTGACAGACTCAGATCCTGAGAGGAAATCAAATGTAATAGTCAGGGTCATGCAAAAATAGTAAATGTAGTGTATTTGGATGGGCAGATGTGTTCTTGCCTGCTCTGGGTGTTCGCTCGGTGTTAGGGTTATCGCCACCTCATCTTTTGGACACACTTCCACAGGTTTCTCAGATCTCGCTTCCGATTTGGGCTTTCGGCTGAAGAAATTCAAAAAGCTCAAGGGCCCTGTCTGCTGCTTGGGCCTCTTCATGGTGAAGGAGTAGAATGGGGGAAGCAGCAGAGGAGGAGGATCCAACGACCATGAGAGGGATGAAAAAGACTGAGTTTGTGTGTGTGGGTGGGTGGGTGGGTGTGTGTGTGTGTGTGTGTGTGTGTGTGTGTGTGTGTGTGTGTGTGTGTATTTGTGTGTGGGCGGTTAAACGCGGCTAGAGTTGTGGAGCTGAACGGCTGTTGCAGGAAGGAGGAGAGTGGGAGACATGGTGAGGGAGAGGACGGAGAGTAGGTAATCCCTGCCTGAGGGGAGCATCACTAACTCTGAGTCTTTCCAAGATCTGTTCTTGTGGTTCCCTTTATCTCCCTCCAGTCTTCTGTTCCTCCACGTTTTCGTCTTCCACCTTCACTGTTGTGCCCAAGGTATAAAATTAGCCTTTAACTGGTGGACTGTGCATTGTCCTAGTCTTCCTTTGCACTGACAGAAGTATTTTATCCTTAAAAAAAAGGCAGAAAAATGTTTCAACCATGGAAACAAGACCACCAACTAGTCATTGTATATTTATTTTCATTATATTTGTATTTCATAGCCTCAAAATTGAAAGAATCATGTCATCCAAACTGAGTTCTGATTGGCCAGAGCTGCACCACGGTCTGCTCAACATACTGCAGCGCACTTGAACAAAAGGTTGAAGCCGTGAGACACAAAGGCTGGATGGATGAGAGCTCTGACTGGCTGACAGGGAGGACTAAGGGGATGTGGAGGGTAAGACAGAAACGGGAAGGGCCACAGGCAACACAGACAACTCATTCTGCCTCTATTAAGAAGCTGCAAGCTTTCACAATCAGGCTCAGAGAGCAAAGAGAGCATAAGAAGATTCACAAAGCCAAGACTTAACTGAAATAGCTGTCTCTGTGGTGCCTTGTCAATTTAGATGATAGTCATTAATAGAAGATAACTGTAGATTATCAGTTCACAGGATTTTGTTGCCATCTTGTTGCAAAAAAAGCTCATTTTGACACAGATAAATTCTGAAAAAACTGGAAATCCAGCAAAGTTGTATAAATATTAATTAAATCAATGTTGTTACCTTATACATGACACAATAACTTTACAAAGAACATTTCAATAAGATTGAATGACCTGTTTTTGGACAATATATCTTAAAAGAGCTAAAAGTATAGTTTTATTGGCATCTTTCATTTCTTAATAAGCAAAAGGTTTCCTGCCAGGTTTTTGTGTTGACCACCAAATTATAGAATTTAAGATTGACTTTTCCAACCCTTTTTAATAGGTACATATTTTGAGTCTAGTCCTGTCAATAACAGAAACTTACTTCACATTTAGCTTTTTTTAAAGGTAAGATAACTTTGCTTTTAGACCTAAACAACAATCATAAAGGTGACTTTTTTTCTTTTTATTATTTTTATGATAGAAACTAAGATGTAGTTTGCTGAAGAGCATGATTTTGCAAGATGGATCTAATTTTAGGCATTTTCATTCACGTAAAATGAGATGACAAAAGCATCAAAAACCTCAGTTGTCCTCCATAAAATGCCTTCAATCAGCAAATCTTAAATTATTTCATTGGAACGTCCATCTTAATTTATCCAGCATAAGTGGTGCTTGACCTAAAGTGAAGATCTAACTTGTGTGATAAATGTCGAGTGCAAACTATTTGTAAAAATAAATACAAATATGAACTGTTTTTATCCCTTTTGCAAACAGTGAACATGTTATTTCTGCCACACTTCCTTATAATACAACTTAAAGACAACTCAGTCTCGTTCCATATCGTGTAATACCTACAGTACAGTACATTTGTCCATAGAGAAAAATGTAACAATTTTACAAATTTTGAATTCTGAGGTAGAGCGACTGACCTCTAATCAGGAGAGCGCAGGTTCCGTTTCTGTCTTGTGTGCCCATGTGTTGTAGTGCCCTTGGGCAAGACACTCAACCCCACATTGCATGGGGTTCCATTTGTACCAAAAAATGCTTAAGTGGTTTTTGGTCCACTGTCCATGTATTAGGTTTGAGTATTTGGTTGACAATAAACACAAAAACATACTTTTGTTACAAATGGAACCCCATAACATTACTCCTGGTGGTCATAGGTTGGCGCCAGTGTTCGTCAAAGGAGCCAAGGAGCCATCGGTGTGTGAATGTGTGTGTGCATGGGTGACTGGAACTGTAAAGCACTTTGGGCCTTCTAAGACAGTAGTAAAGGGCTATACAAATATACACCACTTAGCATTTGTATGGAGGATACAGTATATTTTCCCATTCATTTTCTACGGGCCTACTTAGGGTCAAATGACTTTTGAATCTGCCTACCGTATACAAAAAACCCTAGCGGATATCCCTGTAGAAAATGTAGCAACCGTACAATTCAAAACCCATTTTTATAAAACTGATACCTTTTGCCCTAGGGACCAATGTCGGTATTACACAAATTTAGAAGAAACTGGGTTGTTATTGATAATAAAGCTATTATTTTTTTAATGTAAAAGTATCCATTTGTTGCATGAGATGCGAAACTTTAAGTATAAACAAATATCCATTTGGCTGCTCATCTGACGAAGACTGTCAAATGTACATATGTTTGGGGAAGCGATCCAATTTCAGCTTTTAGAATGAAGTCAATGCTTCAGGAAAGTTAGTTTAAGCGTCTTTCTATTGTTTCTCAAAGGCTGCAACTGTTGAAGTTTTTCCTACTGCTGCACAAATTTTAGCAGATCGCAGGTGTGCTCAAAAATCTACTTTTATTCATAGTATTCTGGCCTTAAAGGGAAAAAAATGAACAGAGAAAGTCATGAGTGGTGATGATTCTCTGATTAAAAACGGGTCAAGAAAAATAAAATATCCAAACCAATATGTTTATTCAGTCCTTTTAGACTAAAACTAGAGTCCTGCAAAAAAATATTTTAAAATTACGAATATGAAAATCTCTGGAAGCTTAATTAATGATGACACGGTGGACAGAAAGGGAATGAAGGAAACAAGACTTTGGCTGTCGTTAATGCAGTTCCTAAGAAAACTCATGGTAGCGGTGACAAACATCAGCAGAGATGAGCAAAGATGCTGCTCTGGAGGAGAGAGCACATCCGCAGTTTACGCATGAATGATTTTCCTATAGTGTTTGTACTGTTTAGGAATTAGCCGGGTCGTGGAGATTTGTCAATCTGTTGACATTTTTAGCTTCACAAATACAAGCATTACATCTTAAATCCTTTGTCTGAAGTTAAAAAGTATGTAGTAAAAGATTTGAAAAATAAATTTAAATAAACAATACTAGTAAAAACCTTTCTTTTATATTATTTTCTTTGTGTATTTTTTTCTGTTCGTCCAAAAAATATTGAAAAAATAATGACATCTCTCTCAAATGGTATAATCATGTAGAATTAAAAATGCTCTTTATTTATTGTGGATCAAACATTCAACAACATTTAACAAAATTATTTAATAATATCAGGGTTTTTTAATGATAAATCATTTGATTTTCTTTTATTATTTCTGACTCTTACTTCACTAAAAGGTCTATCAGAACTGGAGCTGTGCACTCAGTAGTTCAAAACTCTACAAAATAAAGTAATTGCTTTGCACCAAAAGCACCACATCCAGCCAAAAGAAAACTCGGATTGGCCAAGACACAGACTCTTTATTCAACGTTTAGGTAAATGCTTGTATGGTTGAGCACAAAATACTACCTGTAAGATGCTTTGAGTCAGTAAGTTGAGCTTAGTGCAGATGCTGTGACAAAAGTCAGACGATCCCTACCAACCCAGGAGTTTATTATGGTGAAAAAAGCATTATGAGCCTGATCGCACTAATAGCCATTAGAAGAAGGTTGCCATGGAGCAAAAAGACCTTTCTTATTTTAAATTATTTTAGTAAAGCGTATTAAATTTTTATAACCTCCATCTACGTGACAACTGAAGGTAACGTTACCATTTCAAGGAGAACTTGAAATGTGATTTCATGTTCCAATAAGCTGCTTTACTCAAATCTGATTTAAACGCAGTTACCCTTGTTTTTGTGGCTTTGATTTCACCAGAACCTTCATGTAGTATGAAACGACAACATGGTGTTATTATACAATACTGCCCTGGCTTTGCAGAATTAAAGCTGAATCAATTCTTATAGCTGAAATCAGTTAACCATTCAGCTTCCATGGGGACTTTTTTATGATGTAGAAAATGCGACACCTGTTAACAATCTGTTGATTTGCATTAGCTCAGTCTTTTTTGTGTTAAAAATAATCATGAAATACCTGGGCAGATGCCCACATCAGCAATGCGGGTTTTAGAGGAACGAGAGTGACCCCAGTTTGAACGCTCATGCGCTCAAAAACCTCTGACCACAACAGTTTCTGCCACAATGCCCCCCCATTTTATCTTTAATGACTAAATGTTAATTCATCATAAGCAATACTCTTTTAAAAATAGCCTTGCACAGTTAGAAATGAAAATAGGAATCAGTCGAGCTACAAATGTATCATATCTTAAAAGGCATAAAAGGATATACGGTATAAGGTATAAGGTATAAAAGGATTTACGCGTTTTTAAGCATCATTTTAATCATTTATGGAAGGGTTTGTCCAGCGCATCAGTCTGTTGTTGTAGGGAGTGGCAAATTAAATAGGCAACGTAGTCACATCCACTTCTGTTTCTAGATGTGCAACACATACACGAGGAAAACTAACCATCTGACAATAACCGCAGGTGATGAAACCAACGATTAGAATAACATCCATTGCGTAAACGTGCTTCTTACCTCCCAGTGCGGCTCTGTCTTCTCGCAAAGTATTAGCGACAGCTGGCTCCTCCCCTCGTAGATCAAACACTAACCACAGAAATCTCCAAACGTCGCCTATCGTTTGCTTAAAAAAAGAAACATAAACCACGGAGAAATCTACCAAAGAGGCTGCCGTGGATGACCCAGACCGACACGTAGGAGATGCGTGCTGCAGGAGAGACCTCAACCGCGGCCTGATGGCGTGCGGCGGCCAGAGGGGAGGCTCACTGCAGTGACAACAACCAATGAAATGACGCAGAATCCCAGGATCCCCTATTCATAAATGTCCAGCTGCGACGGCAATCACAAAATGAATCCAAGGCTTTTATACGAAATTCAGGCTTCATACACCGAAATGTGTCATGTGTCAGATTGTAAACTATTTATTTTATTGAGAGACAGAGTATTTTTATTTACAAATAAGTATATAAAAAATGTCAGTGTAATTGATATATAATATCATTAGTTACTCAGTGAAGAACAATTCTCAACCAGAAAGAACAGATAAGTGATTTTTTTTCCTAATTGACTTTTTCTTGCTTCTCGGCCACCGTACATATGGGGAGCTTCAAATTATGTGTTAGCAGTTTCATTAATTTATAAATAAATGAAAAATGAATAATGTAATATATGTAATATAATAATGCTGTTTATAATGGCGTGTATTACTTTAACTAGTCTGTTCGATCGATTTTTAATCTAATACCTTTATCTGAATGAGGTTTGCTGTGTAAAAAGGAAGAAAAAAGCTAGCTTTTATTTTTTAAAAACCTATTTTTTAATTCTGTGTTTACCTAAAGTATATCCGTGTTAAATTAAATCATCAAACATGTTTGAATATTTTGTTTTCATTGTATTGGGAAATTTTAGTTTTGTTTGTTTTATTTTGTTTTAGTGCTTAAACAGCATTAACAGTCTTTTCTTTAATGTTGCTTTTCAAACTACAACTACCATGATTCAATTGGGAATGACGAACGGAAATTATTTTCCAAGTCGGAAACACCCGAACGAGAACGTATACAGTGAAGTCAGGCTTTATCCGCCAGCCGTAATAAGACATCCGGTGTTTGCTTAAAACCTTCAAAACAAAGCTAACTTATCAAAAGATCATTTTATATCTAGTCAACAAGAACAAAAATGTTATTAACTACTACCACTACTGTCTTTGCTTTTTAGCATTGTTGTTTTTACTGTTTCTCTACTAAGTTAAAAGCTCATAGTGTGTGTATGTTCTCTCAGTGAGTGTCATTTTTAATTAAATCCGATTTTGACACAACGGTCACAACAGGAAATGATGAAAATGCTTCTTTTATTTTGAAAAATTAAAACCGGAAATGAGGACGTTGTTGCTGTGGGCTCAACGTCAAATCTGAAAATCAATTAACTTGTGAAAAATACCTTTAATTGCCTTTCTTTGTCATCACTGCTCCAGAAGAAATGGCGGCTGTCTATACGTGGGGTGACAGAGGAAAACATATCTTCAACCAAATGTAGTGTTTATTGGCTATAAGAATCATTTCAAACGTCACGTAGGTTTACGTTTTAAAGGTAAGTTAGCTTAGTAGCTAACCTGTGAAGTTGACATTAGCCTGGCTAATTAGATGTGCGGGGAGTTCTTTAATTCAATCCAGATAGTAGAATTTATGATGACTCCTTTGTGTAAACCTGTCGTACGGACACGTATCTTTGTTTTTTGTGCTAAAGAGCTTTTATATTGTGAAGAGCAGCAATATGCCTGACTTTATTAGGATATTCGGCTTTTTTTGCCTTATTTATCCATGTAGGATTACAAATCTTACAGTGTTAGCCATTTTGCTAAAGCAGCTTAATTTCTTTTGTTTTTTAGAGCTTTATAGTCGTATCCAGGCTTAAAAATTCATAAACTTGCAGCTTGTGACTGGCATACCTGCTTATTGTATGCCTATAGGTCAAAAACTATTTACCCACAATCATTTGAGTTAATTTAGTATTTTAAACTTTTATGTATATGTAAAATAAGTTACAAATATTGGGATTGAAATTAAAGCTACATTCTATACATCTTAAAATATTTTAAATTCTGATTTCTGTGTTCTTTAAAGCCTTCTTTTTTTTTTTTTTTCTTATTTACATGAAAAGTGTTTATTCATTGTGATCTGCCTAATTCAGTGTTTCCCAACCCTGGTCCTTGGGGCACAATGTGCGTGTTTTCTATGTGGCCCTGCTTATCCACACCTGATTCATCTTATCATCAGGCTCTGCAGAAGCTTAACGATGACATTCAATTCAGGTTTGTTTGAGCAGGGTTAGATTGGAAAAAAAAATGCAGGACAATGTTCCCTGAGGACCAGGGTTGGGAAACTGGCGTAGTTGTAGAAGTTCTGTCATTTTTTTTCCTCATCTTTAACTATTAATCTTTGTTTTTATTATCATTATTATTTGCCTGGCTAAAGTAATTTCCACTGCATAATTTTTCTATTACAGTGTCAGTAGATTGTCCTTTTATAGCTTAATGCGTGTGAGTCACAAAGCTTTTAGGTTAATGCTTTTTTTCAACCTACTGAATGTTAAGGATACTATAGATTCTTCTTAAAATTTTACTCTATGCCCACACCACTGTTTTTTTTTAAATTACTTAAAACATGTTTTAGTGAAACAAAGGTGTTGATGCAGTTTTCTTCTTTAATTAATTTCTTTGTTTTTGCTGCTAATAGTTTCTCATTTTCTTTCTTTAAAAGCCTAGTCTGTGAGTATTAACCCCAAAGAACTACAACTGAATTACCGTGATCATTTTTAGCTTTTTAAATAATAAAGAAATTAAAACAGGTTTTGAGCTAAATTTGTAAATACATACCTTAAATGCAAAATACCTCTTATACAACTTTAATGTACTTGTGATGCATTTAGTGTTTACTTTTTGTGATGCAAAAAGATAAACCAGCCCAGTAGGCAATAAAAACAAGATTCTTAAATAAAGAGAAAATTATAAAAAAATCAAGAATTATAACTACAGCTTTAGTTTTATTACTATAAGACTAAAAAAGCGCATTGATTTTAAATTCTATTTTAATCCTATATTTTTCAATGTTTCCTTTATTTTCCTCATAGCTGATTGTTTTTCAGACAGATGAGAATGAGCTGATGGTTGTGGCAGTCTGCAAAAAGACTCCAGTTACAGAGGAGAGGTCGACTGGAAGATGCCAAGAAAAAAACAACAGAATCCACAGCCAGTGAAATGTACGTATCGTAAATGTACAGCCAGTGAAATGTATGTACGTGCAAAAATCTATTATGACACACCTCACAAGTTGTGTTACTACATGATATGGGAGGTCATTCTTAACATGATAGAATTTTGTTACATATTTGTCATATTTTTTAACTATTCCAGATGTTTAAAAACACATAAAAAAATGTTCACGTTTCAAAATGCATGACCATCCAAAAAACAAACAAAAAAAAAAGAATGGCAGCAAGTTAACTTAACCCTGATTGATGCTTCTCATTTTATAAATAATCATGTTGGATTAAAGCCTTTTTAATCTGCTTCAGTAGGGTTACATTATTGGTGTGCATCAGTCAAGAGCAAACAAAAAAAAAACCTTTAAAAGTTACAGCTAAACTTAAAAATACCTGCATTTTTATAAAAATGGGTCAAAAAAATAAAAGGGGAAAAAGTTTGGTAAAAAGTCTCTAATGAATGTGAGCTGATGGTCAATTTAAATGATTTAAAAATCCTCAAGGGATTAGGATTAAACTGTAGCCCAAAAACACTTGTGAATGAGGCTAATCTGTAAAACAATTTAAGTTTTCAAGAAAACAGAATTGAAAAAGGTCGTTTTGTCTGAGTCCAGATTTATTCTGTTCCAGAGATCAGCACATCGGTCTAAGAAGAGGGTTGGATGAAGGAATGCACCCTTAATGTCTTGTGGCTACTTTACAAGTCTTTGGGAGTAGAGTCATGATTCAAGTTTTGCTGCACTTTGTCAGGTCTCGTTTCAGCATCATTGAGTGGCATAAAAATGATGTCACCTGACTACCTGAGGGTCCAAACCTCGACTCCATTGAAGGTTTTGGGGATCTAATAATATACAAATGGTGTCCATGTAACCTCAAGTGACAATTTTTTCATAAAAATCTAACCAAAGAATAAATTATAGCTTTTTGAGTAAACTTTTCCAAATGTGAGAACATGAATATGGTTACTTGAATCTAGCTTGATTATCAGCAAATATGTTTGGGTTTTTTTTTTTGAGTAAGAAAAAATTGTTCTCATTTAAAAAAAAACAACAAAAAATGTAGTTGACATGATAAATGATTTTATGCATTGGATCTTAGGAAAATCTTTGTAACTCAATGCATTTACCAGTAGATGGTGGTATAATGCAAAAACCAAGCTCCATGTAGAATGGCAGAAAAACATTCAAGTCCCTTAACAAGCACGAAGCTTCTGATTACAGACATTTGTGTCCTGATTCATTGGATTTCAGTATTAAGTAGTAGAAGTATTAATTTGGGGCTTCATTTCGTGCAACTAATTGTAATTCTCACTGGATTACAATCAAACTCCGAGGCCTGCCAAAGCTACTTCTAGCTGCAGTGCCGGTGGTGCTGCTTCTTATCCAGTAGACAGCGTGGAATGTCAAATTGAATCATTTCTAAGGTCTAAAGGGATCTCCCTGGATCTACACACGTGGACAAAATTGTTGGTACCCCTCAGTTAAAGAAGGAAAAACCCACAATTCTCACTGAAATCACTTGAAACTTACAAAAGTAACAATAAATAAAAATTTATTGAAAATTAAATAATCAAAATCAGCCATCACTTTTGAATTGCTGATTAACATAATTATTAAAAAAACAAACTAATGAAACAGGCCTGGAAAATGATGGAACCCATAACTTAATATTTTGTTGCACAACCTTTTGAGGCAATCACTGCAATGAAGCGATTTCTGTATTTGTCAATGAGCGTTCTGCAGCTGTCAACAGGTATTTTGGCCCACTCCTCATGAGCAAACTGCTCCAGTTGTCTCAGGTTTGATGGGTGTCTTCTCCAAATGGCATGTTTCAGCTCCTTCCACAGATGTTCAATGGGATTCAGATCTGGGCTCATGGAAGGCCACTTTAGAATAGTCCAACGCTTTTCTCTCAGCCATTCTTGGGGGTTTTTGGCTGTGTGTTTTGGATCGTTGTCCTGTTGGAAGACCCATGACCTGCGACTGAGACCAAGCTTTCTGACACAAGGCAGCACATTTCTCTCCAGAATGCCTTGATAGTCTACAGATTTCATTGTACCTTGCACACATTCAAGACACCCTGTGCCAGATGCAGCAAAGCAGCCCCAAAACATTACTGAGCCTCCTCCATGTTTCACCGTAGGGACAGTGTTCTTTTCTTCGTATGTTTGGTTTTTGAGTCTATGAACATAGAGTTGATGTGCCTTACCAAAAAGCTCCAGTTTGGTCTCATCTGTCCAAAGGACATTCTCCCAGAAGCTTTGGGGCTTGTCAACATGCATTTTTGCAAATTCCAGTGTGGCTTTTTTAGGATTGTTTTTCAGCAGTGGTGTCCTCCTTGGTCGTCTCCCATGAAGTCCACTTTGGCTCAAACAACGACGAATGGTGCGATCTGACACTGATGTACCTTGGCCTTGGAGTTCACCTTTAATTTCTTTGGAGGTTGTTCTGGGCTCTTTGGATACAATTCGAACGATCCGTCTCTTCAATTTGTCATCAATTTTCCTCTTGCCGCCACGTCCAGAGAGGTTGGCTACTGTCCCGTGGGTCTTGAACTTCTGAATAATATGAGCCACTGTTGTCACAGGAAGTTCAAGCTGCTTAGAGATGGTCTTATAGCCTTTACCTTTAAGATGTTTATCTATAATTTTTTTTCGGATGTCCTGGGACAATTCTCTCCTTGGCTTTCTGTTGTCCATGTTCAGTGTGGTACACACCTTTTCACCAAACAGCAGAGTGACTACTTGTCTCCCTTTAAATAGGCAGACTGACTGATTATGAGTTTGGTAACACCTGTGATGTCAATTAAAGGACACACCTGAGTTAATCATGTCAGTCTGGTCAAATAGTTTTCAATCTTTTATAGAGGTACCATCATTTTTGTCCAGGCCTGTTTCATTAGTTTTTTTTTTTTTAAATAATTATGTTAATCAGCAATTCAAAAGTGATGGCTGATTTTGATTATTTAATTTTCAATACATTTTTATTTATTGTTACTTTTGTAAGTTTCAAGGGATTTCATTGAGAATTGTGGGTTTTTCCTTCTTTAACTGAGGGGTACCAACAATTTTGTCCACGTGTGTAAATACCATCCAGACCTGCCACCCGCTCCCCAGGGGAAAAGATGCAAGCAAACCAGCAATTCTTATCAGGTTTCTGAATCAAAAGCATAAAGTAGCTCAGATGAAGTAAAGGAGATGTCTAAAAGGATCAGATGTCTTCATTAATAATCATTTAACAAAAAGATAGGCTGAAATCACAAAACATGCCAGGATGCTGTAATGCGGAAAGGAAATACTAAACACGTGGGTAATGAACTGCAGGATCTTCGTTAAACCACTTGGTCATCCGGTGCAGTCTAAAGCATTGTTGTCAACACTATAAGAGATTTTAGGAAGTGCTTGATCAGGTGCAGTTGAACAGACAACTTGAGTAATAGAATAGTCAAACAATTTTAAGATAATCATGGCGCCTAGGATCTTCCACTAACTCAACTGTGACCCTGATTTCCAGTTCTGACCTGCATCCTGCAATATCAGCTGCAGAGGGACAAGGACCCTGACAAACAATGTCTGTAGACATAACACAGAAAAAAAACTTTATAAACTCTCTTAAACCCAGAAGGGCAGCTGTTAATCAGGCAGCAAAAGAAGGAATACAATCCACACTTAAACATAATATGGACCTCTTCATTGCACCGCATCACCATATAATCACAACAATATACTCCCTGTATCAACTATTGACGATTATTAAAATGATTGATCTGTAATCATCACATCACTTGGTTTTTTCTAATGAAAAATAATCCGCGCATATTTTTAAACTTAGATGCTTGATCTGCATATGCTCTGGTGAATTTTGAAATAATTTTATGTCCAGTGTCATGATCATGTATTTTATTTTGTCAAATGATTTATTGGAGCTTAAGAATTTTTAATGACTTGAATGTGTTGGTAAGGTATAAAGCCCTGATTAGAAGTTATGAACCGGAAACTGATAACATATGTAAAGAAAATGGTTAGGCGAATACGGGGTGCGATTATAGAAGTTTGCTTCATTCCACTCCCTTTAAAGCAATCTAAAATTATCCAATGTTTGATATGTTTGTATGGATTTAATACGTTGTTGATTGTACTGTTTATGTGCTATTTCTTGCCTAGATTGCTTGAAATAAACCTTTTCAAATAAAAAAAATAATTAAATTCAATTTCATTTATATAGCCTAATATCATAATACAGCTGTGTCAATGGACTTCACACTGGTATTTTTACAAAAGTTACTACTTCAGAGAAGCTTAGTTTTTCAGCTAAAATTAATTTGATTTTGTTAGAAAATGTACTAAAAATTCCAGTTTTGTTTTATATCAAAACACCTAAATTAAATAATGTCATATTTACTGAAAAGTTGCAAAAAAACTCTTTTCAGGATTAGGTTGTTTCGTACAAAGGGTTTTTTTTTTAATCGTAGCATGTTTTTAAAAAAATACAGTGCAGATTATTCTTTTTTTTTTTTTTTTTTTTATTAAAGTCATGTAAATATGTCTAAACATTCTAGACATTGAATGTTTGATTCTTTGTGACTATAGTGGATTCTGAGGATGGTGTAGCCATTGAAGCTCCAGGAAACCTCCACTTAGATACTGACCTCTTTCTAGGACACGACCTTGAGTTTGATGCTCCTGATCATGACAAGATTCTAAGCCTGGAAAAGTTCTCAGGTTTGTAAATCCAATTTCTAACCACAAGGAATGGGGGATGCAATAATGAAGGGTGTGAGACAGAAATGCTCGTTTTTTAAACCAAAAATTCATTTTGTGCTGACTATTACAAACCATGCTAATGATTAGTAAAATATTATACATACGGTAAACTTGTTGTTGCAGAACATCAGAGTGGTTCTTTAACTCCACCCATTTTTTGCTCATACAGTTTGGAGTTTATAGGTTTAAACTGGAATCTAAATAATATCTGCGGTAGTTTAAAAAATGAAATTGTCATAGGAGGTTGAGGGAGGTAATTGTATTAGAAATGACGACAAATGTCTGCAGAGACAAATATCTCACATACTTTGGATCGGTTGTGTGTTTGCGGTGTAGTTAATTTTTATTTAGCTGGCATGTGACAGCATAAAGAGCTGAGTACTGACTTGCAAGACTATGAATTATTTATTGAAACAAAGGTCGCTTGCTTTTGGATGTGCTAAAAAGTCCTCTCACCTGAAATGCTCTGCTGTTCTGTCCTTTTTAACTCTAGAGTTTTAATCTTCTGACTTGTTAACCACAATCTACTCTCAGTTAAATACATACACTCATTAAAACCTTTCTGGAAATAATCTGATTAAAAACTGAGTGTAGCTTGAGACAGACTTTTTTCATGTTTCTGTTTGATCATCTTTTCCCATTCCCAGTGGTCTTTTAATTATGAATAAACTGTTAAGCCATTTTTTTTAATTGTGTCATTTTCTAAGACATAGTTTCTGCAGAGCAGCAGTAGTTTATTAGGAATTTACCTCTGAGCTGTGGGTAGAACTGTTGGTGTGGAGTAAGCCCACCCTCATTTCCCATCATCCCTTTGTTTACCTTTGTTATTGTGATGCATCCACTCATGGATGACTAGATCTATATGTGTCTTAGTTTTCCTCGTCTTAGCTGGAATCTGTTTTAAAGCTGTGCTGCTGGATAGCTCCAATATTGCCATTTTTGTTGCAGTGGTAGTGTTTGGTTGGGGATGTAAGGGGCTGTGGCATGTAAACAGAGAGCTCTCAGCAACAGGGAAGGTAAGCGACGGTCGTGCCCACAACTCAGATGTGAATTTTTAATGAACTACTGCTGCTCTGCAGAGTCTGTCTTAGAAAACAATACAGGTTTTTTTTATTATGTTGTCCAAAAACGGATTTATCACAAATAAAAGACCACTGGGAACACTTTGAAAATAGTTTAAAAATGATCTAAGCAGGACTTTATTTTAGCTATTAAACAAGGTTGTGACTTTGTTTTCTCATTTTCATGTTAAATAATTTCCCACCAGAAATAGAACAGTCCAGTTGCCAGACTATGGGGACATTTTTGGTGATTAGTTCTCACGTTTGTCTCTCAGTCTCATGGTTATTTTTTTTATACGAGTAACATATTGTTGTGTTCATTGTTGATGAAGTGTACATTCAGTGCTGCAGTCAGATTGAGGGGGGGGGCATATTCTAAGCAAGCTCTGTCAAATAGAGTGATCTGAAAAATGGAAAAGTACTAAAAGGACTAGAATTACATAAGGGTCATAAAAATAGGACTATTACCATCAAGGAGGCCATTATGAGAGGGCATTTATTCATCATCATCATCATCATCAGCTGCCTTTGCTTCTACCCTGCTGCCATTATCGTTTCTCCCCTCATTGCCGCTACCACCATCATCATCATCTTCTACCCTCATCATCATGATCATCATCATCAGAAGCAGCGGTCCCACCATTATAGTCCTCATCATAATCATCAGTAATCATCCATGGGGGTGGCGGTGGGTCAAGATAAAAGGGCAGGCTCAGCCTTCACCTTCCTCACTCTGTGCTTCAGACTCTGAGAAAGGTGGTGGTCTTGGTCTGCAGTCGGGGACTGTGACAAATCCTTTTCTTTCTGGGATAAACATATAGATTGACAGTCTAGTAGCTGGTGGCCTTCAAGGTACTGAAGTGAGTATCAGGTGTTGCAGTTCTTCATATTTTAGAACTTTGAGATATTTTTCTTCTCATCAGTTCCTAGTTCGTTTGTTTGAGTGAAATGTTTCTGCGCACATTTTCCGACTGTGCACGTTACTTCCATTTTGGTTTTGTGGGTAAAAATGATCCTTGCTGAACTAAATGAAGCCCAGAAAACAATGCTAATTGGACTTACATTTTCAGAGCATTTCCAGCAGAATGAAGTCTTTGTCTTTGTTTGCAGAAGTAGCTGCAGAAATTGGTTTCTCCGTGTTTCCTCTGGGTGATGAGAGTTCTGCCTACAGTCAGCTCAGCATGGAGAGTGAAACAGACAACTCGCGCAGCACAAGTGACAACGGAAGAGAAGACGAGAGCGGAACGAGCCAGTCCGAGTCCAGCTTTCCCCCTTACCTGTCCTGCAGGGGCTGTGGACAGTTACGAGACGAACTTCTTGGACCTGGCATGGACCTTGTTGGTTCTTACTGTCTGAGGTGCTGCAAAGGATCCAGGGAAGGCAAAAATATTGAGTTCTGTTTACCTTTTGGAAACATTGGGATTCGTTCCCAAATCCGTGCAGAGTTGCAGCCTGAATCTGAAATGGGAAACGAGGCGGGAGACCAAGCCACCTCGGGCGAAGACAAAATGTGCAAGCAGCACTCGTGCCATCTCTGCGGTTTCTCCTCGCGGTATGCCAACCATGTGAAGCGTCACATGAAGACACACAACGGGGAGAAGCCCTTCAACTGCCCTCTGTGCACCTATGCCTCAGCACAGCTGGTCAACCTGCAGAGACACCTGCGCATCCACACTGGGGAGAAACCTTACAAGTGCAGCAGCTGTAGTTTTGCCTGCAGCTCGCTGGGCAATCTTAAAAGGCACCAGCGTATGCACGTCCCCTTCGCTGGTGTAGGACAGGATACCTCATTGAGACTTGGTGATGCCCAAACTGGCCTGAAAAAGCCTGTAGACCTGGAAAGACCAAATCGGGAAGTCTCTAGTTCAGGTAAGACTATTCTGTCCTGCAGCAATCCTGGACCGCAATGACCAGATTGTTTTTGAAAGTCTTCTTTCTTACTGTGCTTTTGAGGGAAAATGTCACCTGCCATCACATACTCAAAAATTCACCCAAACTTGCATGCACCTAGTACCTGGTAAAAATACATTTTGACACAATGAACAAAAAAAACTGACATCACACCGGAAGAAATCATCAAATAATGAATGGGACCAAATTCTTTAATGGGGCTAAATAAGTATATTTCAAAGTCCACTAATGAAACCAAAATATATGTGTCTGGGATATCAAAAGGAGGACCTTCAGCTTGGCGAGTTTTTTGTGGCAAAGCGTGAAATTTGGCGATTTTGTCATTTTCCCACTATAAAGAAAAAAACTTTTGTACAAACATCTTCACACGCCACCAGCTTAAGTCAGCAACCGCAATCAAAGTTTCCTTGACCTTTGAGCTCAGAAAGAGGCCAGCATCTTTGATTTTAATTAAAAAAAAAAAAAAAAAAAACACCTTTAGGCCCAGCTACAGATTTAAACACGGATTTCAGTCGGTTGCCTTCTAACTCTTGGAGCATCATTGGGAAGCTATTTGAGCAACATTTTGGGATTTTACAAGCTTGCAAAAGTGGTGTTCTGTTGTACATTTTGTGCTAAAATATTGTGAAAATTTAATACATGAATCCCTGGCTGAACATACATGTGGGCATGGTTAACAAAAAAAGCCTTGATTGCCAAGGAAATCCAAAAGTTTGCTTTTGCTGATTCTTCTAAAAATTACATAGACCTGTTAGTCACCCCCAGACGACCAAAACCTAAAATGGTTGCTATGGAGATAAAACCATTAGAAAAGCCACTTTTAAAAAGTGTCTTGTTTTTTTGGAAGTTACTGTTTTCCCATAATTAGGGTTAAAATACATGCGGCGAATGCAGCAATGTGCCTTTTGGTCGTACGTATTATTTGTGGCCAACATGAATTTCTACGTTTTTGATGGGGAGAGTGTGGGACGTGTAGCAACTGCCCAGCCTGTGAGAATAGGTCAAGAGGGGGCAGCAAAAGGAGGAGCCAGAATGTGAAATCAGTAGCATCTGCTGGACACACAATGGTGTTAGCAGCTTTTATACCTAAATTACAATTATTTTAATGGACAGGATCTGATCCAATTTTCTCTGTCATATTTTTAGAGATTGAAAAACCAACGTCAAACCTCGGTTTGGGAGCCCAGAACAGTGATTACTTGTCAGCCTTTGACGGCTTAAAGGGAGCCTCACCACCACCCATCCCTGCCTCCAAACCTGCACCAGGCCCTCACCCTCCACCCATAATGGAGGTCATAGACAGCAGCAGCGCCGCCACCAGGGGGAGCGTAGCAGATGGACCCACCATCCCACCCTCACTTTTTCCCTTCACTTGCCGGCTGTGTGGTGTCATCCTTGAAGATGAGGACGGCTCGTCAGCTCAGATCTGTGCCAAATGCACCCTCGACATGCTGACGAAAGACTCCTCGTCCTCGCCCAACAGTCCTGGCGAGCGCAGTGACAAGGTCTACACGTGTGCCGCCTGCCCTTTTCTCACACACTACCCCAACCACTTGGCACGCCACATGAAAACCCACAGCGGGGAGAAACCATACAAGTGCCCACAGTGTGACTACGCCTCAGCGCACTTCGACAACCTCAAACGGCATCACCGGGTGCACACTGGGGAGAAACCGTATAAGTGCCATTTGTGCGATTATGCATGCGGGAACCTGGCCAACCTAAAGCGGCATCAGCGGGTGCACTCGGGCGCCAAGCCCTTCCAGTGCACAATATGCAGCTACAGCTGCAACCAAAGTATGAACTTGAAGAGACACATGCTGCGGCACACGGGTGAAAAACCCTACAAATGTCAGGAGTGCGGCTACACCACCGGCCACTGGGACAACTACAAGAGACACCAGAAGAAGCACGGCCTGGCCACAGACAGCTGGGTCAAAGTGCCAATGACTGACAACGACGAAGAGGAGAACGCCAGGAACAGGTTGGGAGGCGGCGTTCAAACTCACAGAAAGGAAGGAGTCAGCATGCAGTACATGCCAAGGGAAGGGGGCCCGCCAATGCACCCGTGTTACAAACTTGAGATTGCATAACTTCAAACTCAGCTAAACAAATTTACCAGCAACCTGTTTGTTATATTGTGTCAGTCTTTTACTGTATTGTCGAAACATTTGAGGCTGCTAATAGATTGTATGTCGTCTTGTTTTGTCTTGTGTCAGCAGCACTGTGCAAGCTCCTTATGCTAGTTTGTCCTCACTCTTAAAATCAAACGATCCCTGGAACTGATGCACATATGCCTGAACTGTTACAGCTGTACTGTGTAGTTCTATTCACTATTTTAATACACAAAAAAGGTTTTTATACAGCAAATACTGATCAGGATTTTTTCCCATAATAATTTTGCTTTTTGACAGACTTCTCTTTGATTTATGAGTTAATTTAGCACCAATTAAAAAAGGATATGTTTTACATTTTGACTATACAGTGCAGCTTAAAGCAATTTATACTGTGCTTTTGTAGCTAGATCCTTCCAGTATTGCTTGTAGTTTGCCTCCCAATAAATGCAGAATTCAAGTACTATTTAAAGTACGGTAGCTGTTTGACTTGTCAAATAGTCATTATTTATATAATCCACTAAGTAGTTTTTGCCAGACCCCATAAGGACTTGAAAACATTGATTTTTTTGTGCCATCAAAATGTTGTGAAAGATGTTTTTAACACAAAAATTGCACGTAAAAGCATGTCAACATGCCCTCTTAAACACTTATGTTAAAGAAAAAGCACACTCCGCTCTGAGTTCTTGGTTTAGGTTAAAATGGCTAAAAATCTGATTATTCTGATTTTCTACCAAAATCACAACAGAAATTATATCTTTTTTTTCTTAAATACACATTTTTAAATGGCCTTTTGTTTAGTTAACATTAAATAAAATTTTTTTTTTTTTGAGCAAAAAAATTGAAAGTGTTAGCGAGTGTGCTTGGCTTTTTTGGGTGTGTTTTCTTTGAATGTTTGAGTGGATCGCCATGTTGATATAGAAATCAGATTTAAATGAAACTGGTGAACTATTGTAAGTGGCAGACTGCCATGTGACCGTTTGTGTCTGTATGCAGTGTCTTATAAATGCCTTAAGAGAGATGTTTAAAATAAACAAGGAATTCATGTTTCTGAATGTCAAACGTGGGACTGCTTTTTGGGAGGTTTTATTTGCCCTGAAATCTCAAATCTTTAAACTTCTTTGCAAATTCTCACAGAAATGACACATTATGGATAAAAGTTTTGCCACCACTGTCTTCTGTGGCTGTTCCCCCCTTAAAGGAAAGGTCAACACCTCAAAATCTATTTGTCAGAGACTTACTTCACAATTTTTTAATGATTTACCTTTTAAATCAATAAATTAGATAAAAAGTGCAGTGAGTAAGCTCAGAAAGCAGTTTATTGAGGGCAAAATTATACAATAGAAGCATAAATAACCCTGTAAGCATTAAAGGGATTAACCCATAACATAAAAGGGGTCAATGAAAACCAGACCACCTTCTGCAGGAATACACTTTCAACTCTACAATGATCCCCATAAGGATCTAATGTTTACACAAGTTACCTAATTTTTTTTTCTTTCCTTACAAAAATTGTTTTTTTTAGTTTTTTGCAAAGCATTATGTAAACTCACCCATGTAAAATAACTAAAATCTACATTAACATTTTGAAATTATAATAGATATTTGAACTTGTACTGTATTTCCAGCTTGTAGAAAAATGGATGGTATAATCCACCAGAAAGTGCGACCAGTTTTTTTTTTTTTTTGGCTAAAAAAAAAAAAGGCATAATGATAATTAAAAGACCAACACCTGGGAATACTTTAAAAATGGCTCAAAAATGATCAGAGTGGGACTTTAACAGCAAAATTCAAGCTTTTTTTTAAAATTATTTTAACTGTACTATGAGTTTTACATTCCACAGTGTGTATACTTTTTTCCCTCAAAATATAGCTTATGTGTAATTCAATGACAACCACTGAAATATCGTCTTTATTTTAGTTTATTTTAGCTTCATCACAAACAAGGCAGACAGACTTTACCACCAAAATCTAAAAGAAATCAATGGAGTTGATTAAACATTGATGGAAAGTGAGTTTTTATTCTTTTAAAAATGGCGCTGATGAAAAAACTGCTTGTGTGATTTTGATTTAAACACATCCAGGATCTCGCAGGTTTGTGTTGTTGGTATTGACAGCAACAGCGAAGAAAAAAAAAAAACGGGTAAGAGTCTCTCCTAGCAAATAAAACAAAACAAGATGAATCACAGCAGAGAAAGGACAAGATATTTACACGGACAACATTTAGTTTGTCGTAGCTACCTGTGAGAATAAAGCTGTTGATAGGTTGGCACTGATTTACATATAGAGGCAGCTTTTGAAACCAGTCAAGCATTAATATGAAACGACAGGATTTCTAAAGCAGGTGAGATATGTTTCATGTTGTTACCTACACTGTGAATTTTCTTCACTCCAGCACTTCAAAGCACCTTTTTTATTTCAATAAGTCTTCTTTGATGATTGGCACCATATACAAACAATAGACTAAAGCCACAGTTCCTCACATGATCTCCTTTAAAAAAATAAGAACAAGTTAATCAAAAGCAAAATCTGTAAACATTTATACTAAAAAAATAATGAAAGTCCCCTCAACATTAATGTAAACATGATAATGTTGGTCCTTTTGAACATTGCTCTATACAGTTTAGATTACATTTGATCCGATTACATTTCTCTATAATGATAAAGATATTAGTAATCCTTTATAGCAATGTACAGAATATTAAAAAAGTGACATTAACATCTTTTTTTGTTTATTTTGTGCAAAATGCTTTAGTAAACTAGAATTTGGCATTGAGAAACTTTAAAAACATATCAAAGAAATTTAAAAATGAATTTACAGAGCCTCGAGGGGTGTAGTTTAAAAAGCAAAAGATTTAAAGTCTTGCTGGAGCTATAAAGCTCATTTTTTCTAGTAACACTGTGCAAAATGATGGTTTCAGGAAGTGCAAGCAGCCCAATCATCATCTCGTTCTGCGGACTCCAAAATAACACTGGGTGAGAAAAATGTGAAGATGCTGGATGAGTTCAAACCATTAAGGCATCAGACAATCCTGAAGGCAGGACGAGTGACCCCTGCGAGAATGAGAGCTGCTGACTCAGCACACGATGAAACACAGGCAACACTATTAGAAAAATATGATTTGGTATTTAGCCAAACATTAATCATCCATGTAACTGAGCAGTTGCTCTAAGCTTTGAGATACTTTACTTACTGGATCCTTTTAAGTTTGCACAGTTCTGCTGTCTGATCACTAGTGAAAGGCCAAGTTTAATGTACAACCAACCAGGTTGAACCCAAGAATCCACACTTTCTTTATGCTCAATAAAGAAGGAGCAAAGTTTAACAAATGATTGCAACTAAAACTGGAAAGAAGTTTACAGAGAGCAAATGATAGAGTCAAAGATCACGTGAAAGCTTAAGGCAGCATTTTCTCCTTGGTGAAGGACAAAAAGCTACAGTATTGCAGAAGTGGACACCTTCTTAGAAAGTCTCGGCTCAGATTCTGACCTTAGTTCATCTTAAAACTGAAACGGCAAAAAGGAAGGACGGTGGAGAACGTGTTACAGGTCGTCATCGCCAATTCCTTCGAAAGCGTAGTTGCCGTGAAAATCGTTGCCACTGATGTCATTGGCGGAGTTGGAGGTGCTGATCCCTCTCAGAGAAACAGAGTTTAGCTTGGTCTAAGCAGAAAAAAAGGATTGTTAATTGTTGCAATTTATACTACACTCACTGGCCACTTTATTAGGCACACCTTTCCAACTGTTCATTCAATTTGTAATCAGCCAATAACAACTCAGAAACTCATTGCATTTCCACATGTAGACCTGGTCAAGACGATGAGCTGCAGTTCAAACCGAGCATCAGAATGGGGAAGAAAGGTGACTGAAGTGACTTTGAACGTGGCAATGTTGTTGGTGTCAGACAGGTTGGTATCAGTATCTCAGAAATTGCTGATCTACTGGGATTTTCACCCACAACCATCTCTAGGGTTTACAGAGAACGGTTCAAAAAAGAGAAGATATCCAGTGAGCAGCAGCTCTGTGGGCAGAAATGCCTTGTTGATACCAGAGGTCAGAGAATGGTCAGACTGGTTCCAGCTGATCGAAAGACAACAATAACTCAAATGACCACTGGTTACCAACATAGTTTGCAGAAGAGCATCTCTGAACGCACAATACATCCAACCTGGAGGCAGATGGGCTACAGCAGCAGAAGATCACATCAGGTACCACACTTGTCAGCTAAGAACAGGAAACTGAGGCTACAATTCACACAGGATCACCAAAAATCTGACCATGTCCATCTCTTTAAGACCAGTGTTCCATCTTCTGATGCTACTTCCTGAAGGATAAGGCGCCATGTCATAAAGCTAGAATCCTCTCAGACTGGTTTCTTGAACATGACAATGAGTTCACTGAACTCAGAGGACCTCCACTGTCACCAGATCTCAACCCAATAGAACAATTTTGGGAATGTGGTGGAACGGGAGATCAGCATCATGGATGTTCAGCCGAAATCACTGTGTGATGCTATCATGCCAATACGGACCAAACTCTCTGAAGAATGTTTCCAGTACCTTGATGAATCTATGCCACCAAGTCTTAAGGCAGATCTGAAGGCAAAAAGGAGGTTCAACCCAGTACTAGCAAGGTGTACCAAATAAAGTGGCCGTTGAGTGTTTATGAATTAAATCCAGTGAGTTTAAAAGTTATTTTCTGAATGTTACCTATGAAAAAAATAACTTACAGAGAGTTTAACTATTTGTTCTCGGTTTGGATCAGGGGATTCCTGCAAAAACAAAATAGAAATACGATCAAACTAAGACTAAAACTGTTACAAGTAGTCAAAAAGTTATAAATGAAAATACAAAAGTTCATTTTTTTACCATCAAAATGTTGATATTAAATAAAAAGAAAGGCAAAAGTGTTCAATACTAAAGAAGAAATCTTATTTTTTATTAGCCTTTTTAAAAAATATATAAACATCAGGGTTAATAAACTTATCTAAAATCATTCCTTTCCCAAAAATTTCAGAGCTGTAGCTCTATGTGCAGAAAAAAGGGAAAAAGTATGTTATTGAGGAAAAACAATTGTAATTGTATTTCTCACCAGTAGAGGGGGTGATTTCACCGCTTGCTGGCTGTCGGATCTGTGGACAGACTCATGGTGTCTCTTTTTCAAAACCTGCAGAGGGACAGAACAAGAGAAGACAATTCTGATGCTGCTTTGAGGAAACAAAAAAAGTTTGTCATTTATTCACAGGTTTTCTGTTGTTAAATGTTAAAACGGTTCAACTTGGTCAAAAATTGAAGCTGTAGTTGATGATTTACAAACCTTTTTAATGCTGCCACCTGACTTCTTGACCATCAATTCATCCACCATAGATTGAAGGCATATGCTCATCATGATGGCCTAAAACCAGAAGCTAAAGGTCAGTGAAATTCTCTG
This sequence comes from Oryzias celebensis, assembly GCA_014656515.1. Taxonomy (NCBI): domain Eukaryota; kingdom Metazoa; phylum Chordata; class Actinopteri; order Beloniformes; family Adrianichthyidae; genus Oryzias; species Oryzias celebensis. The sequence continues at coordinate 13,975,873 of BNCR01000018.1, read as the reverse complement.
TTTTACACTGAAAAAATGTCTTTTTTTGTGTTGTAATTGTTGCTATGTAAACCCTGTTAACTTGAAGTTGTTTCTCAGAGACCTCTTACCTGCTGACTGGTGATGGTGACCCACTGCAGGCGGTCCTTGCTCATCAGATACTCGAAGGCGAGCTCCAGTTTGTTGTCGCATTTTGTCGAGCCGCACGGATTTGTTGAACCGTTGGTTACTGGGACTTGCTGTGGTACAAAAGCATGAAAGAGGAAATAGACAATAAATCCTGAACTTTTCGCAGGTCAGTCACATTTCCTTTTATTCGAGTTAGGATCCATTCCTAAATGGCTGCATCACTAACATCTTTCTCACCCAAGGGTATATCAGAAGAGTAATTTACATACACGATGTAACATCATCCACATCATGAAATGTAATGGTATGGCTTTGGTCATTCAAATAATACACCAGGTTTGTGGTTAAATAGGAAATATAAGCACATATAATATATGCAATTTGTAGAATATCAAGCTTAACATCAGTTTCTGAAGGGATCAAAAGAATAAAAAGTCTGGGTAAAGGTTCAAAAGGTACCTTATTCTCCAAATGAAAACCCAGATCAAATTCTCAGAAGGAACATTTACAGAAAAAGAAAATTCAAAATAAGACAATCTGGGAAAAACCCTAAAGCCAAAAATCTTTCATTAGTCAGAAATGAAAGCTGTCTTGGATTCTCTGAGGCTGTCAGAAATCTGTTTTCACTCTGGAAATTTAATGTGAAACTACATCTGAATTCCTTTCATTAACTATCTGCTCACTTAAAAAAAAAGGGCTGCTTTTGTCTTCCAGGGAGCTTTTTTATCTTGTTTTAGTTCTTTGCCTACGTGGCTGTGAAAGTCGGAAACTTTGGCACACAAAAAGAAGGTTGTGCTGCCAGGAAAAAGCAGAACCATGACTATTTCATTTTTGTGCTGCCAGTATCTTAAAGAAAGATCTAAAAGAAATGTGAATAATAGATGAGCAGGGCTGCAACCCAAGTCTAGAGCTACAAGCCTACAACCTCTTTTAGTGATGATCACGAACGCTTAATGACTGAAAGAATCAGATGTGATTATGGACAAAAAATGACACATTTCTTTCCAAAGTGAGGGAAAAAACTCTGACCCTTGAATCACAGTGAGTCACCCTTTGAGAAACGCATCAAATTAAAAAAAAATGCAGAAAAGAAACACTATTTTAGATTAAGAAAATCAATTTCCTCATTGAGGCTATCTACAGATACCTTCATAAGGATCCTTTCACCCTTTCCAGCCAAGTATTTGATCCAAAGCATTTTTCCCCTATTTAGCTAATCAAATTTAGACATTCTTTTTGCTTTACTGATGGCAGAAAAGTCAATAATCCTTGATGGTCTTAGGTTTTTTGGCCTCGATATGACTGTCGAAATACATGTAGGTTGTTGTTTGTGTTAAGACAAACCAATAGAGACTCTTGCTGTAAGATTTAAACATTTATTAAGGGTTATGGAGCCTGAAGGTCCAAATCTGTGAATATCTTGCCCACTTTACTCAACGGTTTTTGTGCTTCCTGCTCAAACTAGTGCTGTATTCTGCGGTGATTTCCAGCCATAAATATGTTGTGATGTGTTTATAATATGCAGACTACTGCTAGAGCATTCAACTATAATAATAAGCTTAAACATATAGCTCTGATCATAAAAAGAACAAAATAATATATTTGATCCCTAGTCAGGATACAACATTCGTTCCCAATTGAATCTGAAACTACGTGATTGGGCCTGATATCCGATCACGTGACAGGATCAGGACATCCCTACTCTCAGGCTGATCAGTTCTTCCATAAGGGAATGGCTCATTCATGCATATGATGCAGTTAAATCGTCTCGTCTTCAAAAATAACACTGAGTGTCAGAAAATGTCAACACTCGTGGTTTCTCAGTGAACTACAGAACATCAGAGATAAATTCTAGTTTGAAAGGAATTCATGAAGCCACATAAGCCTCCAGGACTGCATCCCATTCTATTCCTGACACAGTTTGTGTTTCTTTTACATATTAAAAGGATACTTCAGGCTTGGCGAGGGATAAGTTGTTTTGCTCATGTCGGAGTGAAAAGAGGGAATGTTTGGAACCTTGCCGACTCGGAAGTAAAAGTCGCTTCTCTGCCAGCAACAATTTCCCTTGATTATAATGATTATTTTGACACTGCAGGATTAAAGGAGTGTTCATGTCCCCTCTGCTTTGCTCGTACACACACTTTCCCACTTACAGAAGACGTGACTCGCCAGCATCTCATCCGCGTGACCCTGAAGCTCCCCTCCTTCATCTGTTCGTTGGGCAGCTTGACGTGGAAATTGAGCTCATTGTTGCCGGCACTGACGATGACTTGGCATCCCTTCTCGGGGAAATCTGTGATGCACGGGTCAAACTTGATGTAGCCGTAGTATTTGAGAGTCTGTGCTAGATGAATGAACTGATTACAAAAAAAAGATGGGGAAACAGTCTTTGAGTGACCCAACTTGGATAAACATGTTTATTGGTTCAGTTAGGAAAACACTTCACCTCTTTTTTGGAGCCTTTTTCCTGAAGTGACTTAAGCTGCCTTTGTTGGTCCTTGTTGACGAGTATCCAGCCTCGCTCGATGTCAGAAACTATCTGATGAGGCAAAGTAAAGCGCAAAAACATCATTAGCAAACCGGTCATCAGCTTTACTATTGGTTATCACAAGATTTTTTTTTTTTACCTGAGCGTACAGTAAATTTAAGCCAACTCTGTTCTCCATAACGTCATGATCATAGGCCATGTCCCAGTAACTGATGAAACAAGAAACACAGAAAATAAGCTAAACTGGTCTTTAGGGTCTTGATGCAAAACTGACTCTTGTGCAAAAAACAAAACAGATTCAAAAAGCACAAAATATGGTCATTCTATCAATCAATTTATTTTCCAAAACTACTTAATTCCTTTAGGGGTCACAGAGTTGCTGAAGGCCATCCCAGTTGGCGAAGGCGGGCTACACCCTGGAAAGGTCACCAGTAGAATATAGTACTTTTCAAATCAAATTATTTCTCTTTTGCATGAACTCCATAACAGGTTGTAAAATGATCAAAGTATATATAATTTAGTCTAATTTCTATGTGCAAGAAGATGCAGATGAGTTCTTTTCTCATGCAATTTAAATATCGATGCTCACACTTTCAAACACACAAATACCAAAAACTAAAATCACGAAAACAGTGACAGGAAATACTGGTTACAAAAAAAAAAAAAAAAGTTTTCATTTAAAAAGGAAGGAAACCGGTATTCTACTTAATGTACTTTCAGGTCATTTTAGACAAATCAAACATTTGAGTAAAAAATCCTACAAAAAAAGCAAACTTTTAAAACAAATCAGGCCTTTAGATCTTAGATAATCTGGCCAGATCAGAACACCAACAAATAATCTTGTCAATTATTACATTCTCTTTTGAGATCTCGTCGTTTACTGTATCGTGATACTCAATTTAATAAACAGTTTAATTCAAACTGAAACTAAAAAAATTTTTATCAACATTGCAAACACACTTCATCGTGCCATTATTACATTTTGATTTATTAAGCTTTGGATGCGCTATTAACAAGTCTAGTATTAAACTGGTACCTGATCGTTCCAAAAATCTTATTAAACAAAACAAAAAAACATTGTACGTTTATGAATTTGTTGAGCAACAATTCAAAACCGATGTCTGATTTTTATTGGCCAATTTTCTCCTTTTTTTATTTCATTGATTAATTTAATGAGTTTCAGGTTTCAGCGACCTTTGTGGGTTTTTCTTTCACTAACAGAGAAGTGAGTGCTATATTGTTTAACATGTCTGGTGTTCTTTGGATTTGAAAACAGCAAATTAACATTTTTTGCAAACAAAGTTTGGGTTTTTTTTTACCTGAAAATATATTATTATTCACTGTTTTTGCTAACAAAAAAAAAAGAAAAAAGTTACAAACCACAAAAAAATATATATAAAGGGAGAATTGATGCATCCGAAAAATTTTAAAGTTGGTTAGAAAAGGAGAAAAAAACCTCTAAATGCAAAATCATTTGGAAATAAAATGTTTAAAATAGTCTTTTTATCAAGAAGTGGATTGTTATGACCAGGATCCAGAAGACTTGAGTGTTACAAAGCTTTCTAGGTTTTAGCAGGATTCTCACCGCAGCTGTGCTTCAACAAATGTGAAGTAAATAGCAGTGTTTATTTCATTGACTTGAATCTTATTCTTTTTATTTCTTTGACTCACTTAAGAAAAACGTTTTGGGTTACAGGGAACTTTTTAGCATTTCTTTAAACACAAGTTTTCTTTTTTCACTTTGACCACATTCCTCCCAGTAATTTCAAACACTGGGGGTCTGTTTTTCCTTCCTCTCAACTTGCTAGTCTGACATTCATTCTTCCCATACCACCCTCCACTATGAAACTAGGTCAGCGAGACCAAGTTTTTCCTTGAGGGAGGCTGAAAGTAAACATCCTGTGTACCTCTGGAGTCGGTGAGAAGTAGGCTGATGAAAGAGCAGATATGTGAGGAAGTAGAAAAACGGTGATGAATAGAGCAGTTACGCTTCAGACTGGAGTGGGAGTTCACCGTGTCCACTGGGGGGGGGATTGAGGTTTTCAGGAAAAACTTGGGTTTTTATTTTTGCACTTCTGTTACATGAAAAGCCTAAATAAATACACTTATCCTAATTATACGTGAGATAAAAGTAACAAAGGATTAAAGAAACTAAAGATTGGAAATCTTTAAATTACAAACATTATAATTTGTAAATGAGGATAGTTTGAGTAAATACACATTTCAAGCATGAACACAAGCACTCTATTGCACCTCCAGTTGCATTTCAGCTCAATTCTGAAGCCTATACCTCCAAGAAAATGAGTTTTTACATTTAAAATATGCTCACTCCTGCAAATAAATACAGTCATTACACTGTAAAGTCAAAGCATTCACAAATGAGATTAAAACACCTGTAATCTTGTTAATTTTGCCCTTTTTTTTTTTTTTTTACAATTTTAAACTCCAATGTCATCATAAAGTAGTTTTTCAAAACAAGACAAGATATTTTTAGACATTTTACACTGATTTATACATTAAAAACTGAATTTGTAGCACAGATTAGAGTCAGATCAGAAGTTAGAAGCTCTTGCAGGGGACAGACAAAACAAAAAGAAGCTACAGACAAGATAAACATAGAATATTAGTGGTGGATAAAGAAAATACATCCAGAAAAATAGAAAATAGTTCAAGCATTGAGTCAGAAAGTCAGAAGTCAGTACCTTTTTCGTAGAACTATGTGAAATTCCGAGCTCTGCAAGCTGGTAATGGAAACGTAAGGCAGCTCAAACTCCTGCAGCTTTCGCACAACTGAAAGAAACACACAAAAGTGTGAGGAAACTCCAAGACAGGAATGATGATGGTATCAATGGAGAAAAAAAAACAGAAAGACACCATCTGGACAGTTTGAAGCATTTTTTTAGAAAAATAAATACAAAGACTGCAGCTGTCTCGCTTTAGTCCTTTCCCAAAGGAAAGTGAAAGAGCCCTCATGTTTGCCTGTCACTCAAAGGGTTTTCCTTTGGGTTTTGAGAAGTTTTTTAATCCATTTACAAGAAAAAAAAACTGTGTACACGAAATGCATAAATAAGTAGAGCTTTATAGGATTTTTGAGAAGGTATTTAATAAGGATTCACAACGATTTGGTCCTCCCAACCCCAGATCTGTTTGATCGAAGGTCTGGAATCTTTCCTCATACTTGGTGGAATGAAAAAAATGCAAGCCGTTTCCTCTCAGATCACCTGCTGGAATGTTTTAGTGATAGAGTTCACAAAAAAATTCAGCAAAAACTTTCTTTTTTTTGCAAAAGACAAATTGGTCAGATGAAAAAAAATAATCAAAACTCTGTTTAAAATATGTGAAGAGAAACTGTCAGATCTGACATCCAAAGTCAGCTAGTGATGGCAGCTCCCTAATGACCTTCGCAGGAATCCAGCAAGTGCAAACTCCAGGTGCAAATTCATTTTTTAAATCCATGCTTTCAACAGAAATGAAAATATATTCTGATACGACTTCATACAAGTCGGTCCTTTCATGTCTGTTTGATTTTTGTGTTTCAACAGATTTCATAAAAGATTAACTAACCAAACAGCTTTTTCTAGAGTTTCCAAGGACAGCAAAACTAATTCAACATAAAAATGTATGGAGTTTTTGAAAACTAAAAACATTACCTGGAATGCTAACTCACTCTCTGCTGTCGTTACACAAATTTAGAAAAATATTTAGCACAACGTGTGTAAGAAGCCCTTCAGATATTACAGTACATTTTATTTACGACTTTGGAACTTACATGTCAAACTTCCATCCACACCTTCATGAACCAAGAAGAGACTGAAATATCCAACCAGATCATCCGGGAGGTCTAGCTTTGTAGCAACAGCCTTCAGGAAGACAGAAAGGAGTTTATTGAGGAATGAAAAGGTGGAAACCTTTGAGAAAAACAGAGAGATCTTCTGAATAATAGGTTTCGACGAGCAGATTTAATGGCTGTTAAACTGGGTTTTTGAATAGACTTCTTTCATTTAAATGCGTTCATTTTTGTTTAAAATAAAAATAAAAAAAAACGATGCCGATTTGACTCAAGTGTTTGATCCCTTTTTCCCCCCTGGTAAAAGTTTATAGAGAGCTTCATCTATCTTAAAGTCAGCAATTTTGAAGTTAATTTTTTTGGTTTTGTTTTTATTGATCAATATTGATATATAGATATCAATTTTTTTTGTTTAAAGTTGAAATGACACCAATTTAGATGCGTTTTGTTAATCTTTTGATTAACAAAACTTTTATTGTTATAAATATTTGTCATCTTGTAATTGTATGTTTTTACTTTGAAATGGTTGCTATTTTCATCAAAATGCTCTGTTTTCAGAGTTGATTTAAAAGGATCTTTAAAATCTAAAGTGCAAACACTGCACATTTGACTACAAAAAACAAATATTGGTTTGACTGGTGGCGAAAAAAAATCTTAGTGAAACACTTTCAGTTTAGATTGAGCTTGAAAATTTGTCGCTCATCAGAAACTCAACGTTAAAGTGTCACAATCATCTGCAGAGAATCCAATGCTCCTCAAAGATTGCTCATTCTCCAACTCTGCTCTGAGCTCTGCTTATGTGGCGAGAGGCTAACTGTGGTTAAACTTGTCATTAAAGATTAACAGTAGTTCAACTTTCAGAAAGTCCTCTGCAAACCCTAAATCAACAAAGGAAAATATACTGAAAAAAATCCCCACCATAATATTTTTCTGACAGATCCATATCATTATATAGCAATAGAACTTTGCAAGTATCATTGTTCATGTGTTGTAATTTTCAGAAACTAGGATTAGTCTTTTTTTGTTTCCTTGAGGCCAATTTGGTTTAACTTTGTTTTTGTTTTGTCTTACTTTGTACTATAGGTTTTGTTTGCGGCTATAAGTCTGCACCAGTAAACATGGCTGAATTTGATTTGTGCTATCCAATGATTTAGAGCTCACGGGAGGGAGGAGTCAAAAGCCTGAAGCGCTCTGTGAACAGCACAGCTCATATGCCTCCAGTAAAGCAAACCAATATGACACAAAAATGTTTGCTTTCTTTGAGAATTGCACTGCAACTCCATGTTTTAATATTGGATTCTGGATTATTTTAAGAGAAGAAATATCTAGGGCTTACTTCAAGGACATCCTCTGTCTGATCTGAGGTCAGGATGTGGACGGCGAGCTTCGGACCGCTGCAGAGGCAGATGTCTAGAGTCGCCTCCTCTGTGGGAATCTGTTGGGTCTCCTGTCCAAAACAACAGTGTGGGCTTTAATTCAGCTTCGTGGTTGCGCTGTTTTCATTCCTTTTGCTGAAAAATCAAACCAAACTTCTGATAACGCAAGACAGAGGGATAATCCCGCCTCGGATTACAAGCAAGTGAAAAAAATTAAAACCTTGTTAGCTGGAGCAACAAAGTAAACCAAAGTTGCTTTGATTCTTTTTTTGGTGTAAATTATTACTGTAAAAACGACAAAGGAAGATTAGATTAACGGAAAATGATAACACAGGAGAACAAAAACACAAAACTATTTACTATCTAGCAGTTTTTTATCAAATGTTAAAAATAATTTACTTGATGTAGAATCTTATCAGACTTTAAAAAGTTCTTTGTTTTAATAACTAAAAAAAACAAACTCCAAACCTTTTGTAAAAATATTACTGACAATGTAATCAATAACAAAATTCTGTAAAAGCATAAAGAAAAAAGGTCTGATCAACACTTTCACTTTTAGTTTCTTGGTAAATTTGCTGATTTAAGGTTTATTTAAAAAAAGTCAAATCTACCTGCTTCTATTTTGACTTAACTTAGTGCATTATGGTTTTGTTTGCAATTTCATTTTGCATCATTTCTTCCTTTGTTTTACTTTTCCTTTATTTGGTTAAATATTCAAACCGTCCCGCCTGAAAAGAACATTTTGTGTCATAAATCAAAGTTTAAAAAGAAAGAAGAAAGACCTTCCCCATCCCCTTTCTTCTATTGTGTTCAATCAATCCCCCATAAATCCTCAACCAACAATTCTTTCCTGCCAGTTTAGTACTTCTTTCTTTGTGCTAAAGTTCCTCTCAAATGGATCACTTGCAGACAAAAAGGGGAAAAACTCCCAACATAAATAAGTCGTGCCCACAAAATGACACGCCAAAATAACACGCCTTTCGAAACTGTGTGGAGTCGTTGCTGCAATCTTAAAGTGAAAAACTCCTCCTTGTGAGGAGCACAGGCAGCCTCTAATCCTCCCTGCCTTCTCTGTAGGGGGTTCTGTAGCAACAGCGGCTCCTCTAAGCTGCAGATAAAATCCGTACAGTGGGTGGCAAGTCATCTCCTGTTCTGCACCTCCAGCCTTCGCTGCAGGTTGGGAGATGTGCATAAACTCTGCAGTGCTTGTGTGAGAAAAAAGGAAAGGATTTTCACTGCGTGATGAGAAGCTGAAAAAAATGATTGGAAGAACTATCAAACTTTATGTTTGAGCAGCAGCTTTTCAGCAAAATCTAAACTGCTTTACCGTAAAAGTTAGAATACTGATAAAGATTAACAAAAAGTTTGATCATTTTACTTTAATCTTCACCTCAAGATCATGGAGGTTATAGTGACAATAAAAACAGACTAACAGCGGCATAAACAACTAACCTGCTGTGCTTTCCTTAAGAAGCTGTTGAATAAATCACTGGTTCCAAGCAAAGGATGCTGACGTACTGAAAAAGATAATACATTAAACAAAACATTAGTACTCACTGTGAGAAACTGACAACAACAGTTAATCCTGCTTTTTATAAACTCTTTTATTGCAACATCTTTGTTTTTCTTATTTGAGATCATGGATTTTGTTAATAGTATTTGAAGTCCCACTACAATCAACTTTTGATCAGTTTTTAAATTGTTCCTGGCGGTCTTTAAATTATAATTATGCCATTATAAGGCTAAATAGAAAACTGGTGTTTTCTAGGACACAGTTTCTGTAGAGCGGCAGGAATTCATTAGAATTTCACCTCTGAGTTGTAGGCAGGATCGCTGGTGTAGAGAAACATCGCCCCCCCTTCCCGTTGCAGAGCAGGGAGCTTGAGGGCTGCCAACTATATCTTCTTATATATCTTATAACTATATGTCACAAATATGCTGTTTTTCAAATGTTTTGTTTTCCATCTGCTCTTGATTCGCCACAATTTGAATAAAGACATACTCAGAAATGCATTTTTGAGCCTCATTTTCTTTTATGTGTCCACAGAAAAATGCTACAAGAATATTTGTTGGTGTTAAAAACACCCAAAACACAGTTTTCGTTGGAATTTCACATTGTTTTTGTTAAAACATGACATTTCTCTGTTTGTATGTTTATCCAAACAAGTGCAGTTTTAAAATTGGCTTTGAAGCTTTCTTTTGCGCCACAAAACTCACTGGTTCCAACAGAGTTTTGCTAAATAGAAGACAAACAAGTGCTGTCACTTTATTATTTTTTTAAGTGGTGTTCTTCTTGTTGACTTAATAAGCCTCCAATGACAACTATGTGGCTTAGGAGTCCACTTTATCACCGTTTAACCCCCTTGATAAAAAACTTTGTGGGCTCAGTACTGAACAGATTGTGTTTGTGGCTCTTGGTTTTTCCAACGATGTGAAAAGTCGTGATGTAACAGAGTGAACTGGTGACCAATAACACCCTGTGCGTATGCTCCCAGACTATGAGTAAATACACACTCAAACAACGCTCCCTTGTACTGGCTGTAGCTGCCAGTTCTTGAGAAGATTGAAATAAACACCCTGCCAGTTCCACTTCTTCATCTGTGTGCATAAAAAGCTTACCCTGTTTACAGAATGTGGATAAAATAAACAGGATATTGTAATTTGAGCCTTAAAGAGTAATCTAAGATGATACGAAGTGTCATTTCATCAAGACTTCCAAAACATTTCTAACCCACAATGAGTAAAACAGAAAAAAGTTATAAGTTAAACGTTATTTCTAATTGGTCAGCCATTTTTTTTTATTCTTTTGGATGCCGACGGAAAAACTCACCGGCCTGCATGTATTTCTCAAGCTGTTCCCGCCTCTGTTCGACCTCAGCGGGGGTCAGTGTGAAGATCTTCTTTGGGGGAAGGCAGGCATCACATTGCTGCCATATTCTTTCTTAATCTGCAAGTGTAAAAAGTAAAAAATAAAAGTGGAGAAACAACACCCCCCCCCCCCCCCCCCCCAAAAAAAAAAAAAGACGTAAGTTTATAAAAGTAAGAGGCTTTTAACTCTGCAAAGTAGAGGGTTTGTGCTTATCATGCAAACTAAAACGTTTTTTTACATGAAATAACAGTGATTTCAATTTTTTTTTTTCACACCGTCTCTTTTTTGATAAATCACTGGTTTATTTTAAGTGCTGCAGCAATGACTTTCAGCTGGAGCCTCACTGCAAGTTTGGTTTACAGTTCCAGCTTCTTTACCAAATTCTTTCCATTTTCTAGTATCTTGGAGCTGCCAGTTTACATTGTGAACATCCAAACAGATTTACAAATGCTCCACTTTTAGCAGAGAACTGAGATGGCTGGAAGAAAAGGGGAGTGATTTTACATCACCCTACTGACTGAATTTGGTACTCCCATCTTAACGGAAGGAGCACTGGTTACACAGAAAGCATCTGATTTGTTGAAAAAATGTTCTTCAAATACCGTTCGCAAGCAAACACAGTAAAGGAAGTCCGTTTGAGAGGGTGATCTTTTATCAAGCAAGCGGCAGCTGTCAGGCTTTGCAGACTTTAGGCCTTTCTGGTTCACACATTACAATATAGGACTTTGCTTTTCTAAGAAATGAAGCTGCAGCAAAAAAGGAAAAAAATGCTTTCGTCAACACTGTTTAGGGGAAATGAATAATGTAAAAAAGCACTATTTTTCTTGTTAATTTGTAGAAAACAAGCAATTGCTGACTACAGTTTTCCTCTAATGAAGGCTCTAAAGCAAAGTAGCTCCAACTCTGTTAAAAGGTGCTCTGATGCATGGACCAGAAGGATATTTTAGACTTAGGTTTCATTTCCCAGAAGGTAAGAGCTGAAAAAAATCCTTCAGTGTCATCCACCCACTTCATAGTTCTACCATCCAAGGAGGGGTAAAAAGCACAAGAGCTCATGCAAAAACAACCAAAATGTGTTTTTAACTCCAAGAGAAAGGTCCCATTGCCTCGATACATAAGCAAACGTAAAAAGCATCTGGTGATGCAGTTCTTCTAAAAAAAACACAGCAGCTACGTTATGCTGGTTGAAGCCTCACCTGTTCATGCAGGCCGAGGAGTTGACTGTAACGGACCCGGCAATGCAGCACGCCGTTGACATGGATGTTGTAGGCCTGCAGGGAAACACAATTTCAATAAGATTTGTATATTTTTGAGTGTAGTAAAGGCTATTTACAGCATCGTCAACAGAATCAGAGAATAAATTTAGAACTAAAGGGAAACCACAAGTACTGAGATATTGTAAATAAATAAGTTTAAAATCTGAACTTCTTTTTTTACCTGCTTCGACATAGTTTGAGTTAAGAAATATTGAGAAATGCAATTTTTAACTTAATTTTCTTTATATGTCTTCTCCGTCATTAGTAAAATGCACAAGAACATGTTAAAAACACAATTTTTATTTGGATGGCTCTTTAAAATGTCAGTCACTCACAAACAAGAAAAAAGAACCTAAAAAACCATCATGGAGGAAAGAACAAGGAGCAGACAGGAAATCAATGGTCTCCCCAAGAGACCTTTTTGGAGAAAAATGTATGTTTACCAAAACGTTTATTTACAAAAAAACGGAAAAAAAGTCTACTTGTTTTGTTATTTAGTATGTTAAATATTATATCATTACTCTGAACACCAAGTTCCAGTTATAGTTGAAAAAATAAAACATTTTAATATAATTGAAAAACAAAGTAAACAGCAACAAATACTTTGCTACAGAACATTGTTCATCTTTTACTTTATGAGAAACATAAACTCCTGACATCAGTCAAATATTTAGTATTCCACAAAAGAGCTGACATCATCTGCATTAGGGCCTTTAAGTTTGGTGGCCCTGAAGTGCAAATCAGATAAAAAAAATAAATAAATAAATAAAAAAATAAAAAAAAAATCACTCAACGCAACAACATATTAAAGATCAAGATGAAAGTAAAAAAAAAGCACAACAAATACTAAAAAAGCAACAATGCATTTTAGAAATTAATTTAAAAAATTCCAGAAAGCAAAACATAAACACAAAACATAAATCCAAAAAAGGGAAACCTTTTGGGGAAAAAAAAGAAATAAAATAAGAAATCGAAAAAGTAGGTGTTATGGGACGTCACTGATTGGATGATGACATTTGTTCACCTTTTCAACCAGAAGCTATTAGGCACGCCAATCTCTTCCGAGAGACGAAATTTTACTAAGCTACTGGCCACATCCACTGAAAAAGTTTGGTGATTGCTCGTTTAAATCTTTACCACAGCTCAGGCTCTTCATCCTTCTGCTTTCCCCCTTTTCTTTAAAAATCAAACGCCATCATCCAATCAGTGATGTCCCATAGTACCTACCTTTTCTGTTTTTAATAGGTTTCTTTTAACATTTCATTTTGATTTCTGAAAATTACTTTTGATTTTCGATAAAAAAAAAACTGTTTGTTTTTAATTTTTGGTTTCTGAAATTTTGATCTCTACAATGCTGCGTTACTATTTTTTTTATCATTTGCTTTGGTTTTTTTTATTGTCTCTGTAATTTCTAACATGTTTTTTGCGTTAAGTGAATTGTTGATGTGATTTGCATTTCCGGGCCATCGTACTTAACTTTCCTTTCTGCAACAGTTAATATTTGCAGTCAGCAAGGTCAGTCAGCTGTCAAAATAAGGGCTTCTAAGAACCTCTAAGAGTAAACCACAAATGACAACTGCAAGAGATTAGTAGATCTGCAGATCACTTGCAAATATCGTCTTTGGTTTTATTGTTTTTATGGGGTTTTCTTTTAGGGAAAAGTAATGAAAAAATATGAAACTTTAGAATAAAAAGTGATGATATGAAAAAACTGAAAGGTCAACAAGTTCAAGTTGAAAATGATCATGCGGCAGTATTCAGGGAAGGAAGGATGAGTCTGCAGAACGTTTCAGAAAGTAAAAAAGAGAAACATAAAAACTATCATCCTGCAGCGATTTGTGTACTATAAACAGTTCAAACTATATATATATTTTTTACAAGCAAACCTTACCTCAGTTTTGCAATCAGCCATAGACTGCAGTCCAAGATAAAATAAATTAACTCTGCAGCTTTTAATTTTGGCTCAGAAACACTTCGACTTGATCATCCAGCTAGGGATTAAATATGATTATTGTTTTTCAACTTAGAAAAGCCCAAACAGGAGTCTGAAAAGGTGCATTTTTACTCTGTTTGACAAAGTCAGATTTGCTGGTGTATCAGTCATCTGAAACTTATTTTAAGGCAGAATAAAACCTTCTTAGGAAGGTTTCATGCGTCTAGCAGTGAAAATACTTGATTAAAACCCCATTTCAGATCCTGTTCCTCATCTAAGGCAAGTGAGTCACCACCTCACACGGTATGACACGTCCAGTTGCCTTTTCCACACCCCAAAAATAAGAAAACCACATGCAAGACACAGGAACCCATAAGTTCAATGGAAAACAGGAAGTTCAAAGCAAAATGTATGTCAGCGTTGTTACAGGAATGTGTTAGCAAGAAAAAAATAATGCCCTTGTTTTCTCTACAAAGCTCTGTGCAAACTCTGCAGATTCCGTGGTCAACTGGTTCCAAGGTACACAGCCCGTCCTTTAGGATTTTTATCAAGCAATGCTCTTTCCCAAAGATTGGTGACAGCAAGGTCACAATGACAGTGGCGGAGCTCTCAGCCACTGCAGTGTACGCCTGCAACCAAACAAAATCAAGGGACTTTGACAGTCAAGTTCAGAAATGTGATGACTCTCAGGTGATTGTTGATCTCACAGCACTGCGCAAATAAATGTGCTCACTGCCTGCGTTTTTTTTTGTTTTTTTTTAAACCCCCTCCTTCTTTCTGCTTTAAATCTCATGGTGCCAAGCTGGAAAACAGCTATTCCACAGGTCTGTGACATTTGGAACAGAGTGATGACTCGTGGTGTCATTTCAAAGCATTTTGGGAATATTAATGCATTACTTTTTTATTTTTCTAAAATAAACTGTTGCAAACCCGCAGAATAGTTTGTTTTACATGAAATGTTGAGCATCCAAAATAATCTTAAGTACTTTAATTGCATCACTGAAAGAAAAAAACTAAACAACCTTCAAAATAATATCTTTTAGCTAAATATTAATATTTTACCTGCATAATCCATCAATAAAAATGTTAAAAGGATTTAACAGTCATACCTCATTACTCAAGTCCTTGGCAAAGCTTATGAATGATAATTTCAAACCACCACAGCCCATTTCAGGTGAGGAACATTTCACCAGCAAATAATAAGCAGAATTATGTATATTAATGCATATAAATCTGAATGGAAGTGACAAAAAACCAAGGGGAAAAAAGCCAATACATGCAAGAATGTGATCCTGCTGCCCAACATGTGTTATCAATAATTCTGTACTTGCTAAAATACCAGGGAGGGTTTCAACACTTGAAACTCAAATCTTAGTAAGAATCAACAAATACTGACTCAAAGATTTTAAACAAAAGAGACCCTGTTGTGTGAGAGAGCGGACTGTACCACGTTTGTAGCTTTGATTGCAGCATAAAAAAACAGAACTACTGTTATGTTGGATATCACCAAAAAAAAAAAATCATACTCTAGAGTGTAAAGTTTGTGAAAAATCACACTCTCAAGTTCCTTTTTCACTTACAAGCTACTTCATAAAATTCCTAATTCTTCAAAAAGTGGACTGTTTCATGTTGATTACAATAAAAATGACAGCAAAATGATTCTGGTAAATGTAGTTAATGCATGTGTAAACACTGAAGAACTCACCACGTAGGTTGAACCATTGTCCCCTGAGCGAACTTCCGTCTCGGGAATAGAGAAATGCATTTTAACTCCAAACAAAGATTGCCTTGAAAGCCTCCAGCAGAGTCTGGCATGAAGAGGTGAGACGCCACAGTTTGAAAGTCCTCAGCTGCGACGAGGAGGAGGTGAAGGAGGAGGAAGAAGAGGAAGAGGAGGAGGTGGCGGCTCTGACACAGTTCCTCCGCTGGTTTTTGGACTCCCTGCGAAGCGTTGTTCACGCAGGCTCGACTTGAATGTGCGGACAACAGATTTGCTTCGAAACTTGCCCCACGTCCGCGTTAAACTTTTCTCTCTGCTATCCCTGCAGCAGCCATGTTGCAGTTACACCTTAACTGCTAGCATCAAACTCTTTCCTTCATTGTAAAAGATGTGTAGTGAAAAAATATTAGTAGTAAAAAAAACAAAAAATAAAAATAAAACAACCTACTTTTGGACACCGTGTTTTACGCAATTCAGTCGGACAGCGGATGAAGTTTCTGGATCAAAAGGTGCAGCTGGGTCCTGCGTTTCCCAGAGCGTCGCATAGCCAATGAAATGTGTAGCGGGACGTTCCATTCG
Organism: Oryzias celebensis; assembly: GCA_014656515.1. Classification (NCBI taxonomy): domain Eukaryota; kingdom Metazoa; phylum Chordata; class Actinopteri; order Beloniformes; family Adrianichthyidae; genus Oryzias; species Oryzias celebensis. The sequence goes on along the minus strand of BNCR01000018.1, from coordinate 13,959,757 downwards.
CTGTTTTTCTCCCAATTTTCTTAAATTTGCTGAAAAAATCCCACGCGTCAACGAAGCCTTAGCAAAAATAATATCATGGAAGACATTGCTGGAATGATAAACGGGTCACAACACTTCAGCCGAGCTGTTATCAGTCAGTGGACTAACTGGCCCGTCAAAAAGCATTGCAACAACCCTGCTGGGCTAAACCATCTCGACACCATCAGTGGGGGTGAGCGGAAAAAAGCAATGTGATGAAACACACGTTTACACATAAAGGACAACATCAAAATTTTTACAAAATATCAAATAAACTATAAATATTTGTGTATTTGCAGAATAAGTTAACTCCGAGAGAATTAGATTTTTGATACGACGAGTTAACACTTGTGTGATCTCCACTACATTTGGTACAGCCCAAAAGTAGAGATTAAATAAATAAAAGGTTAAATTAATTTAAATTAAATTGAACACACCAAAAATAAAAAATAATTTGAATTTTGATTTAAAACATATTTTTTGTAATTACCAATATCTGACTCTGTCAAATTACTGTCAATGTATTTATTGTGAAAAAAGAATCCTGTAATTAAACATGCCTCTTCATAAATAAAATAAGTAACCAAAACGAAGCCATTAAATGAAACGATTTGATGTCGCATATGCGTTACGCTATGCAAAACTAACTTCCTGTCACGTGTCTGCCACAGTACAATCACATGACCACAGTAAACGAACATGACGGCTGTGTACAGCTGGACAGATAAAGTGGCGCTTGTTTTGATCTTTAATGTATGTTTTAGCACAAGTTACCGACGGTCTGAGACACAGGTAAGACTTCCGTTACATAATCTAAAAGCTCTAGTCTCATAAGAGACATTACATCGTTCAAAACGCTCGACGTTTAGGTTTATGTGCAGCATAGGTGATCTGTATCTGTGTTTGTTTACCACCTTTGCTCCTGCACTGTGATATGAAGCCACAGGTTTGCGTGCTGTGCGGTGGATCCGTTCGAAACCACACCGCAGTGGATCGGTTCTGCTCTTCGTCCGCGGGACGGATCCAGGGGAGATGTTGTCTGAGAAATAACAGCATGAGCGACCCTGAACGCATCATCGGGTAATGCTGCATTAGTATAAAACTGTATTAATAAAACAAAATAAATATACAGTACAAAAAGCCACGTTGGCTATTTTGCATAGCAGGACTATTATTTAGGCTTTATGATTATTTTTTATTGAGAAACTAAGACAACAAACGCGATTGTGTACGATTATTTATGCTTTGTTTACTTGTTTTTACCTTAAAATGACCTATTTTACTATTTATTTGTTCTTTTCAATCTAAAAGCATGAACAAACTATTCTAAGCGATGTTTGAAATATGTAAGGGTTGAATTAAAATGCTATCATTAATTTTTTTTTTTTTTTTACTATTTACCTTAAACATATTTTGTTGCTTCTTCTGGGAGTTAAACAGTACTGTTTATATTTGTATAGGTTGGATTTTTCTAATTGTTCTTTAATTCATGTGGAAAATCTTCAAGGAGCGTCCACAGTTGTCATGATGTAAGTACACAAAATGGAGTTGAGTTCTGGTTTAGCATGAGATAATAGAGGAGCTTAATTACTAAACAGAAAGCAGCTTAAACTTCTGCAAGTTGTGTTTAATTTCCATTGCATTTTTATACAGTTTTTCTAACCTTCTTAGATTATTTTTGAAATCCCTGAAGATTTTAATTTCTCAGGAAGGTTTTGAAAATGCTCTATTAAAGTTTTACAGAGATAAAGCACAAAATTATTTATTACAGAGACTTCTCCCTCAATCCAATTGTCAACATCAGTGACACAGTATTTCAAGGTTTCGGTGACTTAAACGTCATGCAAGTATCCAGCAACCATAAATTGAGAAAGAAATTGGGAAATTTGTAGGTGGTGACCTAACGTTGGTGTGTCTTCAGGATTTTACCACCACACATCGTTTGTCCTGGAGGAAACACTTCTTGGGAAAAGGTGGAACTCGAAGAGGGAAACCGTCTTTGTGTGGGGCAAAAAAACATGTGTAACCAGACTGGACAGCCGTGTAAGTCTTCAATCTTTCATTGCTTCACATAAAACTCCAGCATGGTCTCTGTTAAGAATTATTGGGAATTCACAGTGGTTTATTGTCCGGAAAACTCCCTCTGTGCTCCGTATGGCCCTGGCTTCTATGAGTGCGGCTGTGCTAAAAGCTTTTACGGATACAAGTGTCTGCGAGAGGTGAGTTCTGTGAGTTTTTCCCTTCATGTTTAGATTATTTAACACATTTTTAATATCTTTTATTAGGGGGATTTCCCAGTACTTGTTGTATTTGGACCTCTGGCAGCATCTACAGTCGTGATCTCCATCTTGCTGTGGGTCACGCAGAGACGGAAGGCTAAATCCCTGTGAATCACAGCTGCAGTCATTGGCTTAAAGATCAGATGAAACTTGAAGGATCAACGCTGACAAAGTCTAAACTGACCATAAGCATTTTATAAATTATAAAACCATTTAAGCCGCTAGAATTAAAAAAAAAATGTATAAAGAACTGACTTCCTTTTGCTTGGCGGATGATATTTGAATGGTTTGATCCACTGTTACCACTTTATTTTTAAATACTGACGGGACTAACCACTGAATGTGCTGCATGTGTACTGGTTTACACAGAACTTTTGAATCTTTAAAAAAAATGGGGAAAAGGTTCAAATGATGGGATTTTGCTCCTTTGATTTTACGAATAACCTGAACAGCAAAGTGTTCAAATACATTTAATGCAAACATAAATGTATCTTATAAAAGGGAAAATAACTAAAACTACAACAGACCTGTTACACAAATGTGGAGTCATAGAGAAACCTAAATGTATTATTAGAAAATGTTTGAAAAGTAAATAAGTTTCACTCCGTGATCTATGTTTTTGTGTTGGATTGTCCTGTTTGGATTCAGGATTGTACTGAAATTGTAGGCTTTTAGCCTTCATTTATTACTTTTTAAAAATGTCTTTAAGTTACAAATTGACTAATAAGAGCAGCGTTTGCGCTCGATACGACCAGAAAACTTTAATTCTCCATTTGAGGGAGATGCAGAGGAGTTAACAATGCTTACTGCAAAATGTTTGTAAAGAGGAAATTCTATGTAATTCTTCTGCTGTAAGACAATAAACTGCCTGGTTTCTATGTCTGACCTTGGAGTTTTGTAATTAAAACTGTTTGATTTGTCACAAAACACTTTACAGCTGGAATCACAGGCTGACATGTCTTTAAAATATTTAGATAAAATAAATGTAATCTTTTATGTAACTAATATTAAAGAGAAGTTATTAAAAAGTAAAACTCTTTAATAAAAACACAAGAACACCATTTAAAAAAGCTTTTGCCATTTCAGGTACATTTTATTGCATGCTAAAAGCACGATATTGTGAATATGTGTGCAAATCTGCACACAAACTGATGGTAGATGATGGCTGTTCACTGGTCAACGTTTTTGACCCGCAGCACCACTGGGACAGAGGTGCATGGGATCATTCCAAGGTCTGTGATGACGAGGTCCACGAAGTCGGGTGGCGTCACGTCGTACACCAAGTTCAGCAGGCCGAGCGAGGCCACTTGCTGCCAGCTTGCCAGCTGTGTCTTACCTTTGCGGGTCACAATGAGGTCATCGGGGTCATCTGGAAAGAAGAGCTGATGGTTAACTGGCCGCTACGCAGAAACTGAACTGAACTGACAGGATCGAATGACAGTAAAATAGGGATTAGTGTTTTCCATACCGAGTTCATTGGACACAAAAGAATCTGTCTGCACCCTCTCACAGAATTTGTATGTCTCACAACACACTAGCACAGGCACGTTAAAAGCTTTAGCCACCAGAGCTATCTGTGACGTCCCACTCGCGACATGACGTATCCGTTGGCCAAGAGAGCGTGAGCTCCAAGGAAAACCTTTGATACCTAAAAAAAAAATTGGATTTCCTGGTTAATTTTTGGACATGGAGAAACCTTTCATAAAGTGAAAATACTGAGGCTTTTCTCTTGGTGTTACGGCTTCCTGGTTACCTCTGGAAGGATGTAAGAGACGGCTGAGATAAGAACATAAGTGCAACTGATGCCTTTCTGGACCAGGCGCCTCAAAGCCTCCCTGCCCTCCAGGCGAGGCCTACTGTCCACCACTATAACGCGGAACTTCCTCAGTTTATCAAAGGCCTCGCATAGGATGTGGTTGACCAGGGATGAGCTGAGAGGGGCCAAAGGCAGAAATTAATAAAAGTCTAGATCCTCAGATGCTAGAGATAAATGTAATCAAATCTTATAGATTAGTGGTCAGCAAAAGCAGAGAACACGACCTACATTTTTTATTTATTATCTAGTTCTGAAGGATGTTTTATTTTGAAAAACTATTGGAATCTCCTCACCACATCACTCTTTTTGACACGTCAAGTCGCTCGGTCACATACTGAAAATACTTTCTTAAAGTGGCTGCATCAACTGCTAAATTCAAATCCCCAAGCTAGCAAAGTTAAAAAACAAATGTATTTAGAAAGTTTCTTTTTGCAGAAAAGATCCAGAGAGGAAACAAAAGAAAAGTCTTCAACTTCAAACAAAAAAGAAAGCTGCATTAAACAGACAAAAGCAGGAGTCTTTACTCCAAATACAGCTGTTCCCACACACCATAATAATAATGTATCACATTCAGCAGCTGTCTAATGTTACGAGGATGCTGCTAAAAAGTTTCTCAAACAGTGGATTCACATTTATTATTATATTTAGAAAATTCAAGCTTTAGTGATCTTTTTTTAATCCATCACACCTTAGAAGTCGGATGACGGTATATTTGGCGTCTGATTTTGTAGATTCCACTTTGACAGTAATGGGTTAAGAGAAAATCTATCACATTTTAATAGTTGTCAGATAAAATCTAGTGTACAAATAATATTTAAAAGAGCTTATATCTAGCAAAATCAATTTTTTGAGCTTTAAGTCTATTGTAATGTTTTTTCAACAAAAAACAAAGCGGTATTCTGATCCATTCACGCATCTCTGAGAATTCCTCTGCAACACTTTCCTCTCCAAAGATTTGACACTGACCTCAGCCTCGCACAGACCGATCTGTGGCTAAAAAAATGTTGGGGTTCACTTTTACAGACAACCCTAAAAATTGCAGGCAATGAAACATAAGAATGTGATGAGATTTTGAACACCTTACCATCCGTAAACTAGAATGACATCACCATCACTGATCTTTTCAATCGAAGAGTCAGCGATAGCTTTAGCAGCAAGAATGATCTTCTCTTTTATGTACCACTCAATGCTGTTGAGCAGTTTGCTTTTTGCCTAAAAAAAACATCTATGATTAGAAATGCTGTGCCGCCAAACCTTAGCATAAGAAATGACTGTGTGAACTCAATGTTTAAAACTGACCTCTTCTTCTCTGCACTGACTGGGAATATTAGAAATCTCCTTCTTGATGTATTTGATGGCATTGCCCATACTGGCAGATAGGGGGCGACACTGGTTCAAAAAACTAGATAAAACAAAAAAATCATTATTTTATGTTGGAGAAAATCTATAAAAGCTACACAAATTTTAAAAAACACATATTTTTAAAGTAAATTAATTTATATAATAAAAGAGACATATTTTATTTATTACCTGATATAAGGTTTTAGTTTATTGACCAAATCCCTTGACAGCTCCTCATTTGGAGGGGTAGTGTAGTCCCTAATAACCTGGGGAAAAAGGAAAAGAAACCAGCATCTTGATTACACGTGGAATTTATTTCTGAATGAATCTATAAATGACAGGAGAGAATAACATGATAGTCACGAATAAGAATGAATGCTTTACTTGTTTGAAAGCGTGGAGCAAGGCGACAGAGCGAGCGTTGGATCCTGCCACAATGCCCTGCGAGTACTGCAGACCAAGTCTTACAATAGCAGGATGAATCACTGTGGAAGGAATGCTGGGAAAAGAAAAGAGAGAGAGACCAAAATATAGATAAGCTAAGGTTTTTCCCAGATAACAAACTTTTTCAGCAAAACAAACAAAAAAAAATCACAGTGTGCCTACCTGAGTTGTTGTGTTGGTGGGGCTTTACGGCTGTATTGGTGGAGATGAGAAAATAGGCTGACTTTGTAGCCGTAGTCTGAGCGGAGTGGAATCTGACACACAAAGTTTCAAAAGTTTTAAAGATCTCGTCTAAAGAAAGAGGAGCCATCAGGAGCCACTCATAAAAAAGATTAAAAAATTAACTGAAAGCAACAAACACTTAAAAACTTCAACACAACAGTTCTTTGGAAAATCCCCAATCTAAGTAGGCTACAATGCGCCAGATTTGCAAGAGCGAAAGCGTATTATTAATGACAAGAAGTTTGCATATCAGGGATTTTAGATTTGTAAATGAGAAAGCTGGATTAAAAAAACATGTAAAACAACATTTTCATTGTGTTTGGAAGGAGGAGATAATGTTCACTGCAAAGAAATAGGGGTCAGCAAACAAAACAGGATTAAAAAAATGTTATTGCAACATTTCTTAAAGCCTGACGTCGACTGCAAATACCTTTTTGGCAGCATTGTGCCTTGGGGTCTGAAAGAAATGTTAGGAAGAGTCACATGCATGTTTTGCAGGCATATTGGTGAGCTGGGAGCTTGATAGCTTCTGAAGCTTTCAGGAAATCCATATCAGATCCATTTTAAAATGAGAATGAGGGCTCACAGCAGACAAAACATGCTATTTGAGAGAAATAAGATGTTTAACCTGCTGTCTTTCCAGCTTCTTGGCCAGCTTCTTTAAAACATCCGGGTTGTCCACTTGAACGTGTTCTGGGAGCCTCTTTACCACTGGAAATGCAAAACAGATTATTTTTTTTATTGTTTTTAACTTCTGATACAAATATCTCTTATTCAGCACGCATGTTCTTCACGTTTTGAAGTGAAGCTTTAACGGTGTAACTACCTGGCTGCAGTTCACTGGGCAGGGCTTTTGGTTTGCCAGTAGCACCCTGCTGCCCCGGCTCCCCTTTCTTGGTATGCTTGGTGGCCCGCTCTGCCTCTTGGCGAGCCCTTCGCTCTGCTTTCAGTTCACCTTTGCTTTTGGCGGGTTTGTCCGCTGGGACAGCGGCCTCGGAGGCAGGCACAGAATTCAGCACAGGGGCAGGCACTGCTGGAGAAGCTGAGCAAACAGCGCAAATAGCTTTTTTCACATTTATATTGGCACACCGAACACATTTTGATCTATTGTAGAAGCATTCCAGTGGTCTTTTAATTATGATTGTGCTGTTTTAAGCCAAATTTTTTTAAACTGTTGTTTTCTAGGACTTAGATCTGTCTCTCATTAGCTTACAGTCCCTCACACTCCCACCGTAACATAGGCGGTGTAACAAAATGGTGAGCATTATTGGAGCGATACAGCTGTACAGTTTTGAGCCAGATGCCGAGGAAAACAATGACAACTACAAGTGGATGCTTTAGAATGGAGTGAATCAGAGACCTTGTGGTCCGTCCAGCGTCTTTACTATATAACGAATGCCATGTTTTATAAAGAACATTTTTTCTGCTGTTTCTGATTCACAACAAACTGATTAAATAAATACTCAGAAATGCAACTTTAAGCTTAATTTCTTGAATACGTCCTCCATTATCAGAAAAATACCACAAGAACATGTTAAAAACACACCAAAAAAAAGTAATTGTAATGACAAATTAAGGCGTGACATGTTGGACCACAAAAACACTTGATGTGCCTAAAAAAATGTACCTTTTTGAGTTGAGGGTTGAGCTTGGGGGCAGTAGCTCTTGAACCCCTGGTTCCTTTTCCTTCTCTTTTTCCTTGTCATCTTTTTTCTCTTTGCTTTTCTTTTGCTGCTTCTTCTCTTTCCTCAGACGCTGCTTCTCCTCTTTGGACAGCTCTTTGCCTTCATACTGGTCAGTAAGAAAACAACAGTTTAGCAAGACAATCCACCATAACCAGAAAGACTTTTAGTAAGGCAAATCCAAACCTTTGCACGTTCAATTTCCTCTTTTTTCTCAGGTCCATCTGGAAGAGAAGCAAAACAAGATAAGCTGATTCAATAAGAAACATCCCCAATTTCTGTTTTCGGTTTCACATTTACCTAGCTTACAATGTACCAGAACAGTTTTGTACCCATTATTTTTTTTATTTCCCTTTAAAAAAATTTACCACTTAAAAAATATTCAATTTCTTGCTAGTAGCATGTAGAAACTACAAGTAAAAACTGATGCAACACCAGCAGAACGTCTATCTGCTCGGGGCTAACGTTAGCAGCGTCTGGAAATTAACGCTACTCCGTCTTAAAATAAAACTATATAAACAACGACACTGTTTACTAACACCACCCGAAATAAATGAAAATTCAAAGAAACGGACCAAAATCCCAACACTTGTAGAAGCTCAAACTCACCTGTCACTCCACTGTCTGCCATCTTTCCGATACCGCTTCACTTCCTCTGCTGCTAGGAAACTATCGTGCCCCAAAAGTTACACTGCCCCCTAGTGGGCTGAACGACTACTTTTGTTTAATCAGAAAACTTGTCAAGACTGCACAAAGTCACTAAAAAGTTACTGGAAAACAACAAATACAAATCAGAAACATTGCTTTTGAATTATGGACAGCAAAAAACGTGAAAAAAATGAAATGGGAGTTTGTTCAAATATCAAGATGGCATCCTAACAAAAAACCTTGAAAATGCTGTGAGAATCATACAAGGTGTGTGTCCGCTAGTCAGAACACGTGTTTGCAGTGCCAAATGATTGAAAATTTTGGGCTTGACTTTCTTGAATTTTTAATTTAAAAATTGTGCTTTTTTTGACAGAGGGTGTGTGCTTCAACACTAAACCCCACATTGCTTTCTTTGATATCTTTAAACATTATGCTAGCTTTTTCTTAAATCATTTATTGTTTTTATTTAATTGATAATCTGAAGTGCAAATGTAATTTTGTAAACTTTTTTTTAAACAACAATTTATACTGAAACCAGAAAAGTTGAAGATTAAATTATTGGAATTTTTAGAACTTGAAATAACAGAAAATCATTTAAGTTGCTCAGTAAATGTTTTCAGTTTTATTGACAGCCCATTTATTTAATATCACCTTCCTTCTCCTTCAGTTTACTTAATAGAGTGTGGTATACCTAATTATAATAATCTTACATGACACTTTGTTTATTATCACCATCAATTTTATCAATTTGAGGGTTCTGTAGACATGGTTGACACATTTCTTTGGAAAGGTTCAAACTAAATGTATGTTCATCACCTTGAACTTAGTTATGGTTTTGATATTGATTCAATTCTGAAAAACAGTCCTGAGTAAATGTGCTGCATGAAGAATGATCCCAGGTTATTTTTCTTTAATCATCTATTTGTTTATACTGGGGGTGTGAAACTCAGGTCCTCAAGGGCCAGCCTCCAACTGGTTTTCCAGAAATCCTGCTTTATGTGCTGCTGATTACCTGGATCATGTGTGATTAAGCAATAAGAAGCTTCAACCCTTCAAGGCCTTCATGACCCTGGCCCTGGAGGCTTGGAGTTTGACAAATCTGGTTTATGCTCAAATCATTACATTTGCAAGACATTTTACCAGCTGATTTTTTTTGGACTTTATTAGCTAAAACAAAACAATTTTTAAATAAGAATCACTGAGCTGGAAACTCACCACAGACCCAACATGGTGCTATCCATGGTACTGAATCCCCTGGACCGGAACCAGTCCGTTACCTCAACTGGTGGCCAGATATCCCATTCAGCATCTCAGGATGAGTTTACATCAACACTGTTCACACCTGCTTTTCAAATTACATCATTTATTACCCTCTAAGCCTTGAAATTGAAATGACCACAGACCGACTTTTTGTGGACCAGTGTCCATATTAAGAGTCTCAATGTGCTCACCTAATATTGTGGAAAATGATTTATTTTTCTGGTAGCAGCTGAAGGGCATTTTTTCAGTATTTTGAGCAATTCAAAAAATACCATTTAAAATGTCTTTAATTTCAACGAAAATGACCCCAAAACAGATACATTCTTTGTATTTTTTTTAATTAAATCTTTATTTTTTCTTTTAGGAACCAACAAATCAAAAGATAAACAATAAAACACTGAAAAAAGAAAGATAAACTTTACATGGTTTATGTACATAGTTTTACAAACTCAGTCGAGGCTATGGTCTCTTTAATCCTGTGCTGACATGATTCACGACGCAGTAGCTGGTTGAAGGGGACCAAACCTCTCTGAAACACCTGACTTGGTTCCGTTTGACCAGCCACAGCAAGGCGAGTTGCTTCAGCTGCAAGAGGCAGAGCAAGAAAGAGGAAGAGATCCACAGTTGGCCACATGGATGGATGAAAAAAAGAGGACAAGAAGGAAGAGAAATGAAGAAAGACAAGACAGGCTGTCAAACCTATGCAGGACTACCAGATCCAGGCAACTGGAACTTAAAGTCCCTCTGAGTCACTAAGCAGATCACTCATATTTAGAAAGTTGGGAACTGACAGCCGGACATCTCTCTGCTTCCATCCAACACCGGCCTCCAGGGATGAACCCTCACCCTCAGTGACAGCTCCACATACCCTCACCCCCAACACACACACATTTTGACTTCTGTTATAACGGGTGACAGCTGTGGTCTGTCAATCCTCTGTGACTGTCAGCAGTTGGAGCGGGGCAGGAATCTGTTCAAGAAGTCCAGAGACTCGATTGGTGGCTCTGGAAGTAATGCTAACTGCGCACGTGCCTAAGCTGAAGGGGCAGGAGTGGGCCTCTCACCTGTTGTCCCCCCCCACACATACACGCGCACACACACAATTGTTCATTGATGTTGACAACCCCCCCCCCCCACACACACACACACACACACACACACACACACACACACACCACCCCCTCAACCTCAAGGCAACATGCGCGAACATTAGAAAAACAAAAAATAAATAAAATTAAAAATCAACTGATCCCTTCTTGACGCTCAAGTCCTCTTGAAACCACACACTTCCTTACATTCCATAAGTGGTGTATTAATATGGGGATATAAGGAAGCATGTTCTCACAAGAGGGAACAACTGGATTCACTGCCACTCAGACACAAAGCACCCTTTCATGGCCATGGATGCAGAGTAGCAGCAACAACTGGCTAAATGACGCCTTAACTGTGACAGAACCAGAGGAAGAAGACGGAAGCTTCTTCACAGATGAAAATCAAATTTTAAAAAATGTCTTGGCGGCAACATTTGCTAATAAACCTAAAACTGCAGCATTTGTGACATTTTACTGTAAAGTTTTCTTGTTTTGTTGACACATTAACACACTTTTAGTACAACAAATGAATGAATCGAGGACGTTTTGCTTCTCTATACAAGGTAACCAAAATGAAAAAAATGCTTCTTCTTTACTAACCTTTGAAGAAACAACTAATTTATTACCAGTTGACCACAGGAAACGATTGCAGAGGCTCTTATCTCTCAAGGGTTCTGGTTTTTCTAGTTACTTTCCAGATTCACACCTCAGCTTTCAGATGTAAAGTTCTGCCAGATTGTGTTTTTCTTTTTTAGAGAAAACAGAAAAACAACCAGTTTGACTCTAAATTGTACTCACGTGTTGCTGCAAATCAAGGAAATTTGAAGTATTTTTGCCAAAAAACATACATCAAATTGAATTGAAAAGACAAAAAAATCATAAAATAGGAAATAGCTTCAAACCAACCTCTCTCCCTCTTTCCTGAAGCTGCAATCTGTCTCTATCTAGCTCCTCTCCCCGGACCGGCCACGTCACTTTTAGTTTCTCTGCCAACAACCATCCTCCTCTGTGTCTGCTGGGTGGATTGTGCCCACAACAGGCCTTGCAGATCAGCCTTTTCTATGCCCAACAGGAGCAGCCCCCTCCACTGCGGCCTCCACCTGTTGGTGTCCTTTAGAAGCCCCGGGCCTCTCCTGCGCCTCCTGTCCGGCCCAATCAGGGCCCTGACAGAGGGGAGCCAGCCTGTGAAATCACACCTCTCAGCTGTTCACACTGGGCTTGAGACACCCTAGACCCTTGCAGCTCCTTCATTTGAAGCCCCGCCCACCTCACCCTGCCCTAGCTGCACCCCGAATGTCAGTGGCTGGATGAAAAGAAAAAAAAAGTAGGGAGAAAGTGAAGAAACAACAAAAAAGCAAATGGAAGATGGGTGTGTTTTAGTGGGTCTTTGGGGTGGGGAGGGTACTGTCAGAACAGCAGTTACAGAAGTCACAGCTGAAGGTTGAGTTTCATGGTTCAAAGCTTCACTTTTGCTTGATCAGATCATTTAGATCATCCTTCAACCCTTTTAACAACAATATAACATGTACAGATATGATCCAATTTACAGTACAGCTTTGTAGTTTTCTTTAATCTATTAAGATTATGAACATTTCATCATTTTTAGCACAAATAAGATATTAACAAATGGTACCAATCTGCCTCTATGATACCTAGAAGACTAAATTTGATTTAGAACAAAGGAAAGTCTGAAGATCAGGAACCAAAACACAAAAAACAATTTTCAAATAAATAAATGCTCAAATCTTTCTTTCTGTCTGAACAGTTCATGCAGCTCTGAAGCATCTGTGTGGCCGTGCAGCTATTATCGATTCAGAAGAGGCAAATGGCCCGAGCTCAGGGTTCATTTTCCTCTGCAGCAAGCACAAGCCGCTCGCTAAGGTCAACACCTGTGTTCTAAATCAGCACCAGGGTTGGGTGTGATAGGAACCAGAGCCTCATTCACAGAAAGCTCCAGCTCAGTGAGGGAGGCTTATATTGAAACCCAACTCTGTCGCTATTTTGAAGGCACTCGCCATCCACAAATAGCTTCTCCCTCTGCATCTTTGTGGCTCCCCTTTTTTCTTCTCCTCAGGATGCTGTCTGAGTTCAACAGTTGTTCGATATTTCCGTGGCGCAGAGCCAGGGTTTATCTTAAATGCATTATTTCCACTGAGGTCAGCTGTGCAGCCAGGTCTCAGCAGTTATATGTGGGTGCTGGGAAAATCAGTTATCTTCTGGTGATGAGAGAAATCTCTCAAGGTTGCTCATCCAGTCCTGTTTCTCTTTTATTGTCTTTTCTGAATCAGGCATTATGGTTGAGTCTGACTTTTCCCTTTGGGATCCATTCATACTTGATCTTTTCTGCAGTCGCCCAATTATATTGTATGGAGAATTACACTAAAACAGTCTTCAATGTGATCTTAATCACTTATAACGGCAAATTTTAGAATAAGTTAAAAGTTAAGATGTTGTTGTCTTGATCTAGGTGGGCGCCGTGGCAATGCTCCTTTGGCAGACCTGGATCCTGGAATGAATGGATTGACAACATACTGTTTCCTCACAGCATCCATCCATCTATTTTCTTAACCCATCATATTCCTTTTGTGGTCATGGGGTTGCTGGAGCCTGTCCCAGCTACCACATGCACTCCTCCATGCACACCTAGTGACACTTTAGAGCAGGGATGGCAACTCCAGGCCTCAACATACCATGTTCTGGCATATTCTAATTGGTTAGACACACCTGAACCAGGTTATCAGTCATGAGTAGGGCTTGGACATCTGGAAAGCATGCAGACACAGCAGCCCTCAAGGCCTGGAGTTGCCTATCCCTGCTTTAGAGCAAGGGTGTCCAAATCCAGGCCTCGAGGGCCGGCCTCCTGCTGGCTTTCCAGCTGGGATTTGAACCAGAGCCTTCCCCCTGTGAGGCAAGAATACTAACCAATGCACCACCATGCAGCCCAGCCACAACTCTGTGGTATGTTTTCATACCTGCATTCATCGTGTGTGGGGTCACATGTTGAATGTGTCAATGGAGGGGAGGGGAAAATTTTCATTTCTAAATGCAGCTTGATTTGATTCAATTTGATTTGAAGGATTTTGACTGGATAAGATACAAGCTATAGTAAATAATTGTTATTTTACTTTCTTTAAGTGACATTCATTGTGTAACTCCTTGAGACAGCTTCAGTTGTGAATTAGCGTTTTATAAAAAAAGCTGAACGAAGGTTGTCCGCTTTTATATTGAGATCACCTTCATATAACAACTCTAAATATGACAGATGTGAGTCCATAAGAGCAGCTTTTACAGCAGCTGAACCGTTAAATTGGACCAAAGGGTTATTTTTAACCTGCATACACATGCTGGAGGGTTTTTTTTTTCAGTCAGTGTTCCTCAACATGATGTCCTCCGGTCTTGCTGTCAAAATCCTACTTCTCCTCAAGATTATTCCTGCACAGTTCTCTTTATGTGAGGAATCTCTTGAGGATGGCAGGTAGACAGACTTACCTCAGAGGAGCTTCTTCCTCAGCGAGCTGCGTGGAATTTTGTGGTATAAATAAACTGGCAGCTGACACCAGACCAGATCCCGCACATGCACCTCATAGATTTAAGCTTTGCTCTCCAGAAAACTTTAGAGTCAGTTTAGAGGGACACGTCAGAGAGATTTCTGCCATTATGCAAAAAATGCAGATTAAAGCAATAACATCATTTGAAGCTTGTCTGTTCACTGAATCAAGTGAAATTCAGTGCACACTCTTCTTCTGATGGTGATATTCTAATATATCCTCTGATATATCCTTGAAATTTGGTGCACAAATCCAACAGAATCTGAACATGTTCAATTCTCCTATTTCTGACATCTGTTTTTTTTCTTTACGTTTTCACTTACTGAAAAGTGTTCCTGTCAAACACTGATGGATCTACAGTATGATGTTAACTGTAATGGTGGAGGATGCTACAAAAAAAAGTTTTAAACTTAAATTTTATCCAGAAAAGGATGGAAACATTTCAGTAACTAAGCTCTGTAATCTGTTGCTGACTAATTATTTGATCTGGGATTAATGTCATCCTCCATCCTTCCCTGGGCACACCAGTTACCAGGAGGGAGGTTGACACAGCTGTTAGAGGCAGCGCAGTCCCGCGTGGTGAAGCAATGGAGCAGAAAGGTCAAAGGCCAGCAGCATTTAGGTGAACAGAGAGAACAGGTGATGGAGAGGTGAGGGGAACTCACTCACGTGGCTTACCAAAGGGACAAAGGGATTTAGGCGGATGCTTTGAGGTCATTAGATTCAGGGCTGGACACGAACAGATTACTGAGTGAGCCCACGGCACATAAGAGGTTGGAGTCAGAAATGCAAGAAGTATTCCAGACACAAAGAAGTGAAACTAAAAATGTAAAATGAGGATTAAAAAAATTGCAGATGAGTTGCAAAAATACAGACCATTTAAAAATGTCATATTTGCAGTAAAAATTATGAACAACAAAAAATCAAATTTGGTGTAACTCTACAAATATTAAATATGGCCCCACTGAAACATTTTTAAACAAAAAATAAACAAAAAAATTAAAAAGATGAAATTCTAGATTTAAAAAAGCTTTAAGAAAATTCGAAATTAGAATCCAAGAAGACTGAAACTAAGTTTCACAAGGTGGATGCCGAAGAGCAATATTAATAAAATCTCTAAAATGAAATGCAAAATAAGACACCTACAAAATATATTTTAAAAAAGGGATACATTCGCTTCAAAAAGCTATTAATTCCAATGTGTAAGGTATGCTGCTCATATGAAAGTTCAGCAATTTCTTTAATATAAAAAGATCGAAATTGTGCCACAATTGTTCCTAAAAAATGAGGTTACTCCAAACACCTCCATTAGGCTTTAATCTCTTGCTGATGGCACCAAAGGTGTTGAAACAGGAAACACAACTCTGGCTGTTCTCACCAACCAAACAAGACATGAAAGGCCTCTCGCTGTCACACCAGGGGCTGTGTCGTCCTGAATGACCCTGTTGTGGTGGTCCGGGGGTGACAGGTGAGCAGCAGCGTGTGAGATTACTGCACACAAGCTTCTGCTCCCAAATCACAGCAAAATTATGATTAACTCAAAAGAAATGCATCCTCCCTAAACACAACAACATCACAAGTAAATTCCCTAAATAGCAATTCAGTATTTTTCACAAAGTTAACAATCAAAGTAGAAACTGCAGATTGAAATTAGCTGATTACTTTTTTGACATATGGTAAAGTAGAAGATAAATAATATGGAACATATGTATAAGTACTCCATTCTGTAACAGAATAGAAGGCCCAGACCATGACATTACCACCGCCATGTTTGAAAGCTACTGTATATCGCTTTCTTTTTTTATGGTATTGCTCACCCAAAATAAAGTCAAACTTTGTCTGCAAAGTTTTTTTTTTTAATTTGAAGAGCAGGAAGAAGAAGAAGCTGCTTCATTTGTCATATTCAGAATCAACAGTGCCATTAAATCCTTAGGATGACAAGAGCCGTTTGGCTCAACAAAAACGGGTCTCATAGCATATGCACCTTGTAAAAATTAAAGATGTGAAAAGTATATATATAGATATATATATATATATATCTATATATATATATAGATATATATATCTAAAATCCAGTTTTAATCCATAGTTGTTTGAAACCTGGGTATCTGGTCTACAACTGGAGGCCATTTTTGGTCATGTGTGTTTTTATAAAAATATGCTGATCAAAAAAGCATTAAAGTATTTTTTCTTTGTTCACTTGTTTGTTTTTCTCCACTGACACATACAGTGCCTCATTTTTATTCCATGTCTGTTCCATTCTTTTTTGTCAGAAGCATCATTTTAAAGTGTAAAGTTTCAACAGGGAGTCAATACTTAATAAACTAGTCAATACAATAATTTTTTTTATTTTGAAAATTTGATTGTTTTTACAGGAAAAGTTGTCTCTGATGCACCTCCGACTAATTCCATAAAGAAATCTCTTTGTCTTCAAAGAATGACCAGACTGTGTAGATTCAAATGCTTTTAGACTGGGGGTGGGGTGACTAGTCATTCCAAATACCAGTCAAAGAGTGACAACTGCAGTGCAGCAGTACTACAGAGGATACAAGCTAAAGGGGGTCTGAGGCCCTTCAGAATGAGGCTGAATCAGTGAAGGATATTTGAAGCAGGAGTCAGCAGTAATCATCAATGGTATCAGTTCTTTTAGATGGGGTCCTCCGTGAAATTCCCTCATCATGTTTACAAAAATGTGTTCCTTGGTTTTATATTTAACAATGTTGTGTTCAGAAAATGGGTCAAAACTATGAATATTTTCTCCATCTGTAACCAGCAACTGTCTTATTTGATTCATAAACCTATTGGGTAACCAAATAAATATAAACTAAAATTCTAAACAGCTAGCAGAATACGCAGAGTCTCACAAATAATTTGGAAGCCTCAACAAAGATGTCAAGAAAAAAAAAGTGTAACACTCGTGTGAAAAGTGGAGTTCTAAGCTATCTGCAAATAAATGTGAAAACTTTTGTTCCTGAACTTTCAAAAGTAGTCACGGGCCCTGATCTACACATAATACTTAGTGTCCGCTACAATCCAGGCTGACGTGACTGATCTTTGTGGAATACGCGATTAGGCCATGTGTCATCACATCACATTGAGCTCTTCTGTTGCCTCTGCCCCTCTGCCTGACGCTCTATAACTTAAACTTTATAGAGTCCAGAGAAACAAGGCTCTGTTGTCTGAGTCACTCAGTAAGAAACTGTAGTCACCATCATTACTGCTACCATGTGTTCATCTCCATCATTTGTGTGCAGCTCACAAATCCACTGATCACAAAGTTAAAACGGAGACACAAACTTTGCTCTTTCCTGGACTGATTTATTACTTGATTTCTATGACCTTTTTTGAAACGTAGATTTAAAAAGGGAACAATTTAAGCATAATTTCTTCTATATAGAAATGTGTCCCCTCTAACCCTACAAACATCCCTTGCCCTCTCCATCCCCCTCATGGGACACAACAGCTGTGGTTTCGCCCCCCAGAGTCATATGACATGGGCAGGTGGGACAAACCTATATGGGACATACCCCCACTGCCCCTCTTCCATCTCCCTGAATGTCAGCCACACACTTGTGCTCAGTCTCTACTGTTCAAGGGTGTGTCCATTTTGCTCTGTTGGAATGTGCTCCCCGTTTGTAGATCACACTGTACGCCTAATCTCTCAGACGGGAGAGATTCCACAGACACAATCCCTTTCTGCCAGAGAAAGTCTAGGAGAAATCCAAAAGATGCACATTTTAACAAAACAAAACAAATTGACATTATTTTCCACCTTTAGGCCTTAAAGAATTTTACCTTTTTGTGTGGGCATTTCTAGTTGAGTGTCCTTAATCAATGGTTCAAAATAGCGTTACGTTTACACATGGGGGCACCAGTTCACACACATAAAACATATAGTAATGTGTTGAAAACAAGTACACAAACAGTAGCTATTTAAATATTTAGAGAGCAGTCCATTTAAATACAGTATGTCGCACGGCAGGAATAAATATTTTAAGAGTTACAACAGATGCCAAAAGTAATATTAAAGTAATGCTTTTATTATTGAGAGTTTCTTTTTGTTAATTGAAAAATTGTATTGTCATTTTAGCTTTTGAGTATTGTGCATGGTTCTACAAAATTGCTTTTGCATGTACATACATATATTGTGTCACCTGTCTGGTGCTAGTTTGGGAAAACCTGGCATCAAAAAGGAAAAAAAAATGTTTTTTTTCCTAGGAGGAACAATTCTTTTCTAGATTTCGTTTCTGGGGATTGTTTTTACAGACGGACAAGAACAGTGAGAAGGTTTGATCATAACTAAAATTATTATTTAAATCACGTGTGAACATTTTTAAATTCAACAAGTGCTATTATAAAAATTAATAATTATTATGTAGGGTATTAAATGTCGTAATCAGATTTAACAACAGCTGGATAGCCTGCGTTCTGCGGCTGCGTTTGCTCGCACTCAACAGCTTGTTTTGGACAGAAGCCTCGCATCGCAGAGGTCGGTAAACTGAGAAAGTTGCTGGGTTGCTTAAAGATAGCCGATATAAATATATATGTGGTTTTATCTGTAGTAACATAATCCATAATAGTATCGCCACACGAACCATATTTGTATTCGTTTAGCTTGTTTCTATTTGGTGTAAACAGGAGTCCACGTGGGTTTTGTTTTGCACGTGTTCTGGTTAATGGCCAGTCGTGTGTCTTGTTCACCAGAACATGTTACTGACGACTCGCCACCTGTCCCGAGTGCTGCAGCTCACCCTGGCGGTCATTAAGCCTGATGCTGTTGCTCATCCGTTGATGATGGAGGTCAGCTTTCACTGTAAATCAAAATCATAAGCTAAAGGTTGACGCCTTAAAAAAGCTATTTTTGACAATTAATGAAAAGATGTTATTCTGAATTTGAAATGTGGTAATAGTTATTTCAGACAGCAGCCTAATTTTGTGAAACCCGAATGAAGGACCAAGAAGAAAGCTTTATTAAGAAAATTAACAAACATGTTTGTGTTTCAGCAAATTTCAAAGAGGAAAGAAATTGTTCATGAATTTAAAATTGCAAAATGAAGAAATGAAGTATTAACACATACAGATTATTGTGTGCGTCATGATGATTCAATATTACTTAGTATGAAAATGACGTGTTAAAAGTTATAAGCTTTGCAGACATTGTATTCTTAAGCAACAAGATTGTATTTTTGAGTCTAATCTTTGCAGGCATATTATGATTTGTGTGTTATTATGACTTTTTGTATAAATAAGATAGAATGTTAAAAAGAAATACATGAAATTATTTTGTATGACTTGTTAAAGATTTGTCAATTGGTGCAGAAAATATGTATTTGCACCTAAGATCAAGTAATAATGGTTTCTGTCCCAGACCCATTACTTCTTTATGAAGTGTTTAAATTCTCCACTTGTTACCTGCATTAAAGGGCATGTTTCATGCAAAATCAACTTCTTTGAGCTATTAAGAGTATTTTAATGTTAATTCCTCACAAAAGCAACCCCAAAGTGGTATTTTGCTCCATTCGTGCATCTCTGAGCATTTCTCTGAAACCTTGCTCTCTAAAAACCAACCAATCTCAATTCACAAAAATAAGCAGGTCTTCAAATTGTGATGTTACAAAGTGGGGAACATGACCTTCCAGGAAGAGTCTGCACTGCCAGCATTGCCCCCAGGCTAACACAAACACCCACTTTCTCCAGTCAGATAGCATTGATCGGCAAAATGCTTTCATTTTATATGCACAATGACCTTTGACCTCTATCATTGACAACCAGGATTACATTAAAATATGAAAATGAACGTTTGATATTGATCCAATGCTTATTTTTTTTTTTTTTTTATACAAATACATTCTTTAAAAATTCATACATGATTTGAATAGTTCTATACTTTCTTTTGTAAACACCCCAAACAAAATATGATTTTTTTTTGCAAATATTATAAATACCTTCTTTATCTTTCAGGCTCTTCACCAGAAAATACTGGATAATGATTTTATAATCGTTAGATGCAAGGATCTGGTGTGGGAGCGGCAGGACTCTGAGAAGTTTTACATTGAGCATTCAGGTGTGTGCACAGTGTGTTTGTCAAGGCTGTTCTTTATCCATATGACCAAAAGTGAGTCAGCAGCCAGAATTGGCTGTCACGTTACACCGTTTGCACAGCAATAACATGTGAATCGTCCTACACTTTTCTGCTAAAATGCCAACTCTAAAGCTGGCGCACGAAGATATTTCTGAAAAGCAGAGAGCACTGTCGATCTTGTTTTGCCTTCATTTTCAGGCCGATTCTTCTATCAAAGACTTGTTGAATTTATGTCAAGGTGAGCCTCCATGTCTTTAGAATAAATTACTGGTAGTAATCCTGTATGCAGCTGTTGCTTTCAGATTACAGGATGTAAATAAAGGTTTATCGTTGCCCTTTTTCCCGAGAAATGTTTAACCATCAACGTACATTTCTTCCCAGTGGTCCGATGCGAGCATACATTTTAGCCAGAAAAGATGCGATCCGTCACTGGAGGGGACTGATGGGACCGACCAAAGTGTTCAGAGCCAGATACACCCACCCGACTTCCATCAGGGCCCAGTTTGGGCTCACAGATACAAGAAACACAACTCATGGCTCAGGTTAGAGATGTTTAAGGATGCACTCCAATAAAAAATGTTTTTTTTTTTAAAATGTTCTTGCCTTTTTCTCATGGAGGTCATATATAGAGAAAATTAGGTTTAAAATTGCATTTGTGAGTATTTCTTTATTCAAATCATTGTAAATCAGAAGCAGACGAAAAGGCTGTTTAATAAAAATGGTATTTGTGACATAGAAAAAGAAAGAGAGTGGGTCTTTTAACACTGTTACCATTATGAACACAATCCAGTTTTTTCAGCAGAAGTTATTTTACGGCATAGAAGGTAATTTATAACAAAATTACTGAAGTTAGTGGGGTTTGTATATTAAAAGTTTAAAACAAGCTCTTCCAAACCTCATAAACCTCCCACCCTTTTTGCTGTGAGCGCTGTTCTTCAGCTTGAATTTTTTACTGTTTTTTTTCTCCATCAGATTCTCCAGAGTCGGCTCAGAGAGAGATAAACTTCTTCTTTCCAGATTTTCAAGCGGCAGACTGGATGGAGAAAGAAGAGCCGCTGTTCAGATCAGGAAAGATTACCTATGATCATCAGAACCAGGTCCATATTTTTTCAGCAGAAACACAACTGTAAGAGGACTTTTGTGTAGTATTCAAACTAAAGCTCTTTGAGAAAATCATATATATGAATTCACGTTGGATCCTAAAGCTTTATTTGATGAAAAAAAACAAACACAGATGTCAAAATATAAAGTGATTTGTGCAAAAAAACAAGATACAGTAAGCCTGATTTGTCATTGCTGCCGTTTTTACATCATTTTTCTGAGTCGCACAGACTGTAAAACAGCAACAGCATGCTGTGCCTCAGTCCCAAAATAAATATTTACAGGTAATATGGAAAATACAATGATAGCATTGCACACAATTTATTTAAAAGCAGCAAGAAGTGTTTTAATCACCCTGTCTTTCACAAAATACTATTATGGCACAAGTGAATTATTATTAATGCTGTCAATCGATTAAAAGTTCCGGTCAGAATGTTCTACATGTGCAGGCTTCTTCAAAACAAACTTTTCCTTCGTGATGTGAACAAAGACAAGGGGTAAAAGGTGAACTTCCTCTCTGAACTGATGTTTTATTTAACCTATCGTGACGATCAGCATATATATCGCTTTCTTTCTTTTGTAAGCGACCATGTCGGGATAATGCCAGACAAAGTGTGCATTCAGAATTTGATGCACGCCGCGGAAGCCTGAACTGGTGGAAGATTGTCGCTTCGGGGAGTGTAATTAATCAGAGTTAATATAGATTAACACGGTAATTTCTTAAAAATTAATTGCGTGTGTTAACGCCTTAACGTTGACAGCCCTAATTATTAGAGATGTTTTAATGACCACATGTTTCTTCTTTGATGTCAATACCTACAATAATACAACTTATATTATGCCGTTCATTGGCACACGATTCATATGTGTGTATGTATGTAATGAGACCATAAACATTTCTGTACACATTTATTTCACGGATTTCACAGTTGTGTTAAACCTTGCTCAGTCCTGGCCTCATGTGTTATGAGTGGCCACTTGTTTTAGAGTCTCCACAGGTTTCATGATCTCATAAGTTGTGAGGGACTTCTTCACTTTTCCGTTTTTGTCTACCTGGTGGATGCTCTGCGTCACGGTAATGGTCACCTGCTTGGTTGACATCCGATTATCTTGCCATTTTGTCTGTAAATAGGGAAAAAAAACCCACATACAAGACAGCATAGAAGTTATTTATTATAGTTTGAGGGGTACACAATAAGTGTGAGAGGCTTACAATCTCCTCTGTGTGGAGAACACTTCTGCGCTGCACTGTGGTTCCCGATAGAGGTGAAGCGGCCTCCTGCTTCGGAGAGGCCAGGATGGACGACGGGCTGCTGGGCGTCACATTGTTCAGACTGACTTCAGACACGGCTGAGCAGACCTTCAGGTACGCCTGAGCAGGAGGAGGGAGGCCATCTTCAAAAAAGTCAGGAACTGCAATAAACACAATATTCAGCTTGGGATGTTGGAGAAACAAACCAAGATCTTATTTCAACCTGCGGAATTTTCTTTCTATTCAAACAGATTAAAGTGTTTTTTTTTTCCCTTAATGACCCACTTCAAGGAAAACTATGTTTTGGTGTTTTTAAACATGTAATTGTGGCATTTTTTCTGATGGAGGACATATTTAAAGAAAATTAAGCTCGAAATTGTTTTTCTGGGTATTTCTTTGTTCAAATCGTTGTGAATCAGGAGCAGATGGAAAAAAGGCCATTTGAAAAAGATCATATTTGTGACGTACGAACTGCACCGGGACGGGCCATAAGTTCCTTGCTCCGCTCCATTCAGATGCACAACTGAGCATGTAAACAGAGCTCAATTATGAGTGATGGGAAGGGGTGCAGAGTTGCATTGTACCAACAGTGCTGCCCACAACTCAGAGGCAAATTTCTGATGAACTCCACTTGCTCGACAGAAACTATGTCTACGAAAACAACACTGTTTCTTATTATTTTGGCTAAAAGCGGCATGAACATAAAATCAAAATAAAAACACAGAGCTAAAAATGTTTTAAGAAAACAGTTTTTCCATCTGTGACCTGCTTTTCTTTTACGGGAATTACCAGAATAAAGTCATTATTGGACAGTTTACAGCAAATACTCTTCCTAAATTAAACTACCAGGGCTTGAACCCACAGCCTGCTGCTCATGAGCCCAGCAAAGTGCCTACTGATAATGTTTAACAATGAAGCAGTTTTCACAGACCAAAGCTCTCCTCTAATTTATCAATTTGTGGATGTGCTTTTGTGTCTTTAAGTGAAAGTCTCTTTTTTTTGTTACATCAATGCTCCTCAACCTGGATTCAGCAGCAGCTGCATCTGTTGCCATGAGAGCAAAGACGTGTGTGCGTTCTGTGGCTTTTGAAGCAGCTTTTTTTTTACCCCTTTACTGAGTCATCTTCTTGTGGGTTCAAAGAAAATGCACGCACACAAACACGTGTGTGTGAAAAAGACAAATTTGCCAACAAAAAACAGATTTCATGAAGAGGCAGAACATATTTTCTTCAGCACACAGTTCATTTTCCATACTTCCTTGAAAAGGTCTGGTGTGAAAAGTATAAACATTTCATGAAATATTGCTTCATCATATATACATATATATTTGTTGCACAATCTCTGAAAAAGATTGTTTTCCCTTTTTTTGCCACAGTATAAAAATAACCATTTAAAAATGTATTTGCTATTCTCAATACAGCATTGATTTATTGTAAAATTCTCACCAAATTACAGAAGCACTGCATTGAGAATTATCCAAAAGCTGGAAGCAAGCAGATAAGAAAGATGACACAAATAGAATGGTTGAGCATGCAACTCATATACTAGCTTTTTTTTTAGAAATCACTAAACGTGGAGAGGAATTTTTTCAACAGCACAAAAGATCAACTCAGGACTGTGGAAAATCTTGCTTTGTGTTTGACAGCGTTTGCGTTTTGGCTTTATTTGTAAATCAAGTAAACCCTTGCAGCCTCCTTTACCTGGGCTGATGGTCTTCTCAGAGATAAAGCCGACCTCGGAGTTATCAGATGGGATGCTTTGGATGGATGACAGTGGGATGTCGTTGTCTGTGCTTGTCAGCCATGTCGATTCAGTCTCTTTGGTCCAGCTCTCCAGATAGCGCGGTTCCAGAGCATCAGTCCTGCTCCCCCCACAGCCCATAACTCAGCCTTCTTGTTGACTCAGATAACTTCCTTTACAACCATCTTCTGATGATTGAGTGGGCCAAGGAGACCAAAGTACACAGAAGTACGCCAAACACCAACCATGATCCAGCCACCTAAAATAGTGAAACAGGTAAATGGTGCCTTCTTTTTCACGGTTCAACTAACCAATCTCATTCTTTCAAATAGAAGTACAGTTCTTTTCAAAGTAAAAAAAATATAAAGACAACTTTTATATGAGATGTTCACTTAAATAAATCTATATTTTTGTGTATTTTTACTAGGGCCGGCAACATTAACGTGTGCGTTAATGCACACGATTAATTGAAAAAAAATAAACATGTTATTGTATATAATGCAAATTAATTACACATCAGAAGCGACAGCCTTCCACTTTGCGTCAGACACTATCCCGCTTATAACATGGCCGCTTACAAAAGTACTACATATTCAACCGATTTTTAGTACTTTATTCTTGGTTTTTTTTAATTTGGCTGCTTTCTTACAAAAAAGGGGACTATTTGATTGGTGGTGCGGCCCATTGTCACGTTAACACAACAAAGCGTCATTGCAGAGGCGAAGGACAGCGAGATATATGCTGATCATCACGATAGGTTTAATAAAGCATCAGTTCAGAGAAAAGGTTGGCTTCTTACCACTTGTTTTTGTCCAGAAGATGAAGCAAAAAGTTTGTTTTAAAGAAGCCTGCAGAGTGATATGGAACATTTGGGCTAAGTGACCGGAATGTCTTTTTGTATGCAGCAGCCAATCAGTATGAAGGATTCACCTGGACCATTTATAGTGCAGAAACACAATGTTTGTTTCTTATGGCTGTATATCAGCACCTTATGTCAATATGACATAAATAATGTCATATTGTGATTAATCGTGAATAATCACAATCCAAAAGTGTGATTATTGTGATTATTTTTTTATCGATTGACAGAAATAATTTTTACACTGCTCTTGTTAAATTAGACTCTCAGTTTCACTCTATGCCATTTGTGTGCATGCTGATAGATCATATTTTTACTTATTTTTAATATTTCTAAATGGCATGGTACAGTTGTTTAGTCACATCCGGACATTTAAGCATCTCCATCAAATAACATTTTATTGTAAAACTCTGATATGGGATTTAAAAGAACAAAACTAAATTTAAAGCCTTTTCTTTTAACAATTTTTGATGTAAAAAAAACTTTTTGGGTAAACATATTTATACAAATTTAATTGATTTTCTAAAACGTCAAATATGTTTTTAATTAAAATATTTAGAGAACATATTGCGATTTATCCGTTGCTGTATTTTACAGGTTTTTTTGGGGTTTTTTTTAGATCTCTGGTGAAAATCTTTTTAATGGGATTCAAACTATTGTTCTTCTGTAATCCATATTAAAATTAGGAGGTTAATATAGATGTGATCAAAGATTAGCTGATTCCTACAAAGCCAGCAGGAGAAAAAAAATGTTTAAAAAGATGTATACAAATATGTCGCCACGAATGTACCTTTAAACGGATTCACATACATCCAGGTATCCTTGTGACGACAGGTAATTTACGGAATTGCGCTTTAGTTCAACATGTAAATAAATCGCACAATGTATTTATTTTCGGGCATATATAGATGCTAGCGGTTAGCGAGCTAACGCTCAAACAACAGACGCACCTATTCTATAAAAAAGCCACAAACACACAAACCTGTCTTTACTGGCGTTTCCAAAAGCTAAAAGTGACGCGCCGCATTTCCAATCAAACCCAGCATGGTAATAGCTTGCTCAGAGACCAACCTGTTGCAGCTCTCCTATGTTTACAATCACTGCCTCCACCGCTATCCCCACCCACACCAACTGCTTTAATCAATGCGCATCGCGACACACCTGATTTGTCCGCTGCGATCCCGTAAGATCTCGCGTTACTAAGACTGTTACTTCTGGGACATTCGAGAACAGTGGTGATACCCTAATTATTCTTTTACCCAAGTTGTATTTTTGTTTTCTAATATATCTATAATTAATTAAAATCACACACACACACATATATATCTATCTATATATAGATAGATATATAATATATAATATGTGTGTGACATTTTTCGATTGTAAATTGAGCGACAGCATTTTCATATTATAATATGTCTTCAAAATGTAAAAAAAAGGCTTTTATTTTTCTGAATGTTTTTTTTCTGTTTCAATCTTTGTGTCACTTTTTTTTTTTTTTTTTACTTTTTCATTGAAATATTCCCGTTTATGAAAAAAAGGGGCTGTGATTTCTTGTGTATCGCTTCAGGTATATTTAAAATTTCCATTTCTATTTGTATTTTTGTTACATTTTAAATCAAAAACAGATGTGATTTGTGTACTGCTGACATGTTAACACGTACTATTTTTATATGCTAACACATAAAAATAAATAAAAATAGTTGCTGAATTATCCACTATTTGGTCTTCAACCACTTTAAGGTTTAAAAAAAGTTATATTTTAACCCTATAGTTACTCAATGGATAATGTTTAATTTTATTTTCATGACGATTTAGATTAAGACAGCATCTTCCATTCATATTACCTCATGAACTCTTTTCTTCAGCAATTTTTGTATTATCATGTGTAACTAGTTTTTACTGAATGAATACAATCAATTTCCTAGTAGTATAGAATCAATGCAATAAGGGTTCTACAAATGTCTAAGTTTATTTGATTAACATGAAGTAATTTCATGTAAAACTTCAACATTAATATGAGCAATGCAACTGTTTATTGGAAGATGGGGAAAAACATCAAAATGCAGAAGTCTCAGAAAGCTGCTGTTTGCAGTTAATGTTAGAAGTTAATTTGTCCCATAATATAAAAATAAATACATAAATCTATCTCACCAAACATGACATAAAACTTCAAAATATGTTTAACAGATTAAAAACACAAAATCCCAATGTTATATTAGTCAAACTGAATTTTATAAAACCATTGAACTGTGAAATAGAATTTTTACTTGGTGCATGTTGACAATAATAATAAAAATAAGAACCGATGAGCTTGGATGAACAACAAAACTTGTTCTATAGTTATTTGCCTTGAATGATATGAAATTCTTGTTCACCTTTAATAACTTAATATGTCTGTTCATACTGTTCTTTTTTTAACTATTATGTACTAAATGCATATTCATCATATGTCATATTTTAGGGTTGTGGCACATATGTCAACATTTGCACAAATATCAGGTGATCAAAATCAAACAGCTGGTAAACTGTGAGTCTGTAGTTCCATATTATTCCACACGGTGGCACTGTGTCTCCTCTGGATTGGTGTGAACAGAGCAGCTGGAGGCTCTACTAACTAAATCTCATGGCAAATCCTTTTAGCTGACTTGGCTTGACTGATCTCTGCGGGACGTTTCAGGAAATGCAGCAGGTGGAGGAGCGGGAGGAGTCAGCCGCGGAGTGCCGTGAGTGTCTGTGGACCTCCACGGAGACCTACTATCAGGTGTACCGGGGTGGGGGCAGGTGCCGCCGCCCGCGGTTACCTTTGACACGTTTGACCCCGTGTATATTTTTGTTAGCGTCCCTGGCTAGCTTAAAGAGCGTCTTGGAGTCGGACACGACAGCAAACACTGCCTTCCTGAACACCGTAAGTTACCAAAGCTAGGTAAACATCAGTGAAATTATAGTATAGGGGCGTTTTGAGCTGTTTTTGTGAGAGGCAAACTTTTCTGGAGGGGTTCGAACAGTTTTTTTTTTGTATCCATTCATTCAGGTCAAGTGCCGCCATGGATGACAGCGACGCCAACGTAAAGGTCGCAGTTCGAGTGCGACCCATGAACAGGAGAGGTATGACACGCCCCGCCCACTTATAAAAATGTCTTCCCAACATATTTATCAGCTTTTAAAAGTCTTCCTCTCCAAGCAAACTAATCAGCAGTTTGAGCTCAGTGGTTGACTGTTCTGGAAAAAACAGCTGCCATACTTTTGAGTTCCTGCCCATCCCTCATCATCTGATCCAATTAAATCCATTTCCGGTCCAGTTTCCTCCAAACTTTTACACTCCACGCTGACAGGAAGTGGCAGCTCTTCCTTTTTTAACCACAAAAAAACCTGCTTGTCCTGCAAACGGAATGAGGAAGAAAAGGTGTGACCCAGCTTTTCCTCACAGTCTTCCTCTTAACCAGTTGTAAACTGTTTATAAAGTTTGCAGAGTTAAGTCTTAATCATTTATCAGCATGAAACATGTCCTGATTCTGTGTTGTGATCACAGAGGCTGAAAATATGTGATTATCAGTATTTGTAAAGCTTTAATTTAGCTTTTATTCTTTCATTTTTATTTCAGCCTTTTATTCAATGATCAAACATTTTAAATGGTAAATGTCTGTATTTTAGAAAAAGACCTAAAAACAAAGTGTGTGGTGCAAATGGAAGGAAATCAGACAATTCTGCGTCCAGCCATGACCCATCTGAACCAAGGAGATCCTCGGTAAGCTTCATGCCACTTCATATCATCACCGTTTTTCAAGGAAGTCATTTACATTTTTAGATAAGTTTTAGACACTTTGCATTCAGCTTTTAATCTTTTTTTGTTTTGCATTCCTGTTGGTTTTTTCTTTGCTTTTGAACACTGCACAAAAGCAAAAGGTTTTTAGATGATGAACGGTTCCTTCTGGGCTTATGTTAAACAGTTTTAAAGCTTCATGTTTTTTAATCTTTCTGGTTCCAAATGAAAGCTGCAAAGCTAAAAACAATGCAAGGATGTTACAGATTTCTCCTAGTCTATTAACATGTGTATGAAATGGCAGAATATTACAACTTGGGCAGATCTGAATCAGATTAAACTGGAGTACTTGTTCACTCTGAAATAACTTTTTTGTTTTTACTGTTAACCATTTATTTCCAAATGGAGTTTATAGTTGCATAGTTGCAAGTTTCAGGGGCAGAGTCCCCTGATTCTGAAACTTGCAACTATGCAAAGACATAGCCAGTATTCTCTGAGATGTTGTGATCAAAACCTTCCATGCAAATGTCATTAATCTGGAAAGTTATAATCAAGTATTTTTTAGGCTTCCGAAACTGTTAAAAAGAATTGGAAGATAATTAATTATTGATTTTGTTTCTCCTGCTCATCTCCACATGTGGATAATGTGCTTTACAGGGAAATGTTCTGTGTAAATGTGCTGATTCTGAGTGATGGCCAGGATTTAACCAGGAATTATTATTATTTTCATAGCTTGAATATCGCTCGCCATTTTTGTTGCACCGGTAATGTGAAGCTACAGACATACGGGGAAAGTGACACGAGTTCAAGAACGAGCTTAATGCAGGTTACTTGAACATGCATTTAGCACGTGGTGTTCGTACTGGTCAAGCAGGGGGGAGCTGCTTCCTATTTCTTTTTTTTTACTGTTTAATAGTGCATGTCTACCACCTGAAGTTTGAAGAGGCTTGGTGTGTGAACCGTCAAAATGGTGCAAAAACAATCATAAAAACCTGTGTAGCTTCTTGTGAGCGTGAGAGTTTTGAACATAGAAGCGCATAGCTTTTCACTGGACTTAACCGTTTGGAGGAGTGTTTGCAAGGATGGGGGGAACGTAGCTTTAGTTTGGGGGTGTGTGGGTCTGTGCTAGTGGGAGAACGTGTAAACAGAGAGCTCTCAGGAATGAGAAGGGATAGGGGGCGTGGGACTGTTTTGCACCTGCAGGGGCAGTGGAAAGGGCAGTTGGCCTCTGATCGAAGGATTGCAGGTTTGATTCCCGCCTTGCCCGCCCATGTGTTGAAGTGTCGTTGGGCAAGACACTAAACCCCACATTGCCTCTGGTGGAAGGTAGGCACCAGTGTTCAGCAGCGGAGCCGCCATCAGTGGGTGAATGGGCCCTTGACTGTAAAGCGCTTTGGGCCTTCATTCAAGGTAGAAAAGCGCTATATAAGTAAACGCCATTTACCGTTTCACTTTAATGAGCGTAAACTAAAAAAAAAAAAAAACTTCTTGTATTTTTCCCTGTTGTTACCCTCTGTGTCTTCTTTTAACCTTGTTTGCAGTGTCTTACTGCTCCACCCGTGTTGAAGTTTCTCCTGTTTTTTGCCTCTCCTCCTCCTCCTTTCTTCCCTGTATGTTGTCTGTCTTAACAAAGGGTGTGTCTGTTCCTGCTCAGTCCTGCTCAGTTAGTCCAGTCTTGCATTGAAACAATCTTCCATTCTGGTTTTGCTAACAGCATATGCTGCACACATTCAACACACATTCAGACACATTCTGCATTCCTGTCTGATGCGTGCTCCCTCACAGGTGACTCAATACAAACCTGCACCCGTTGCTAACTGTGAAGCTTTTCCATCGAGTGTTGTTTGTTTAGTTTTTCCAGGTAAACAGTCTTTTCATTTCTGGATCTTTAACGTTAATTTCCTCCACCTGTTTGCCAGTTTATCTCCTAAAATCAGACTTGTGTGTGTAAGAGAGAGTATATCAGAAAAATGATGTGTTCAGTGAGTCATGACATCCTGCAGCAGATCCCGGAGTTTTTTACGTGCAAGATCTGCTCCAATCAGAGCTCCTCCTGGTCAGGAAGTGACATTGACTCACACGAATGGGTGCATCTCATTTGTAGAGAGATACTTGTGTTGTGCTTATTTTCTTGCATCTGTTTGGTTTGTTCCAACATGCTCCATGAGAGGTGTGTTTCCCTTTTGGGGATGGATGTTAACAGGTTTGGCTCGCTCAGTGGAACAAAGGCAAAAATTGCTGCAAGCAAGTTCAGAAAACTAAGTTCAAAAGAGGTTTTTTAAAACTATATTTGGTGTTAAAACACCCCATAAACCATTACAAATAGGTGAGGTTGCTTTCTGATAAGAACTGGTTTTTCAGCAAACTTGCTGCCTGTGAGTTTTTTCCTGAACACCTTGGTGACCCTCAGAGGCTGATATTGTGTAACAGAACCCCTGTAGCTGCATGCTGGGATACGGCAGGGAATGTTCAGACAGAATCTTGACAGAATCAAGATTAACAAACTCCCTTATTACTTTTTTTAAGTCCACATCCTAAACTGTTGGTTTTACGGAAGTTTAGCATTTCCAGCATCTTTTGTATACCATATTTGCAGCATAGTTTAATTCTGAAGGCCGTGGACCCTCCCTGCTTTTTAAAGTGACTCCTTGAGTTATCTTAGGAATGTCCTGGATCAGGATGGGACTTTCTGTTTGTTGCTCTTTCATGAAGCAGTGAAGCAGTATGTCCTTGCTTAAAAAGGCCTCGTTTCATTTCAGTTTTTAACCCTTTTCATGACCAACATTGATTCTACCATTTCAAAAATAGTTAACTAGAAAGTTAACTCTAAAGGGGGTGGAAAAATACGAGTAGCTAATTGTATGTGTTCAGTTCAGTCACATGACTGTGATGTAGTAGTTCTCTTCTTTTAAACTTTGTGTTGAATTCAGCCTATCAGATACAGAAATCGATCAGTAGGTTTCTGGCGAACTTTGTTAGTTTGTCTTTCGGTGATGTACTACTATTTACTTTTTTTATGTGCACGTGAAGCAAAAAAGACGTCCAATCACAAGCTTGCATTTACCAAGTCGGGCCAACTACAATTACATTAAAATTGCATTAAAATTGCATTACAATTGCATTAAAAACATAAGGTAACCCTTTTTCACAGTACTACAAACAGTACCTGAATACAGTAATGACTTTTGTTTGGTCTAAAAGACCCCAAACTCTAATTTTTAATGTTTGAAGCTGTCAAAGACATTTTGGTTTTGTTGATTTAAAATAAAAAAGGATAAAAAAAGAATTTCTCTGTTAAAAGGCATTTTAATTTATAGTTTGAAATGCTAAATGAATAATAAATATTTAGATAGTTTTCAATTAGATGAGAGAAAAAGAAAATCATTTGGTGGACCATGTATTGAGATGGATATCGACTCATGTGAGAGGGAAAAATGCACACCCCAACTAAAAAGTCTTACAGAAGTGATGCAGAGCAGCCTAAAAGCATGATTGATGCCTGGTATTTGGATGTGTGTTTGCTGGTTGTTTTAAAATGATCTGCTGTGGTCTTTGAGGATCCTACTGCTGCTCACACTCTAGACAGATAGAATCATAAATAGGATATTTTTTTAAACTGTATTTCAGTTACTTTTTAATTTTTTTTCCAACTGTGCAAAAATACAATTTTCACAGAAATGGTTGGTTGCAAGAACTTGCCTACAGTCAAACTTTGTTTTATTGTGATTAATTTAAGTTCTGTTTAAAACAATCGCTCCAGGATTTTCAAATTAAAACACTTCTTATGTTCTGTTATGATCCATGACTTGTGTCCCAGAAAAATGCAAGACTGATGGATTTGTTTGATCTGCCAAATAAGAGCTTGTTTTTTTTAAGATGACATAGTGCTTAGTAATTAAGTATTTATAAAATAAGTCACATCTGAAATTTGAAACTATCTGGAGTTCATAATTGATGTGGATTATTACAGCTACTGATCTGCTTTGCAAAAGTTTAATTGTATTTGGCAGCAGTTTAATAATGCAGGCGTGCAGCAGATAAGGGATCAACTGCAGTTTATCTCTAGAGGAAAAACTTTTGACGTTTGTTTGAAATAATCTTTTGATTTTTTTTTCCCTTTTCTCTCATCCCCAGAAATCAACCAAAGGTAACAGATGACTTTTCATGCTGAATGATTTACTGTCCTGCTTTGTAGTCAGTACAGATGTGCCATGTTGTTGTTTTTTTTTTCTGCAGGTTTTTGCATTCGATCACTGTTTCTGGTCCATGGATGAGTCCCAGAAAGACAAGTTTGCAGGTCATTATATGAATAGCTCGATGCGCCTCTCTGTTCAGCTGTATTATCTCAGGTCCTCCAGATATGCTGAGCTTTTTATAGCACCGACAAAAGGAGAGCGACTCTTCACTTACGTTAGAGAAACCTAAACATTTTCAAAAGTATGAAATTGAATCTAAAAAATCTTAATGTGTGTCTTGTAAAAAGTAGGATATTAGCTTTTTCTCATTATGATGATTTATTAACATCCAGAACATCCAGATTTGAAATGTTGATTTGTGCCTTTTTTAGGTCAGGACGTGGTGTTCCAGTGCCTTGGAGAGAGTCTGTTGGACAATGCCTTCATGGGCTATAACGCCTGCATCTTTGCATATGGACAAACAGGTACTTAAGTTTCAAAATGTTTGGATTTTCAAGCAAATGAAGCACAAATCTTAAGTTCAGAGGTCAACTACATTTAGCTCTAAATATAGATGAGTCTTTAAAGTTATGCTGATCTTATTTGTTAAGAAAGCAGAAGGCAAACTGGAGTTTTGTTTTTTTTTTACACTTGTGCATTCACTACTCTGACATGTTGGAACATCTTTTTATTAAATGCACATTTTTCTGGTTTAAGCGGTTATTTTAAGTCTATTGCATCCAGAAAAAGTTTAACAATTTTTAATTTGTTTAATTTGTACTAGTAGTTTTGCTTTTTTTGTGCTAACTTTCTCATCAACTTAGCTTGAAACATCTTTAAAATGTATCTTTTAAAGACCCATTCCAATACCAATTGTGTTTTTAGAAAACAACAAAGATTTTTCAATTTTAACCAAAAAAACAGCACAATCTTAATCTGAAGGCTACTGGGAACGCTTTTAAAATAGATCAAAAGATGATTGGAGTGCTCTTTAAGTTTTGTTCTGATCTGGGACTGAAAGTTTTTGCTTTTCCTGCAGTTTATCTTTCAAAGCCAAACAGAACGTTCTTATTTTGGGTTCATTCCTTGAGTGCCTGGTTTTTTTTTTTTCAGGTTCTGGGAAGTCGTACACCATGATGGGCTCCAGTGAGCAGCCCGGCCTGATCCCTCGACTCTGCAGCTCCCTGTTCCGCAGGACTGTGAAGGAGGCCCAGGAGGGAGAGACCTTCACAGTGGAGGTGTCCTTCATGGAGATTTACAACGAGAAAGTCCGCGACCTGCTCGACCCCAAAGGGTGCGTTAGGTTGAGCTGATGCACAAACCTGAAGCTGCTCACAGGATGTGCTCATGCAGGAAAACAGGACTAAAAAAAGCACAGCTGTGGTTTTTCAGCACAGCAGAGCTGTTTTTTTATTCAGGGCTATAAAAGTCCATGCTTTTGTATTTAGCTTGAAAAATTGAGAATTTGTTCATGTCTCCCTATTTGCAGGAGTCGACAGACACTGAGGGTGAGGGAGCACAACGTTCTGGGGCCTTATGTTGACGGCTTGTCTCGTCTGGCTGTAACTAGCTACAAAGTAATGCAACTATACATTAAAATCCTTTATTGTTTTTAAAGATGGCACTATTTTAAATGATGGGTATTGGATTGCTACATGTTTTACCAGGATATAGAGTCTCTGATGTCGGAGGGAAACAAGTCTCGCACGGTTGCAGCGACAAACATGAACGAGGAGAGCAGCAGGTCACACGCCGTGTTCATCATCATCCTCACGCACACCCTCATGGACCTCCCCTCCAGGGTGAGATGCTGCCTTCTTGCCTTATTTTTAATGCGTCTTAGAGTTTCCATCATTTACTGTATATGTAACTGTATATATAACGAGTGACTTCTATAGAGATACAAACAGCAATTACTCAATCCTTATATTTGGTAGAGTAAAATATTTTATTGTGCTACTACTTCTGCTATAACAAGTTATTCAAGTAATAAACTGACCAATCAGATGTTTCGGTAAAAGTATGTGGTCTGGCGTTGAACGTTCAAAACGTTTGACAGATTCTCCAGAGCTCCCTTTTTAAGTATTAGAGGTGTAACTTTCCATCAAGCTCCCTCCTGATTGATGAGAGTGGTTGTCATAGAAATGTTGACTCAGACAGATTTGGACCAATCACTGCTTACTAACAATTTCTGGTTCCAACATGGCGACGCCCGTATTGCAAGAAAAAGGTTGACTGAATTTATCTTATTTGGTCGGAGCCGGAAGGAAGTCATTTTCAATGGGTGATATCACACTCACTTGGCGGAGTTCTAAAATAGTTGGTGGTTTTGAAAGAAAAATTCACAAAGAAGCTCTTTTTTTAAAAATGATAAACCCAATCACCTGGGATAAAACTCGATCATACTTCCTGCTGCTCCTTATTAATTTCTTTGATTTATTGCTTGACTTAATCAATTTAGCAGAAATGGAGAGAGTTTTGGCAGAGATCAAGGTCACATTTTATTTCTTGTTTTACTTTTATCAGACTTTGATCGATGGTTGTGTTGTGAGTCGTTCCTGATCTGCAGAAGTGAATGTGTTATTATTTTATTTTTGTTGCACAGGTTTTTTTTTCTCCACTCCTCTGCAGTCATAGTCATAAATGTCGTGAATTTGATTTGGTGTACGTTTCCTCCAGACGAGCGGAGAAAAGGTCAGCAAGCTGAGCCTGGTGGATCTTGCCGGCAGTGAGCGAGCCGCAAAAACCGGTGCGGCAGGGGAGAGGCTGAAAGAAGGCAGCAACATCAACAAGTAACACCAACAGAAAAAAGAAAACATTCGATATCAGCCTTTTCAAGCCAAGCTTATCCCACTGATGTGAAGGCTTTTTGTCCTATTCTCTCCCCCCGCAGGTCTCTCAGCACCCTGGGTTTAGTTATCTCAGCCTTGGCTGATCAGGGAGCAGGAAAGAACAAGAGCAAGTTTGTTCCTTACAGAGACTCTGTGCTCACCTGGCTGCTCAAGGTACAAACTACAAATGAGAATGGATGCTGCAAATTCCACAGCGGCAGAACAGGACACTGTCTGTCTGCTCAGTCTTTTGCAAAATGTGACAAAACAATACCTCCTTCAACTTCATTTGTAAACTTAGAAGATTTGTGTTGTTCATTTAAAAGTTTTCTGCTTTTATTGATTAAAAAAGTCTTAAAAATCAACGGATTGTCTAAAACCTTTACAAAAATTCTAACAAAACCAAAATGTTTCTAGAAATATCCAACCCCTTTTGAAACATTTTCCAAACAACCACATCAAAAAGGTTTTAGTTTTCCTTTCCGTTGCATTCCAAATTATTTACAGTTTTGTGCTGGCGTCTGCAGGACAGCCTTGGAGGAAACAGCCGGACCGCCATGGTTGCCACGATCAGCCCGGCGGCGGACAACTACGACGAAACGCTTTCCACCCTGCGTTACGCCGACAGGGCCAAGAACATCGTCAACCATGCCGTGGTGAACGAAGATCCCAATGCCAGGATCATCCGGGAACTCCGAGAGGAAGTAGAGAAACTGAGGGAGCAGCTGACTGTAGCTGAGGTGCTTTATTTCCGAATTTACAGAAATTACATTTCTGAAAAGGTAAAAGTTGGATAAAAAAATAACAAAATCTTAATTATGGGGGAAGGGGACAAAAAGCAATTTATGATATTTATTTGATTATGTATCAAGGCATTACCTATGTTAAAAAAGGAAAAAGAAAACCTAAAATAGAAACTTATGTTTAACTATTTGATTTTAGGCTATTTGATTAGGTTTTTTTCTATTTTAAATTTTGTTTGCAAACATGTATATGTTTAAATTATTCTTTTCCCCGTTGCTTTTGATATTCACCCCATATTTTGTCATTCTTTTCACCAATACGAGAGCAGGTCGCTGGCAAATTTGTCATCCAAGGACATGTCTACATTTTTAATAAAAAATACAAATAAAAATACATATTTTAAAATAAATATCTATAGATAGATTTACTATCGTGTGTAAATCTATATAAAATAAGCCATAAGAAGGTGCAGAAAGTAAAAAAAAAAAAAAAGTTATAAAAGGCCTCACAGAAATGATTAAAAAGTTAATTTGATCTCCTAAAAAATAAAAGCATTTCCAACAAAAAGGAAGAAAAAGGCAGCAATGTCAACAATAACAATAATGGCAAGTTAAAAACTGTTTATTAGACTTGTGTTATTCTGTGTTTTGTAATAAACATGGTGTAATGTGGCTGCTCTCTCTCTCTCTCTCTCTCTCTCTCTCTCTGTCAGTTGATGAAGGCTCCTGAGCTGAAGGACCGTCTGGAAGAGTCAGAAAAACTTATTCAAGAAATGACTGTCACCTGGGAGGAGAAACTCAGCAAGACTGAAGCTGTTGCACAGGTAACAAAATAAATTCACCTATCTCACTTATTTAATTTCTTTTTTTTTGCTTTATGACATTATGGATAAAGACTGTTTTATAAGCACTTTAGGTTAGAATTTGAGAGAGTTGTTTTGACCAGTTCAGATCCCTCCCTGAGCTCAAACATGGAGGATGTGCTTTTCCTTCAGGAACGGCAGAAGCAGCTGGAGAGCCTTGGCATCTCGCTCCAGTCATCAGGCATCAGAGTTGTAGATGACAAGTGCTTCCTGGTTAACCTCAATGCTGATCCAGCCCTCAATGAACTTCTGGTCTACTATCTAAAAGTACTGAACATACAACTGAAGTACTGAAGCAACACATGCTGTTTTTCAGTTTTATAAAACAGCTGAGTGTCTGGTTTTAATCTCCAGGAGCACACGCGTGTGGGATCCGCTGACTCGCAGGATATCCAGCTGTGTGGGATGGCCATTCACGCTGAGCACTGTGTCATCGACGTCACAGAGAGCAATGGCGTGATTCTCACGCCTCATCGCAACGCTCGTATGGAATTAATGTGCTGCAACATAACCTTGAAAAAATTCTCACAGCTGAGGAATTTGGATTAAAAAAGAAATGGCACCACGTCAAAAATACATGACATTCAATAGTTGTAATTTATTATTTTATTTAAACTAATTAGTTTATTATATTGGATCAATAAACAGACTATTAAAAGGTGATAAATCACTTTTTATTTTGTATTTATACATTTTTTGTGTTGTTTTTTTCCCTACTTCATCAGATCCTCATAGCTCCAGCAGTTTGCAGCCTTCTTAGATAAATATGCAAACATTTTCCACATGTTGGTTTTCAGATGAATCTTTTTTTCCTTAAAGTCCCGCTCCAATCCTCTTTTGATCTTTTGTAAAAGCATTCCCAGGGAATGTTTGATTATGCAGTTTTTAGCCAAAATCAAAAAGAAAATCTATTTCTAGAACATCGTTTCTGAAAAGCAGCAGAAATTCATTAGAAAATTACCTCTGAGTTGTGGGCGAGCTGTTGGCGCAGAGCATCTTTCTGTCACCCATCTATTTACGTACTCTCCCACAAGCTTACAGCCCTCACACCCCAACTGAATAATGGTGCAAAAAAAAAAAAAAGGACAACAAATATCAGAGCAGTCCAGCCATAAGTTTCGAACCCAATTCTAGCTCAGGCAAGAAAAACAAAGACGTACATAGGTCTGTTTGTCTGCATCAGAATTGAGCAGAGCAGGGAGCTTGTGGCGTGCCCAGCATTTTTTTTACATCACAAATGCACTCTTTGTAAACTGTATTTTTATATCTACTCCTGATTTGCAAGAAAAATGCAACAGAAAAATGCCACACAAACACCAAAAGCACAATTTTTTTTATTAGAGTAGGTCTTTAAAAACTAAAGAAATGAGTAAAATTTAAGCTTTCTAGATATTTCTAAAAAATAGTAAAGTCAAAAACTTCCATATATTTTCATCAATTATTTTTTTTTAAGGAAAAACATAAATCATATGATGCACGGAGGTATATAAAGAACCTTTTTATTTTCCCATTAAAGGTCTCATTTTTACACTGTTTGACGCTTCTTGATGCAGGACATGGTTAAATGGCGTTGCAGTCACCAGTCCAGTGCAGCTTCATCACGGTGACAGGATCCTGTGGGGAAACAACCACTTCTTTAGGTAGCGCTTGTCATCGCTGTGGTGCTGGCGACACATCCCTTTTCACGGACATCCACTTTTTTTCTTCCTTCTTTTACACTTCCTATTTCTGCTTGTTTGTGTGACACAAACACACCTGTACACACACACACAGAATCAGCTTGCCCAGGCATATGGCCCAAACAGGGAAAGAGGATGAGGCTGGAGCAGCGCTAAAGACTTGTCTGAGCACTGATCAACTGGAGTTGGATTTGGATGCACTCAGTGACGTATCGAGTGAACAGGGCTTCGGCTTTGAGTTTGCCCAGAGGGAGGTCATGATGAAAGGCATGGGCAGCAATGGTGGGTCAAACTGCAACTCCCCTAAACAATGCTATTTTAACAACTGCTCCAAAGCATTGACTCGCGCTTCATTTTCTCCGCTTTCTCCTTCAGACCCCTTACAATCAGTGTTGCAGACTTTGGAAAGGCAGCACGAGGAGGAGAAACGCTGCGCCCTGGAACGCCAGAGGCTGTTGTACGAGCATGAGCTGCAGCAGCTCCGTCAGCAGCTCACCCCTGACAAATCCCTTCACCTCCGGGATGCATCAGGGCTTCCTGTTGGTGCGTCCGCATCTACGACATCATTAGGACCTCAGAAGCGCATGCGGCGCTGGAGTGAAGACAGGTGTGGTTCTGCTTCATAAAGTGGAAGCTTTGTTGTTCTCATTTTCTCTGATAGGTGTAACAGAATTTATCGAGGTCTTTACGGAACTTGTATATTTGTGCTAAACGTGCTTTTGTGTTGCAGAGAGGCCATGATGACTCGCAGCCTGCTCCGTCTGAGAGAGCAGATTGTTCGGGCCAAACAGTTGGCCCAGGAGGCCAGCTTCATTGCTGAGGAACTCAACAAGAAGACAGAGTATCAGGTGACTCTGCAGATCCCTGCAGCCAACCTGGATGCCAACAGGAAGGTAGGATGTGATGAGTTTTGAAGTCTGAAGCAAAGTAAAGTAGAGAAATTTTCTGCATAAGTCATGACAATAACAGGTGGTATTTATGAGTCTCGTTTTCCTGTCACTGCAGAGAAATGCCGTTCTAAGCGAACCGGCCATCCAGGTCCGGCGTAAAGGCAGAGGCAAGCAGATCTGGGCTCTGGAGAAGCTGGAGAACCGCCTGGTGGACATGAGGGAGCTGTATCAAGAGTGGAAGGACTGTGATGAAGATAATTCTGTGAGCATAGAACAAACGATTGACATTTCTGCATTATTGTAACGTGAACGTGTGCTCCTCACACTTTAGCATTAGACAGTGTTGAGCTTCACATTAAATGCACAAGAAAGATGTGATTCATCAGCAGTGATCTGATTTTGCAATCATCTTTTCGTTTCTGCCTCCTAAAGGTCATGCGGTCCTATTTCAAACGGGCCGACCCATTCTTTGATGAGCAGGAGAACCACAGTCTGATTGGAGTGGCCAACGTTTTCCTGGCTTGCTTGTTCTATGACGTCAAGCTGCAGTATGCAGTGCCTATCATCAACCAGACAGGAGAGGTAGACACTCGACTCCTTTTAATTTATTGGAAATGATTGTTTGTTAGTTAGAAAGACTGATGAAAATGAGATTTGTTTTTTTCCTGAATTCAAAAAGATTAAAAACGTGCTGCATTTCTGTTTGTTTTTAGGTGGCAGGACGTCTGCACGTTCAGGTTTGGAGAGGGACGGAGGAGGAAGGCCCCGGAGCTCTTGATGATCTGCTGAGCGGCACCAATGGAGACTCTCAGGAGCGCAAGCTGAACTGTGTGGTGAGACAATGCAAATATAGCATGAGAAAAAGAGATGCTACACTGAAAAAAATGTTTTGTTTTTCTGTATTTCCATTTGAACAATTCCCTTTGAATAAGAAAAAAATGCAACCTTGATTACTAAAGGTTGAAGATTATTCAGTCATAAATTAAATTAAAAACTTTTTGAGCAATTAAAATATTTCAAGTCGCCAAACCTTAAGCCAGTTTATTTTTGTTTTTGTTTTTTTACTTCGGAAAATAACAGAAAATTGAAATATTAGATTTTTATTATTTTTATATGTTTTTAATAATAAACACCGGAAGCTTCTCTATTTTCTTGTTTATTCACATTAAAAGATGTTCTTTTCCTTTGTCTCTCAGGTGAAAATCCTCCAGGCCACAGGTCTTCCTCGCCACCTCTCCAACTTTGTCTTCTGTCAGTATCATTTCTGGGGGCAGGAGCAGCCTGTGTTCACTGCCCCTGAGGTGAAGCTGACCAGCTCTTCATCAGCAACATCAGCTTCCAAAGACCCTCAGTGCAATGTGGTCTTCGACTCTGCCACGGTAAAAAACGTAAACATTTTTTTTTAAAAAGTCCTGCTTCTTATAGAAGGAACAGCTCTCCATCCTCTACTTTTGTGTTTTCAGGAGTTTTCTCTTCCAGTGTCGGAAGATTTTATGGAGTTTTTGAGTGAGGGGTCAGTAGCTATTGAAGTGTATGGCCACAAACAGGCCAACTACCGCAGGAACCTGGCACTGTGGGATCTGGGAGTGATCCAAGCCAAGACCAGATCCCTCAGAGAGAGGTGCATTCATTTAAACTTCTAAAAACTCAATGAGAACAACATAAAAGGTGAGGGAAGGGTTATTTTCCTGGAGAAACTGCATCCTGATGGAAACCGCAGCAATTAGCAAAAAAAAAAATGTTAGAATTTAAAAAAAGATAATCTACTAAATACATAAGAATTCTATTTTAGAATGGGCGACTGGACTGAAATCACTATTTAGCAATTTTTTTTCATATAATACAGTGATTGTTTTGTTTATTTATTTTTAAAGGGAAGTTTGTTTGACAGTCTAGCAACCACTACAATCTTTTTTTTTTTTTTTTACCATAAATTTAATTTAACACAAACTGAACATTTTTTCCACTTGGAAAATTTGGGATAAGTGTTATGATCCAACTTTTACTCATGTAGTTTTTAAATGTGCAAAAAAGATGCAGGAGAAAATTCAGTGGCTTTCAGTGAGATTTAGATGGAGTTATTGCATCGCTGAAGAAAATAAGACTTTTTTTTACAGAGATTATTTTTAATGCTGTTTAAATTTTGTAAATTTATATTGTTCAAAATGATTTTAATTACTTGTTTGTTTTTATCTTCAAAATCATTTATGTAGTTTAATTTATTTGCTATAGGACCAACATAAACACTAGTGTAGAATAAAACAGTGCTCCAGTAATGTTTATTGTCTTTTAACAAAGTATATATATCATTTTTTTGCTGTTAAGGATTTGAGAACTTTCAAGCTTAAATGAGGTTTGAGCAGCAAATTTGTTGTAAATTCTAAATTCGTTGTATTTTCTTAGAGTCAAATAAAAATAATCAGTATTTCTTTTTTTCTATGAATATACCTTTAAAAATGTTTTGTCAGAGCTACAAATGGACAATAAATGAGAAGAAAATGACAAACATAAACTATGAATCCAACCAGGTTAGTCACAGCCTTCCAATACAATGCTTTTTTAAACTGTATTTATTTTTTCTGGCCCCCTGTAGGTGGAGCGAGGTGACCCGGCATCTGGAGCTGTGGGTGCAGCTGATGGAGCTGAACGAAGCCGGGGAGTTCACTCCTGTGGAAGTTCTTCCTGCCGGTGATGTCCGCACTGGAGGAATCTTCCAGCTGAAACAGGTTTACCATGCAGATTTAAATTGTACTGATGTTTAAAAAAATGTATTTTTGCAATAATAGATACCTTAATGGTTTCCTTGAAGGGTCAGTCCCGGCGAATCCGGGTGGAGGTGCATTCGGTACCAGATTCGGGCACCATGCCCCTCATCACAGCCTCCATCCTGTCTGTGTCTGTTGGGGATGTAAGGGTGCAGCAAGTGCGCCACACCAAAAGTAGCCCACAGTTGGTGAGACCTTCTTCCCTAGTGTTCATGAATGCCTCAAGTTCAAGTCAGAATGGTAACTGGTTTCTCATGGGACATTTCAGGATGTGGGTGAAGACATGGACAGCTACCAGGTTGGTGGATTACAGCCTTTTCAGGTACGGCAAAGACAGAGGGAATGACAGTGTTTGTGTGCAGGAGGTGGACCTGGAAAGGATGAGACAACATTGGTTGGACATGATGACTCAGAGGCAGGAGTATCTGGACCAGCAGCTGCAGAAGACAGTCTCCAAACCAGGTACGGCTGGTGAGGAGCTCTAATAGCAGCAAAATAGACTGTGACAGCTAACCTAACCCTTGTGAAAAATTTACAATAAAGCTGTTTATCCAAGGGTAAATATCCTCCTAACTCCCAGGGGGAAAAAAAAAATCTTCATTTAAAAAAAAAAAAGAAAACTACAACTCTCCAGCTTCTTTGAACAATGAAGTCAAAAGATTTCACATGTTTTCATTGAGAATAATTACTCTGGAAGTGCTTCCCAATGCCATGTAAAGGGAAGACAGCATTATGTACTATGTAAGGCGCTTTGAAAACTAGAATTCAGTGTTAAAAAAAAAAAAGGCAGAATAAGCACTGTGCATTCTTTATTTGCAACTGTTCACAGCATTGTGCAAATGGAAAGAAAAACACAAAACAATAATAAGCCCCCTTTATGGAGGTCTAGAAGAGACGATATGAAAT
This sequence comes from Oryzias celebensis, assembly GCA_014656515.1. Classification (NCBI taxonomy): domain Eukaryota; kingdom Metazoa; phylum Chordata; class Actinopteri; order Beloniformes; family Adrianichthyidae; genus Oryzias; species Oryzias celebensis. The sequence continues at coordinate 13,915,759 of BNCR01000018.1, read as the reverse complement.
AAATATATACCCCATTAAGACGTAAAATAAAGTGTCAATAATTATTTAAAATTAGCTTAGATAAATTAAATTGGAATTCAATAAACGTTTAAATATATGTGGCATTAAGATATTAAAATTGCCATTGAAAAGAACATTTAAATATTTAATGACATATTTAATTTTTTCATGGCCAGTGTTATCTGGAAGAGACAAATTAAAAAAAATTGATTTAATATAAAATTATTAAATAAAAGTGTCATTTATTATTTAAAATTGGAAATAAATAATTAAGTGTGATTAAATGTCAATATTTCATTAAAATTCTATTATAAATTATTTAAAAAAACATGAATTTATGTCATGATTTAGTCAATAATTTCACGATTTAATGAAGAATTTCATGATCTAATGAAAAATGTGATGGTCCGGTTTGCAGCATTTCATTACGTTATCTGTCAAACTGTCCCATCAAACTCGGAGGCGTGACTAACTCAGATCATCCATTGCTATTGCTTGGTTTGAATCTCATCATGGCACAGGACTGCTGATCTCATAATACTCAGGAATTTATTAAAGTTTATTGGGTTTTGGCACTTCACACACATACACGCTGTAAACGTTGTTTTTTGTGAAACGTAGAACTTTTGTGAGGGTCGCTTAGTCAAATTTCCTTCTTTCGCCAAAACGTTTACAGCGCGTGTGTGTGTGTGTGTGTGTAAGGTGCCAAACAAAACCTTAAAAACTATTAAAAGTTTAGATAATTTTGACATACTTGATAAAAACAAAGTAAAAATGGTCAGAATCAAGTCAAAAGTGATCATTTTGTAGAGATTTGTACTTCAATCAATTGCTTTGTGTCCAAAAGCAGATACTGTTGGATGAATTGAACATGAAACTGCCACTAGGTTGTGTCCAAATGACTAGATGTTGTGGAGGTTGCAGTAACTGTTGTGAGAAGTGTAATTCTGTTGTGAGAAATGCACCAAAACGATTAAGGAAAAACTGTAGTAGATGGAAGAAAGTCAGGTTCCAGAATGTCCTCCACAGAGGTCAAATTTGATGTTAGTCAGGAGGAATATACAGTTCCAACCTGCATTTTTGAAATGTTGAATTTAGAAGTTTAACCAAGATTTTGTTCCTCTAGTCCTATTTTTCAACTAAAAAGCAAAAATAAATAACCGCCACATACAAAAAACAACATATTTTAATATTGTTTTTTACTTTAAAGACTTTAAAACATGTTAGCTCTCTGTCTTTTAGATGATGGATTTGGTTCTCTTTGGTTTGAATATTTACTATGCATAAAAAATGTTTTTCTTTTAACATAATGTGTTGGATTTTAAACGCTGATCTGAAAAATATAACATAAGATAAACGATTGAAAAAATACTATTGTATCATCAATCCAGAACATCATTTCATCTTGTGGTTTTGTCAGATCAAAATCTGTGAAACTCAGTTTTTCTTTTATTTATTTATTATTTTGTTCTTGACAGAACCCAGTGTTTCCAAACAGATTAAATATTTTATGCTGCTTCTGACTGTGTGGTCAGAGACTTAAACTTTTATCAGTGTTTTAGGGTTGTGCGATGTGAGATGTCATTTCTGGGTTTATGCTTTTCTGAGTATTTTATTGTCTGGGCTGTGTCCATTCTATGCAGACTAAAAATGTTCACCAATATTTTCCACTTAAGTAATCCTTTTCAAGGATTGCACCCGGATCAGGTTGTTTCCAATGTTTTTAATATGAATCTGAAAGATTATGTTGTGAGGAGTACCTCATGGCTCAATTCTTGGACCTCTGGTGTTTTAACCCGTACATGCTTTCTTTTGTCAGATATTGTACCTAATTAGTTCACAGTACAGTTATGCAGATGACACTTATCTTTACATCACAATGATTCATTAAACAGTTGTTGGCTCAACACTCTTGGATGCATTCACTCTTTCTTCTACTTAAGACAAAAAAGACAAAAGTAATTGTTTTTGTAAACAGGAAACCATGAATAATCTTTATCAACTAATGAGAGTCAAGAATTTTATGTCTGAATGGTTATAAGAGCCCTTCCACACTCATGGACAGCTGAAGTTGCTTCTTTGTAATTCCTGCTGATGTAATCCCTCCAAGGAAAAAAAAAAAAAAAAAACAACATGCAAATAACACAAAGGAAAAAAATAATTGTTCCCTTTTTTGGTAAATAGTATCTTAATAAAATAAGTTTTACATTTTTTTATGAGAAGTTGTCTAAAGATGAACAAAATTTCACAGTTTTACACAGGAAACACAATTTTAAAAAGGAGATTAACTTTTGTGCATGTTTACAAATGTCATAAAAAATCCTCAATTGTGTTTGCATCAAGACAAGTCTGAGGATGACGTTGAGAGGGAATCCCAGCTGTTGGAGTGTCGTCTGACCCTCACAGAGGAACGAAACGCTGTTCTGGTGCCAACGGCTGGCAGTGGCATCCCTGGGGCGCCAGTTCAAAGGTGTGTGTGTGTATGTAAATATGAAATATAACTTCCTTTCATGCTGGATCCAACTGTTCAAGGATTTTATGAGTTTTGGCAGCTCAAGTGCTACTTTGGTCATTATTTTTACTAACTCAACCAAAAACATGAAGTCTGTTTTGTAACTTTGTAACTTCTCTTGTTCTGTTTCTGCTGCATTTTTTTAAAAGTATAGATGAAACTCAAATGACCTTAAAAATGTCAGTAATCAAGGACCAAATAAGTTTTGAAAGAAAACTGTTTTCTGAAGCAAAGCTGTGTGTCACGACAGAATTCATCTCATCTTAAACGGCCTATGCCATGAACAACTTTTTGAGCTTTGAAGTGTATTATACCATCTATTCCTCACTATAAAGAACCCCAAAGCAGTATTTTGATCCATCATCGCATATTTAAGTAATCCTCCAAAAACCACCGCTCTTTGCTGCCGCCCCTCCCATACCCATGAAAACTCACTGTGTGACGTAGACCAGTGAGAACATCCCCTACCAGGAAGAGTCTGTTCTGCATGCCCCGCCCCCAGGCTGACACAAACACACAACCACTTTCCCCGTGGAGCTAGCAGTGATCAGCGAAACAACTCATAGAAGAAGTGGTTCCTCTTGATCTGCAGAGAAAACAACGGCTAGCTTTTGTTGCAATGCAATGTCTTTTAAGTGGCGAACATGTTTGTTAGGCTGTGAGAGATTTCTGTGTTTGTTCAGCCTTCCCAAAGAAGAGGCCTGCACATCAGAAATAGTTGGAGTCTATCTTCAGGAGTCATTTTACTTCCGGTATAAGTACCCTTTGGCGTGACAGTACCATTTGTGTTCGGCCTGTCAGGTCAGTTTGGGGGCTTGCGACTAGTGATGACGTTGCAATATTTGATTGGCTGTACAATGGCCTGATGAGGTGTAAGAATGCAATTGGTCAAATTAATAATTGTCCAGAGCAGAGCAAAGTACTCCTTAACCACTAAAAAAACAACATAGCGCAGGACTATCTACTTCCCTGGATTTTAAAAGCAATTCACACACAATGTTCACTATTTTTTTTAACAGAGAATATAACGTCACCAAATTCACAAAATAAAAAACGTAATCAATACAAGCATTTTACTAAGACTATTTGAGTCTACTGTGTTCTGACGACGAAAAAGTTGATGGTTTACAAGAAAAATATTTTTTTTCCGCTGAAATTGTTCAAACGCATTGCATTGTGGTCCATATTACCCAATCTAGGGGACTCGATTTTGGAATTGTAGATTTGGACAGCGCTATAATATGGCGAACGCACTAAATAGTGAGTAGTGAAGGAATTCTGACATAGCTTAAGTAGTTTGTCTAAGTGGTGTTAGCAGGAATTCAGACATAGTTTGTCTAAGTTGTGTTACCATAGTGACGTTATCACTAGTTGCAAGCCCCAATACCAATCTGACAGACCAAACACTAACAGTGACTACGGCGGGTGTGAAAAGTCCACAAAAATAGTAATATTTCACAACTTATTTGTTCTTTAGTGTGCCAAAGGTAGTATGTGATCATATTCATGGATGTTTACTATAAAAGGCTTAAGAAAAACATGGTATAGGCCTTTTAAATATGCCTGGAGTGGCTAGAATGATGTCAGCTGTTTTTCTATTTAAAATTTGGGCTTAACCCCCCAAAAAAATCTTGATTTCCACAGTTCAGCTTACAAAGATCACAGCATATGTCCAAATATTAGTTGTTTGAAACCATCTGTGTAACGAAAATGGTCTCAAATTAAATCTGTTTACCTCTCTGATTGTCATTTGTATGATAAACGGCCTCTGTGTCTATAGAGTTCCTGTTCCAGGGATGGAAACTCATGTTCCTGTGCTGTTCTTGGATCTCAGTGGTTTGTTGCTCTGTCTTTGTTGTATCGTTTCATGTGTTTTTTGTTTGGTTTTTTAAATTAAAGTAGTTGAAATTCGTTTTTTCCCCTGCCCAGCTGATGATTTCCAGTCCAGTTTGTCGGCCTCCCTGGCTGGAGGGCTCGATTCGTTACTCAGCGGGGAAGATGATGACGACTTCATTGAACTGCAGATTGTTAAACACTATGACCCAGAGGTAAGGAGACCTGATCTTCTCAATGTTTCCTTTCAGTCTGTGTCATAAATCTCTAACTGTGCAACCTGAACGGAATGCAGGTAAAGGTGGAAGCATCCTGGGACTCCACAATTCACGACTGCCCCAACCTGAGCCGAGCGGGGTCCGCTGACAAGAGGGTGTACCTGACGGTTCGCACCATGGTGCAGTTGAGCCACCCGGCCCACATGCAGCTGCTCCTCAGGAAGCGCATTTGTGTGAACGTCGCAGGGAAGCAGGTGATTGGCGGTTTACAGGTACTCCAACTTGAAGACAGGAGCTGTGGTGGAAAAACGATGTGTGTGTGATGTGCAGGGTTTCGCCCAGAGCTTGCTGAAGAGGATGTCTCATCGCAGTCCTATATCCGCCTGTGGAGTCACCTTTGAAATTGTTTCTAACATCCCAGGCGTAAGTACCACCCAGTGGGGCTAAAATCCGGTTAAACTGTGCCTAAAATGTTAGGATGCTATTTACCACTTCACTATGTGCAAAAGAAAACTTTTCAGACACTTTTTGTGTCATGTTTTGTGTTTTGAGTTGCATTGACCTGCATCTGATTCTCCAGGACTTCCATGGTCCAGAAGACAGGGAAATGCTGGCCCGACTGGCTGCCAGCGCAGAGGATGACCAGTCGGCTGACAGCGACGCAGCCATAGAAAAATACCTGCGCAGCGTTTTAAGTGTGGAAAACATCCTCACTTTGGACAGACTCAGACAGGTTTGGGACTGCAGTTCTTGGTGGTTTAAGCTCCTCTGGATCCTATCTTGAAATTCACAACTTGTTTTTGGTTTTGTGTGAGTAGGAAGTGGCTGTGAGGGAACAACTGACCGTCAGAGGAAAAGCTGCTCTACGTTACCTGAGCTCTCCGGACATCCACCAGGTAATCGACTTGAAGCCTTTCTGGTGCAACATGCAGAAGAAACCCCTCAGCTACTTTTTGGATATGGCTGCTCTCACTCATTTAGAAATGAGTGAAACTTTAGTCATGTAGTCACGAACCGGTACTGGTCTGTGGGACAGTTGGTACCAGGCCGAACCTACATTTTCTCAGTTTCATTTATAATCTAAATCTGAAGGAAGTCGGAAGGAAAACCGTAAGCGAAATAAAATCTGACCCCCACTTCAGCCTCGTAAAGGCCGGTCTCGAAAATGTCTGACATTTAACCGGTTCGTGGTCTGCTGTTGACCTTGTCATTTTTACTAATCACATCCACTGGCTTGATTTATTTTTCGGGACTTTTGTTGCTTTTAAACAGCTTCACTAACGCCTTCATTCCTAACCCTCACTAGCTGTTTAGCAGCAATCTGGATCTCCGCACCTCTACTCATAAACTCAATAACTTAAAGGTGAGATGCATGTTTTTACTAAACCAGCCTTTTAAAAAACCTTAATTCCCTCCCATCCCCTGTGTCCATGTGTTTGTGTTGAATAAGCTATTAATATTTATTGAACTATTCCTCTGGTATTGTTCCATCCCATGCGTGAAGGCCTGGGAGAGCCATCAAGACCTTTGTGGACCTCCTCCATCCAGACGCACAAACACAGAGACAAGTATGTCTGATAAAAGCCTTTATCTTTTGAGCAATTATTCCTGCCTTTGGAAAGTATTTCCTGCTTTCTTGGCTTTGATATCGTCAGCTCATGTTTGATTTGTTTGCCAGTGGTCAAATATATCTTTGTTTTCACTCTGGATCTCATTTCGCCTCTTGTTTTCTTCCTCCACGCTTTATTAAAAAAACCCTTTATCTTTGTTTTCTCCAGCACGTTCAGGTTTCGCTATGTCTTATCTCCCACCAGTGACAGCTGTACCCAGGTTGCTGAAGTCCTGGTTTCCTGGTGGGAAGGGTGATGGCGGAGATCAGACCTCTGCCCATCAGCAGGTATCCTTCCTCCATCGCGTCCACTGGCCTGGATTTAGATTTTCTTCAGGCTATCTGCGTCAGTGCAATTTAAATCTAAAAATAACTTCAATCAGTCAGAAGATGGATCCATTTCCCTTGTTGTCATGACAACAAAACTAATACAAATGGCAATTAGTACATAGAGAATGAAAGCCTTGGTGCTTAGAGAAAAGCAGGAAAAATAATCTCCCTTTTAATAACCTAATAAATTTAGACTTCAAGCAAAATAAGAGGACCAAAAGAAGTAAATATTATGTCACCATACAATATCCTAATACAATTCTAATTGCTACATATCCTAATTTTTAAAAAGTATGTTAATTTTAAAAATATAATTTAAGATACGTTATTTAATTAAAAGGGTCACAAATTATTTAAAACTTTCAGTGGATATAACTGTAAGATCCTTAAGAGGGTGACTTTTTTCCCTTTAGTATCACATTCTTGTTACTTCACAGTTTCTTTTAGTAGTTTTTTATTTTTATAATGGCCTGTATGATTTTCAGTAGCTTGATTAGGAATTTGATGATCTCATAAAGTCTTGAATGTTATATTTGAGTTGTTGTTATGCTGCCACAAACTCAAATTAGTTTATTGATTTCAGTTATTAAAGATTTGCATCATATTCAGTACAGATGTAGCCTACAAGCATTAAATTAAAAACAGGCCCAAAAAAGGCAAGAAAATTACTTTTGTTTGCAACGGATGAACAAATCTTTGAAAACTGTCCCATTTTTTATAAATAAAGCTTGGTAAAATGAAATCCGTTCTTGGTAGATATGCAGTGGATGGCTTCAACAAGGCAACTTTTGGACTTTATTGAAAAATGTGATCTTTAAAACAAAAAAAGCCCACTTTTGCACCCTTCTGTATTGCTTTTGATTAAAAAGAAAAGTTACTAAATTAAATTTCTAATTAATTAATAAAAAAAAAACGGTGTAGTTTTCTAGATCATAATTTATGCAGAGCAGCAGTAGCTGATTAGAAAGTCACCTCTGAGCTGTGGGAGAGACTGTTTGCCTGGGGTAAACCTACCCTTTTCCCATCAAACCTTGCAACAAAAATGGCGAACAATATTGGAATTTTGCAGCAGTATTCTGCATTCTGGCTTCTACATAACAAGCTGCAACGTAACTGCAAGCTTTCTCAGACAGCATTTTTTCATCTGCTCCTGGTTAATGCTGATTTGACTAAAGAAATACTCTACTAAAACTTAATTTTTACTTTAAATTTCATTATAAACTGTTCTCCATTATCAGAAACATTCTGCAAGTACAAGTTAAGAACACCAAAAACACAATTTTAGTTAGTATCTTTTTGCAGTTTCACTGACTCTTCTACACTGAAAAGTGGTCAAAGGATTCTGGGCCACACTTTTCCTCAGACGTGTTCTGTTAACCTGCAGGTTTGTTGTTCCGAGGCAGACAGGGGTAGGATAGATGTGTTTGACCTGCTGGCTGGTCTAGAACCTGTCTTCCACGTAGGTCAACCTAACATCATCTCAATCAAATGCCTGACTTTGATGGATTGCACTTCTTCAAGCTGAACCAATCATCATGATGAAAATCCACCTTGAGATGTAAATCATCTGTGTTAAATCTGTGTTCTGCTCTTCCTAAATGGCCTTGAAGCAAATCAGAGAATGTTTCATCAGCTGACAGAGTATTTTTTGGTGTTATGGATGACTCGAATACTGGAAAAGGCTGAAACTATATAATGGGAGCAATTACAATTAAGGTGCAATCATTGTACTTGTTCCAGCACTTTATCTTGATTATCTCTGCACGAGCCAAAGAACAAATGTTTTAATTGCACTTTGAGGATCTCACGTCAGCATCCAGCAAGCTGATTACAGGAACAAATGTCAGAACTTTCAACACATTATGCTGATTATACACAATTATAAGCATAAAACAGGCAGCCAGAGGGCCTCATTGTTTCCAGACAAATCAGAGAATGTGACGGTCAGTGTTTGTCTTGTTACACAGAATAATGGTTATAAAAGAATTATATGAAGGCTTAATCACAGAAGTGCAATGATGCTTTGATTGCCTCTTTAAGTTTTTTTCTGAGATGGTGTTTCATTTGTCATTCCTTCACTTCTGCAGAGTTTGCCTCGCATTGTGGTGCAGTCAGCCAGCGTGGAGGAGAACCTAAGCAACCAGCAGCCGCAGGCGGTGAGTCCAACAAATCCCATGTTTGATAAGGATCATAATACAAACTCTTCCATTCTGGGCTGACTTTCTGCTTGATCCGTCAGCTTGGAGGAATTTGAGGCGTTTCCTCTGTAAACAAACAGCTTTCACTCAGTTGTTTGTGCTTTTCAAACAAACTGCTCCCTTCATGTCTTCTCAAAGCCAGCTGTTTGGATGGATGGCTGACGGATGGATTGATGGACAAATGGATGATGGATGAATGGACAAACTGATAAATAGATGAATGGTCAGATGGATGATGAAAAGATGGGCAGATGAACGGAGACAGGGATGACGGATGGATTGATGGACAGAGGGATGAATGGACGAATAGACAACAGATTGATTTGTGTGTCATTGTCACATGTACAAACATTTAAAGTGCTCTTAGGTGAGTGCTTCATTCATTAAACGAAACAACTGAATTTACCGATAGTTATTTGTAGCTAATGATCAGTGCATTAATCGGTCTTTCAAAAAAAAAAAAATCTTAACAGTTCACCATTAATAGATAAAAAAGTGGATCGTTTGGCCATTGAAAACAATAAATTACAACTAATATAAAACGACTAAAGGGTGAATCCATCAAGAGTGTTAAAATTGTTATAACAAGTGATATAATATTAAATATTCATAAAAAAAATCTCAAGATCGCAATGCAGCAGGTTTTTAAAAAACATTTCAGTTTCCCCAGATGCAGTTGTGAATTTTAGAATTTTGCTACTTGTTAACATTTTTAGGTTGAGTTAACAGGCACTTTTCCTAGGGTTTTGATTAATATATGTCTAGATATAGACAGATATCAGCAAGCATTTAGTCATGCATTCATCTCTAACAAGCCCAAACCATGACACCTCCTCTACTGTGCTTAAGTGATGGATATAGTTCCATAAGTTACATACACCAAACTTACAGTTTCTCATATTGACCCAAAAATTGACCCATATTATTTTATGAGAACACACATTTTGCATCAAAACATCTTTTTAAAATGACCCGATTTAAAGTCTGCTCAAGTTTTCCTCAGAAAAGTCAAAGTGGACCACAAATGCATTACTTTTAATATTCATTCATTCATTCATTTACTATACTGTATTGTTCCTTTTGGGGTCACGGTGCTGCCGGAGCCAAACCCGGCCACTCATGGGCAAAGGCAGGGGACACCCCTGGACAGGTTGCCAGTCTGTCGCAGTGACCACAATCAAACACGCATGCACACTCACATCCACATCTAGGGACAATTTAGAGTGACCAATTAACCTATGAAGCATGTTTTTGGATGGTGGGAGGAAGCCGGAGTCCCCGGAGAAAACCCACGCATGCACGGGGAGAACATGCGAACTCCAGACAGAAAGGGCCCCAGCCCAGCCGGGACTTGACCGGGGGCCTTCTTGCTGTGAGGCATGAGCGCTAACCACTGCGCCACCGTGCAGCCAACTTATAGTATGAGAATGAAAATATTATTAAATACAAAGATGCTGCAGGGGTGTGTATTGGTTAGCACTAGTGCCCCACAGCAAGAAGACCCTGGTTCAGCTGGGATCTTTCTGTTTGGAGTTTGCATGTTCTCTCATATGGATGTTCTCTAGACACTCTGGACACTTCCAAAAACATGCTTCATAGGTGAGTAAATTGCCCATATGTCTGCTTGTAAATGTGTATCCGTAAAAACACACTGGCGACCTGTTCAGGGTGTACCCTGCTGTTGCGCGACTATAGGTGGGTTTGCTTCAGCAACTTTGTGACCCTGATAGGGGTGATGGATTGATGCTGCAGAGGCCAGAGTGTATCTATGTTCTGACAAACATAGAAAATGATCTAAAGTGTTAATGGCTTTTCTTTATTGAAGTGTAGCAACGCAGAACAAAAAAATATCAAAATATACTATATTAGTATGTCATTTTATTGCTTCAAAAAATTTGACACACGGAGCAAATCTAAACAAGATAATGCCGCATTATTATTTTTCCACTTATAGAGGCATCCTGCAGGGACTGTTTTCTTAGAACAGCTCTGAAATGCATTGTGATAAAGGCTGCTCTTCACGAGCAGGGAGATTGTTGAAATTGCACTGAGAGCAGCAGAGGTCATATGGCCGCGTGCTTCTTTTGTTCCTTCTAAAAAAGAACAGGACTTGAAAATAAAAGCATACGCTGTCATGGAGACCGCAGAGAAGTCTTTTGTTAAAGCAAACCTGCAAATAATTGTTTTCAGATTCTGGTTTACTTCACTCATAAGTTGTAGCAGATGAGACTTGCTGTATCCAAAAAAGGAAGCACCCACACAGAAAATGTTCTTTATTTGAATAATTTATATAAATGAGAGACATTTTTTTTCCACTAAAGGGGGATTAAGACATTAGCTACCAGCTGATGAAAGACTTCTCACTTTAGCATCCACGGTGCTAAACCTTCTGGGGAATAATCCACTTATTGTTTTTATCCGACAGAAGTGGTGCTCCGAGTCCATCTTCTGCTGCTTTTTACATATTTTCTTCTCCCAGGTTGCTGTCGAGGAATCGATCCCCGCTGACGCTCGAATGGAGAATCATGGATCTGTCCCTCTCCCACATTCCTTAATCCCAGAGGTTTACGACCTCTCCTCCTGCCTAGTGAGCGACAGCGGCTACATGTCGACCAGTGTTTCCACGGCGACTCTGTCAGACGTTTACACTCTGAGCTGGGACCTGCCCCCTTCCTGTGGTGGCAAGGCAGAGGACTTTGAGGAGGAGCCAGATGTAGAGGAGATGGGAAATGAAACAGAGAAGCTCTCAGCAGTTTTAGCAGGGCCTGGGGAGTTGGAAGCAGGCTGTCGTAGTGAGACCGATGAGGATGAAGAGAAAAACACTCAGAGTGGTCAAGAAGTCCTGTTGACAGATGTCCAAGCAGGTGAGGTGAAAGATGTAGCTCCAGAAACTCTGCAGGATGAACAAAATTGCACCTTGATGACAGATCAGGCCGCTTTAGAGCAGTTTGATCACGTAGAGAAGCACAGAGAACCAGAGCTGCTAGAAGAACAGACCCACCTCTCTGAGCCAGAACAACATGAGGTGAAGAATGCAGACCAGGAGTCAAACCAAGAAGAGGGGGTTTCTGACAGCTCGATTCCCAAAGCGGTCTCAGCTGTCCCTGAAGGTTCAACTCCAGATCTAGATCTTCCTCAGTCTCCACCTGAAGGACAATTGGAGTTTGATACCTCCAAACCAAGCAGCAGCTCCCTCCTGCCTTCGGCCTCGGAGGAAGCTGTATCCTCTGATTCTTTTGCCAAAGCTGATCCTCCTCAGTCTATGAAAGCTGCCTCATCAGCAGCTAACCCCTTCAAGATCCAGAAAGTCAAGTCTCAAGACCTCAAGTCCTTCCAGCAGATGGTGGGTGAGGAGGTGGGTAAGCTTGCACAGGTGGACCTGGCCGGCAGCTTGGGGACTGGGCTCAACCTCTCAGTGCCAAAAACAAATCTGGAAATAATTTCTGACTCGGATGAAGGAGATGAAGATGCTTCTGCCGCTCTTCCTGATTGGTTGAAGGAAGGGGAGTTTGTTACTGTTGGGAGCAATAAGAGTGGAATGGTGCGATATGTCGGACCCACAGATTTTGCCAAGGGGACCTGGATCGGGGTTGAACTTGAGGTACCAGCAGGTGAGAGGACGAACCTAAAACATTTTTACCCTTAATTATTTCCTTCCCCCCCCCGGTAATCTGGATTAACTCTTCTCCTCTAGGAAAGAACGACGGCTCCGTGGGTGGGAAGCACTATTTCCACTGCAACCCAGGTTACGGAGTGCTGGTGAGGCCTGACAGGGTAACCCGGGGCGGAGCCAAGCGGCGTCGCCAGCAGCAGAAACGAAGCAGCGCCAGCCTCTCTGGGTCCAACCCCAACCTGTCTGCCCTTACAATGCTGGCTAAAGGGGAGGCTGTGGCGCCAGGCCGGAAGAAAGGAGAGAACCGCAAGTCATGGAATACTTGATGGGCGCCATTTGGTTCAGGACTCCAAGACTCTTTCTTGAAAAGCTTATTTTCCCACATTCAGAGCTTCAGAAAACACGATTTATTTAACGGACGTGGGAGAAAACGTTTCCCCACCTTTAATTTAAAAAGCTGATCTTATTTATTCCAGTCTTTGAAAGACGAAGCCTCAAACTCATGTATTTTATGGCCTAAACATCAAGTTTGTTTTTCCACAAATGCAAAGCTTTTATAGGCTTGCAGATGTTTTAACACCACTTTTTAAACTGTATCATCTGCTGGAATATCTTTTTTTATTAGAATGTGCCTTAAAGTGTTTCTTTGATGAATCAGACGTTGGTTTCAATCCACCGTCAATCCTAAATAAATTCTCTTTTCACCTGAGTGACTTATGTTTGAAAATAATCAGAAACTCCAAACCATGTTGATATAGCTTTATTCTCTTGTCCATTTTATATATTTATATATATTTATATAATACTAAAATAAACACAAGTTAAAAAAATGAACAAAGAAACTGTACAAAAAATGTATATATACTACATCTTAATTACAAAACAGTCTACTGTCCAAAAAAGGCACTAAATTCTGAAATGGGCAATACAGTAATTCAAACATAACTAGTTTTAGATGGATACAACAGCATTCAGTCCTGCCTTTCTGGGCTACAATGATGAGGAGGATGGTGTGTCACTGAAGGATATGTGGACACTCCCCTTTGGAAGGAACTCTCCCACTGGAACGGCAAACTCAAAATTAAAAATGTACCTTTTGAGTTTGTAGCACTTAAAACTTGCTCTGTTCAACTCTGTGTTGAAATGCTGCAGCAAATCCCGCCAAAACAAAAGCATATTAACGGAAAGCAGATTATTTTTTAACAGTTTCTCAGTCCTGGTCCTGCATGTTCCCTCCTTGCTCCAACATTTCATAAGACCCCATGGGGGGAACCAGAGGACCACCTTTTTGCCGTTTCAGTGGAAGTCTCAGGGTGAAACGGTTCCATTTCAAGCTTTTTAAGCAGTGACACTTAAATTTCATAAGGTGCATCATCATTCTCCTTTAATAGAACAGCAAACTTCCTCAGTAAGGGACTGTTGCCTCAAATTAGAGATGGCATGACAAACAAAACAAAGCATGTCTTATTTTAAAAATGTCATTCCTTTTTGTACATTATCATAAAAATTAGCATAAATACTTTTTTTTTCTTTTTACATTAAACCTTTGCCTTTTTTTTTTTTTTTTTTTTTTTTTTTAAACCAGTTCTGAGTCATATTGCAGCTTCTCACACATACTGAAGCAGTGCTGTTAAATCTAGGTACACTGAACTAGAGTCCATGGTCGGGGAGGTCAACCTCTGAGGGTCTACAACACTTTGAGTGTTGCTGCAGGGAGTTCAGTTGCATCAACATGCAAAATCCATTCAAACATGATCGTTTTGTTTTCTCTGGATCTCCAAAACTGTCTTTAAAGACCCACTCTGATAAAAACTGGGCTTAACATGTTCTTGTGGCTAATAATTTTCTTTATATCTGTCCTCTTAAAAGCTTAAAAGTCAATTTGAGTATTTCTTTATCAAATTGTTGTAAATCAGGGGCAGGTAAAAAAAAATGCAGTATGAAAAAGTGTATTTGTAGAAAATACACTTTGTGGGCCATGAGCTTCCTGCTTCCACTCTGCTCAGAAATAGGGAAGCGGGATTGCTCTGTGCCAAAGGTCCCGCCCAAAGCTCAGACAAATTTCTAATAAACTGCTGCCGTTTTGCAGAAACTGTCCTAGAAAGCAGTATAATCATTATTTAAAAGACCACGAGGAATGCTTTGAAAATGGATCAAAAGATGATCAGAGTGTGTCTTTAAGGGGAAAAAACGTACTTCAAGTTGAATAAAACCATACAATTTTGTGTCTGAAGCTAAAAACTGCTCTTTAGTTTATCTTGCATATGATTTCAAACCAGTTCAGGACTGGCATGTGCTCTAAATAGCTTTGTTTTTCTGATAGCTATCAAAAGTACACAGGAAGAAGGTCTTTTTTTTTGAAGTCATTAAACTCCTAAATTGATTTGTGACAAAAGAAAACTGGTTTTGGAGATACTTTTGAGGCAAAAAAAACATTATATATTTAGAAACCTTTAAGGCTATAATTGATAACATGAAATGTTACAGGAATATTCTAACCCTTACCATGAAGATTTACTCTTCAAATCCATTTAAGTTCCTTAAAAAAAGCACATTAATAAAGCCACTTTAGAAGAGGCAGCATCACATAAGTGGTAAATAGCTTTCAAGGATTTTCTGTCAATACAAGTGTGCCTGCTGATCCCTCCCTTCACTGACAGGCCCGCTGTAGTTTCAAACACAGTGTCTCCAGAGGCTTCTCTGAGCACGAACAACCATCGCTTTGGATTCAACTGAACGCCATGCACTCTCAGCATCTTTTCCTTTGGCATGGAGGACATTTAAAATAGCTTAGAAAGTCTGTTTTCTTTTTCCACACTGACCCAAAACCGATCCCCGTGGACTCAGGGATCGAATACAAAGGCCAAAAACCATCAGAAGTGTATTCAATCGCAGTTTGCAGTAAAAATGAGGAAGAGCTAAATCTGCTGTTGGAAACAAACCTCTAATAAGTGTGTTTTTGATAAACAGTGAAAAAAAGAAGCTGTTTTACACCAAAGAAAGAATAAATCTGTGATGCTAAGGCCATCTGATGAATATTGGAAGGAGGTCGATAGTTGGGTTTGAATCCAAAAAAGCAGCTTAACAACAACAACAACATATTCTCAGTTCGATTTATCCAAAGCAATGAAACTAAACAATAACTGGACAGTTCCTGCTTGAGGGCGACGCTCTCAACCCGTCGTTCCAGAGACAAAGGCTGGAGGGCGCTCTTCTGATGAATTGCACTATGAAGAGGTGTTTTTAAGAAGGAGATAAGCGGCTCGCTGCTGCCAGGTGAGTGACTAAACCGCATCTGTAACTATTTACATGTCATTTAACTGAGGTCGAGGTGACGCAGACTGAGGTTCGGCTCAGACCATCAGTCTGGAGGAGGAAGGGAAGAGAAGAGGTATCCTTTGAGGAGAGATGCTCCCAAACAGGAGCCACTGTTTGGTGGAAGAAGGGGAAGGTTTTTACAGAGATCAGAGTCTGGAGGAGTCCACCAGCTGAGTCAATATATCGAGTAAAATGGGGGTGAGGTGCAATTACTGTTTACATGGACACCGGGGGAGGCAAAAGTCAGCAGCAGCTGGGAGGACAGGGAGCAGAGTTTCAAGGTTTACTAAGTAACAATACTTTCATCCCCCCCCTAATCCATTTAACCATCTTTTATAATCCTAGTCTGCCCCCCCCATATTCATCTGCCCCACTTTACTCATCCTCTAGAGACTCTGTCTTGATGTCGTTGGGGACGCCTCCGGTTCTGGACAGAGCCAGGATGGTGTGATTAACCGCGGCCATCTCCACAGCGAGAGAGATGGGGTCCTGATGCTCACTGTGTGCTGCGCTGTCGTCCTGTCACAAAAGAGAGAGAGGGGGGTGGATGAGGTAAAGATGGATCAGCTGCACTGATTTGTTAAGTTCTAAGCTTATTTGAAGCCACACAAAAAATGTGTAAGGCATGCAGCAATGTATTATTCAATTATATCCAAGGTGAGTATTATCTTCATCTTTAACTAAGAAAAGCTGATTTTAGCAGGTTTGCACAAGTTAAACAGGATGCTGGACAGACTTGTTAATCAGCAAAAAAAAGAAAAAAGGATTATTAGGGGCGTTGAATTTACTTTTCAGACTCAAATGTATTTTAAAAAGTAATCTTGTGTTTTTAACATGTTATTGGGGCATTTTTCTGATGATGGAGGAGATATATAAGGAAAATTAGGATTAAAATTGAGTATTTATTCAAATGTTTGTGAATCAGGAGCAGACAAAATATACAGTTTGTAAAAGAGTATATTTGTGTCATAAAAAATAGGCTGAGAAACCACAAGCACTGAGCTCTCAGTAACAGGAAGGGGAAGAGATGGTGGGGTTGCTCTGCACCAACAGTCTCGCCCACAACTCAGAAGTGAATTTTGATAAACTCCAGCCGCTCTGCAGAAACAATGTTCTAGAAAACCACAGGCTTTTTACATTTTCCTAAATCATCGTAATTAAAATACCACTGAGGAAAGCTTTTACAATAGATCAAAAGATGATCAGAGTAAGTCTTTAAACAAATACAAATACATAAAAAATGTTTGTAAAAGCCAGTATGACTCAGACTCTAAAGGAGAAACTTGTTTTTGTAGTTTGGAGAGAAAAAAAAATAGGACACCTGTGTTGGCGAGGTGGGCTCCAGTCGATAAAGGCTAAAAGGTCGGCTCAGAGGTCTCTTGTCGAAATAAGGCAGGTCACAAGCCTGGAGGTGGTGCAGAGAACATGAAGTGAGCTAAACATGTTTTTTTTTAACTGATTCATATTCACTTTTACCAATTAGAAAATAAAAGTCAAAACCAACTAAAAAGAGTTCAGACTGGTTTTGTTCATGTCAGTACAGTTTTGTGACTACCTGCTCGGAGAAGTCGTTCCCATCGATGTCATCGCTGTTGGAGTGCCCCCCAGGACTCTGGACATCAATGCCATGACTCTCCAGAATTGTGGCTTCTTGGAGAAAAAGAATAAATTATTAGATTTAATTCAAACAATATTAAAACAAATATGGCAGCTACAAGAAATGCCCACAAGAATAGAGAGTCTGAACTGTAGAAAGCTCACGATATTTAAAAAAAAAAAGAAAACTTGATGGCTCTTTGTGAGCAAAACCTTTCTGTAACTACATATGTTTAAATAACAAAATAAAGCCACATTACCAATGTTTGCCCGCCTCTTAATCTCTTTGCGGCGATTGGCGAACCAATTGTAAACCTTTAGGGAGGTGACCCGCTCCAGATCAGACAGCTTCTTCCCTGCATGCAGAAAAATATATCACAACTCTACGATTTTTTTCATTTTAGATTAAAAAGATACATCTTTGTTCAGCTTAAAAAGTGGAAAATCTAAAGGTTTTACTGGCTGAGATCATTAAAAAGTGGTTCCTTTAGCGTTTCTCACCTGGTTTCTGAATAACAGCATTGCAGGCATTTGCTATCTCCTCCCTTTTGGCCTCATCTGGGTACTGGTTGTCATTGAAATAGCTTTAAATAGCAGAAAAATAAATAACAAATGAATACAAAGTCTACAAAGTCACTGCTTTGTTGTGTAACCTTTTCACCTGCCCCAATAGCTCTACTGTTAGTAGTTTAAAAAATAATTAAAATGAATTATGAAACTATTTTTGAAATGCCATGCTTCCTCGTTGTCTCACCTTTCCATCACAGCCAGACACTCTTTCCTCCAAGTAAAGCGGCTTCCCCGACGCAGCCGGAAGGTTCCGGGAGTGGTGGTGAGAGGCGGTGGAGTTTGCCTCCACTCCATCTCCTCCAGGGGCAGAGGAGCTGGCCGCATGTTCAGAGTGGCACCTGGAGAATGCGCAAGTTCAGAGAAACGTCGATCTATCTGTAGACCTGTTTGTGCTCTAAAAGTACAAAATGTGCTTCTATGTAACTGGCAGGAAACACTGAAAGTACTGTGAGGAACTCAGTGCCTTGTGGCTGTTTTGTTTTTTTCAAATAAAGAAAGCACAGCAAATAACAGCCACAAACGCTGTTTAGATGAACGTGACAGCACACACCTGTTCCAGCTAATCTCACAATATGCTCTAATTATAAACTGAACATTGCTGACAAAGATGCGCCTTTTTTCTGAAGTCATGACCGCAGCAGAAACAAAAGCCCCAGCAAAGGTTGGCACTACATTTTATCAAATTCCCCACAAAGCAGCACAGATAGAAAGGAGAAAAAAAAAACACCATCGCCTGAGGAGCAAATGCTGGATCATAATGAGGTTTAAGTGGACCAGGTTAGAACTGCATAAGGGCAGCAGCAGTTTTTGTTGCAGAAGAAGTGCAGAGGACGCTTTGGGCTGAATAGATGCTGGGTTTGTCATTGTTACAATGAAAAAATAAAATGGTTAAATACAGGGATATTGACTTGAAGCTTTACTTTTCAGCCAAGGCTGAGACTCAGGAGATGTTTAAGAGTTCAAGTCACAGACAGATGAGGCAGGTGGGTCAAGTTTGTCTCTTTGTAGAGTAGCCACAAATTAGTAGTTGGAATTAAATATACTAAAATACTAATCTGTACGCATTAATACTTACTTTGTCAATTATTGTGACAAAAAATATTTGTAAAAGAAAAAGAAGCTGGGCTTGTACTAAAAAGATGGATATCAAGCACTGCTACAAAAAAAACTGTTTTAAAGATAAATGAATAGTGCAAATTTCTAAGTAGAACAAAAGCTTATAAAGGCCCTGAACTACTAAAACAAACTGCTTTAGCATCTGTCTCCTTTGCAAAGCAGCTGCAACAAATCTGTGCTAAAACCATAAAAAAATGTTTGAGTCTGAATCCACTGCTCCCATGAACATGATGCAGCATGCTTGCTGGCAGAAATCCTCATGACTAAGAGGAGCTGTAGCTCTTTACACACGCTTTCCTCTGATGAAGGGGTTATATTCGTAACTACAGGACTACAGACGCCACTGCAGGACAACTAAATCCTCACTGGTTCAACGATTCCACAAACACTGTCCGCTTCACACAGCAGCAATAAACAAACTTAGAACAAGTCATTCTTAAAGCATGTCTTAGCTCCATTTCTTTTGACAAATGTTGAAAGGAAATGCCTCACTTGGATTAATAACTGTTACAATAAAAGTGTGAATCGGGTCAGTGAGGTCAAAACTGTTGGAGGATAAAGTTACACCCACAGACATCACTGAGACCAACTAGATATGGGGAAAAAAGCATTAATTTAAAACAAATTTGTTTTTTTTTTTGTTTCAACCAGTTCTTGAAACCTTAAGCCCACAGTATTGCATTAAGATGAACCTATAGATGCTGGATTTGAAAAGAACACAAGCAAAAAGTAAACCACAACTAAAGCTCTAAGCACAAATGAAATATTTACAATCTTTGGCTTCAGAAATCAATTCACTGACATTTTCTAGTAAATGGCCAACATGAACGCAGCATCTTTAGTTTCTAAAGTCAAGATAGAACACTGAGTAAAGTAGCTTTAAAAAAAATGGGATTCTGATTTCGGTAAATGCAATGGGAACTCAATTATTTAATTTATGCCCAGCAGAGATAAATAGCGAGCATTCAGTTGAGGGAAAACAAAGTATTTAAAATCAGTATTCTCACATTGTTGTGTCTATTTGTTACAGCAGTTTGTGTCATACTTTAAGGTCACATAAACCAGCAAAATGCTCACAATTCCCCTGTTCTTTTGTCGCTCAAAGCAGCATTTGAAAGATAATGAAAGGACTGTACCTGGAGTGGTTTTCTCAAGCGTGTACCAGCGGTAAAAGGCCCGCTTCTTCTGCTCGCTGAGGTCCGACCCGTGCTGCAGCAGCCAGTGAGAAATCCTGCTCTGGCTGATGCCTGGAAAGCAGCCAGACGCTGAATTACAGCAGGCCTTCATCCAACGCAAAGCGCTAAACAACCAGCGAAGGCTCTAGAGACTGCGGAGTTCACCTCCTCTCAATCACAGACACTCCTTCACTCTGCTTACATCCGAACACATGCAATATTTATGCGTAGAAATGTACTAAACCTTAAAGCAAACTTTGATCTTTTGCACTAAGACAAACCAGATTTGAGGGGTTTTTGTACTGACAGATTTCATTATCCCTAAAGTCAAACATCCAATTTATGCAGTTAGAAATAAAAAAGTGGCAGCATATGTATGTACGAATATGTATGTGGTTTACTAGTTACTAACCGGTCACTTGTGCCACCACAGCCTGGGAAATTCTCCTGTTGCCCAGGAAAGCTTTGATCTCCTCCTTTACCAAGCTGCTGTCTCGTCTGCAAACACAAGGAGCGCAAAAGGGAGTCAGCAAAAATGAAGGAATAAATGAGGAGTTTGGAAGGTAAGCGCTGGTCACACAGCTATAGACTGTGATGGTGGGGAGATAATAGGTGATAATCATCCCAAAAAAACTGTGCATTCAGGAAGTGAAGGCGTTATAGACAATATTATGCAAGATCAGGTTTACTGACAGATGCTTTTTCAAAAAAAAAAAAAAAGAGTGATAAGGACTCTTGTGTTTCAACATTAGACTAAGCAGATGTCAGTGTTCTCCATGAACCACATTCGTGCTCCAGAAGTTCATTCCCACCACAGCGCCACTCTTCTATATCAGCCTGTTTGCCTCCCATTTGATTTTAAAATTTGCAGCCAGCATATAAACTACCATATAATCCACTATAGCTATATAGAGAAATTTCAATGCACTCTCAAACATCATCTTAGTTTTTTAAAGCGTTTCTAGTGGTCTTTTAATTAGGAATATGCCATTTTTAGTCAAAAACTTTTTTTCTAGGCCAGACGAGATTCCAGCTCAGACGAGGAAAACAAAGTCGTTCATAAATCTATTTGTCTGCAAGTGAATCAATCAGAATCAAGCAGAGCAGGGAGCCCGCCCAGCTTCTTTTCTGTCACAATTATTTTTTTTCAAACGGCATTCACAATAAAGAAATACTCAGAAATGCCATTTTGAGCCTAATTGTCTTTTTCTTTATACATGTCCTCCATCATGAAAAAAATGCCACTGGAACATGTTAAAAATCTAGTTTTGATTGGAGTGGATCTTTAAGGAGAATCCCATGTCACCAGTTTATGGGTCTTAGGATGGCCTGTATGATGTGCAGTCTGACACACAGCTTTGGGCTTAAGATGAGAGAATGTCAACATCTTTCTGGCTCTCTTTCAGTGTCTCTCTAAATGATGTTCTTTATAACTTGTTCATCCCCGACCTCGCATTATTCTTCTGCATGTCTCCTGCTTCTTTATAAATTCCAGTTGGCGTTTTCCTCGAAAATTCCAGTTTTTCCCTCCCTGTGTGCTTTCTTCAGATCCCTTTCAATCGCAGCTTTTTGTTTGTTGTGCTGCACAATAACTGACTTGCACTTTTCATGCACTACCGTGTTGGAGCCTTTTGTGTGAACAATGGAAATGTATTTTTCCTTTGCTACTGCAGTTTGACAGCATCGCAGCTTTTTTTTCTTTTTTTGCTCTTTTTTCCACAGCTCTCACATAATCAGTGCCGCATTTCACACAGACACAAAGGCGGCGGCTCAATAAACTGAGGCGCGATCCAAATGATCTATATTTTCAAAAATTTATTTAAGGGGCCCGCTTTCACAATCTCAAACCTCAGCAGGGGAAAAGAAGAAAACATGCACAGACTTGCAGGAATGTAATATGTGTGGTACACTGTGTACCCACCCTGCTTTCTGGCATAAAGCCCAATCCTCTCCCTTATACATTTACACACTCATATACAACAAGCTTATGAGTGTCTTGGCCCAATTCCTCCCAAGACACAAAATGTTTTTCCTCTTTGGTGCATTTATACAGAACCGACTGTAGCCGTGGAGGGGTTTTTTTCCCCACAGAAATGCGGGACGTTCTAACAGTCAAACTCTTCAAACTGTCGAACGTTCTGGTGGCATATTTATGAAATTAAAATGCGTCACCACTCTTGACATCCAAGCATCAATATCCTCTACATCAGCCTCTTGCAGCGCAGCTAAAATTAGAACTTGAAAACGCTACTTGTATTGACACCAGAGAATCGATGTAGCACAAGCTGCTGTACAAGACTGAAGAGCTGGCTGCAGAGGAGCAGGAAGGAGAAAAGGGTGCTCTCTGGACAACAACTTTAGAAGCAAACCCTGAGCCCAGGAGGAAATGAGGAAAAAAATCTTTAAAGGGAACTGCTGGTGAGCTTATACGCAACCCCCCCCCCCGTGCATCTCGCTGCTCGGCTGGACTTCTAAACACAGCTTAACTTTTCTAAGCTGTCCAAAGATGATGTGCATTGGAAAGCAGGGGCAGGGGAAATGAGCAGTGGCACAGTTAATGCAACACTGGGGATAATGCATGAGCTCTAAACGTCTGTTCTTACAAAAGACCTTCACTTCAGGCTGCTGGAAGGCAGATCCGGCAGCAGTTGGAGGAGATGGCTAATGTGTGAAGTGCTTAGAAGAAAGCAGGAAATGGCAACCCTGTGCCCTGTGATAAACTATGAACAATGAGACTGTCGGGGTAAAGAGCCTAACTCACTAACATCAGCGTTGTTTAGTTTACACATTTCAAAGTAAACAATTAAACTAAAAATGTTTGTATTTAGTAGTGCTGTCAATAGATGAAAAAAAAAATCATCAGATTAATCACACTTTTGGATTGTGATTAATCACAATGTTTTACTAGGTACATTTTATACGACAATATTCAGCTTTTGAACAAAAAAAAAAAAGGCCAGAGAAAACATTTTTCCTTCATTTTTACAGTCTGAAATGCTTAAATCTGTGTTAACTCAGATATCCCAGAAATGTAATTTGTGTGCACAAAACACATGAACAGTAAGATAATCCAAACTCTAAAGACTTTTAAGTCTGCAGTATTACTCCAAGAAAACAAAAGATGCTGATTTACAGCTAGAAGAAACAAACATTGTGTTTCTGCACTTTAAATGGTCCAGATGAATACTCAAATGTGATTGGCTGCCAAGTGTCGATGTGCACCTAAAAAATTGTTCTGGTCACAGAACAATTGTTTAATACCACGCAAAGGCTTCTTAAAAACAAACCTTTTCTTGTTCATCTGGATAAAAACAAGCTGTGAGAGGTGAACTTTTTCTCTGATTTGATGCTTTATTGAACCCATCGTAACGATTAGCATATATACGCTTTCCTTTGCCGCTGCAGTCGAGGTCTGCCGGCCCAGCAACGCATTATCATGTTACTGTGACAACGGGCAACACCACCAATCAAATAGTCCACTTTTTGTGGAAAAAGCAATCTAAACCCCAAAAGTAACATGAATAAAGTACTAAAAATCAATTGAATCTTTATTTCTTTTGTAAGTGACCATGGTATTATCGGGACAGTGCCCGACGAAGTGTGTAATTTCAGAAATTGACGCACGCTATGGAAGTCTGAACCATCCGACACAAATTGCTTTTGACGTGTATTTAATCTGCGTTAATAAATAAAAACATGTTAATTTTTTTAAATTAAGTGCGCACTTTAACGCGTTAACGTTGACAGCCCTAGTATTTAGTTTAAAGACATCATTCTAAAGCTAAAAAAACTTGTTTTCATGTGAAAATCTTGCTTTTCTTCTAAACAAACAAAATATTGCTGTAAAGAAGTTGAACACAAGTGGAGTTATTCCTGGTTTCAATTAAGCCAAACCTTTGTTAACTCAATCACAGAGAACAAAAATAAAAACTTGAAGACTACAAGTTAGCTTCACTGGTTCTCACCTCATAAGCTCTTCCACCTTATCGTCGATGTCCATGTCCTCCTCTGAGCCTTCGAACCCAAACGCTCGTGTCGCTGCTGCGCTATTCACAGGATATCGTGGTGGGGACAGCTTTCCATTTGGCGTAGCAGCAAGGCTGTCGCGGCCGTTCTGGGAAAGAGCCAACAGTGACATGGGCGATGGCAAGATTGCAGAGGGTGGCGGCGGCCCCGGAGGTGGGGAAGTGTCGTAGCTGCTGCTAAGGGAGGGCGAGAGCCCCCCGCCACTATTAAACTGTGTCTGTGTGGCGGTGGAGATTTTGGATGTGGTGGAGGAGGAGGCAGCAGCGGCGGTGGGGTGTTCGCTGACGCCACTTTCACCGTCGTTGTTGCCATTGCATGAAACGGAGGAGGTGGTGGTGGTTGCAGAGGCAGTGGTGTTATTGTTGAACGATGTGGTAGCAGTGTTGGAGGCAGAGTTGTTGGTGCAGTTGTTGGTCACGCCCACTCCATAGGAGGAGGAGGAAGAGGAAGAAGAGTTGCGGTGACCGAACTTGTCGCCGTGCTCCCGGTCCAGCCGGTCCAAAGTGTCAAGCGCGTGCAGAATCTCCTGCTTGGTCATGCCGCTGCGCCGCAGCCGCTGCAGCAGATCTATCTGCTCGATTGTAAAGCGCGGCTCCTCGCAGAACTCAGACATCCTGCTGGATGGGAGAGAGGAAACAGGAAATGCAGGGAGGGGAGGGAAGGGGGGGAGCAGGAAAAAATCCTGAGGAAAGTCAGAAACAAATGAGTCAGGTGAAGGGATGGTAGAGTCACAGGGAAAATGAGAGGATTAAGTAGCAAAAAATGATAGTAATCCAGCCGCAGATGGGGAGAAAAACAGAGTGGTG
This sequence comes from Oryzias celebensis, assembly GCA_014656515.1. Lineage (NCBI taxonomy): Eukaryota > Metazoa > Chordata > Actinopteri > Beloniformes > Adrianichthyidae > Oryzias > Oryzias celebensis. Next base: position 13,890,839 of record BNCR01000018.1, on the reverse strand, counting down.
ATGAACGATGAGCAGAGAGGCAAAAGTGTGCAGCGGAAATAGGAAAATCAAAAGAGGAAATATATAAGAAGAACACAAAGAGGGAGCAGATAAGAAAAGGATGACAAGAAAGCCCGAGACAAAAGTGTGAAAGAAAGAGGAAGGGAGGGGCAGAGAATAAAAATCAGCTATTTTTGGGAGCCAGCAGGCAACACGCGCAGAGTGCCAGAGTCACCTTGACAGCTGATGCTATCTTAACATTCCCACTGTCGTTCTTTAAGAGCTTCTGTATAATCCCTGCTCTGCACACCACCCACGCCGTGTGTTTTTCATAAGCAATTTGCTGTGCTCAAAATCAATGCCACTAGAATCAGACTGCGGCAGATTTTCCATTTTATGTGCCAGCCCAGCTTATGTTGATTTGATAAATGATTTTTTAAAAAGGGGGGCGCTTGTGCACATTCTTTGAAGAAACAAAAATGTCTTAAAATAGGGGGAAAAAGACTATTTAATGATTTGTTTCCTGAAAACATATACAAGTGTAAAAGTATCTGGTTTTTGAAGGATAAAGAACACATTAGGAGGAAAGTCAGTTCAGGATAACACTGAATCCTGCAGCACAGGTGAATATTAACTAGTCTCTCTAGCTGTCATTTCAAAGTCATAAAGCAAGATACAAATCATTACCAACTGCACATATGTCTGCAAAATGTGACACATCCCAGACAGTTGAGTTACTCAGGCTTTCACACACAGCTGTCTCAGCTGGCAAGAACGAAATACATTTACATTTTACAATGCAAGTGCATGCATCTTAAGAGATTTTGCACCATGCAGGAAATGCAGGATGTGCCCTGCAAGCAAAACTGAGCATCTCAAATCATTACCCAAAGGGATTAAGTATTAACCAAGTTAAAAATTGGCTTTGGCACTAGCAGGTTTAACTGGTACAGTAAAGTGCATGAACATTATGTGAATTTAAACTCTTTCAACTAGAAGTTATAACAGATTCCTACTTGAGTGGCACAACAGTCTAAATACTGATAATGAAACTTAACTAATCCTGATGCAAAGGTTTTGAACGGTTGTTTTTTTCCCCCTAAAGTCTGAATGGAGACACTTTTCTTCCCGGTCCAAAAACAGTTGGTGGAATCTCTGGCTCCATGTGTTCTTGTTTTTCTGTCAACGGGACCCGCAGTGAAAGCGCAAGTCTGTCGCTGTTCCACCGGCTGCAGGAAAGCCGCTGCTTGTGCCAGCTCTCACGCCCTTTGCCCGAAAGCTAACGCTAGCAAATGTTTCTGTCGCACGGGGACACAATGAGCTCTAGTACGTCAACACGGACCGGCTCCCGAACCGCTGGCTCAAGATGATTCCCATCATTTTTAGCGGTCCTGTTGCTCAATTTTCACTGACAACAGCCCGCTGACATCTCACACCTCGATCGGGAACTAAACATTTTTGCCCTGCAAAATTAGCATAATAAGCTAGCCGTGCCAGTCTTACTAGCTGTAGTTAGCCGCCTTCGCTGGCTAACGAACGTTTGATATTAATAAACATCACTTTTATTGTCGTACACAGCGTAAGTACATGACTTACCTCTCTTCAAATCGTCCACGTAACCATTTAACTTCTAAACTGATGCAAAAGTCTGCGGAGATGTTTATTGCAGCCGAACAATAGCGCAATGTGATGACAGTGCCCTGCGCGACCCTTTTCCAAGGATTTCTAATCAGAGGCGAATTATTTTCCTCTCCGCTTTGTCTGTCTGACAACAGCCATATTGACAACCAACACCTCCCAGTGGTTCAGAGGGAATTGTAGTTTAATCCCCTTATAGGGTGCGACACACACCGCGACGTTCCCGGTGCGTATAACTACAAATCCCACAAGCGCGGATCCGCAGCTGTCACAAAAAGGCGATGCAGTTTTTAATGTGGCCACAGCTTCTGAACTGTACAGCTGTTACGGCTGTTCTCTCCAGCTGCCGGACTTTAAAAAAACGATTAAAATAACTTAACTTACAAGAAAACACACAAAAGGTATAAAGTAAAAAAGAAAAGAAAAGAAGTCTAACTTAGAAAGACAACGGAAAACCCAAATAAATGCTTTAAAACAATTAGGAAAGGATGAAAAATTCAGTTGATGCAAATCAGCACAGGGAAATGGATTATAGCAGCTTTGTCACATTAAAAGCTAACCCGTAACCAGACGTATTTATGTATTTATATGTATTTATATTTATATTATTATATTTATGTTTATAATTATTAGCATGGCTGCATAAATAAAGGCACATTTCTAAAAACTGATATTTGTAAACTGGTTATTATTTGTTTAAAAACATATTTCCACATAGTATTTGTTTTCCATTTTTGGTAGGCTAACACACCTCTTTTGCTAGTTTTCAAAACACAAAATCATCCTTATATGATCTGAAGTTTCAACTTTGATTTGTTTAAATACTTGTGCAAAAACTGAATTCCATCAGTTCAACATCCATGCAGTCTGTTAAACCCATCTGCTTTGAAAATGTGTAAATAAACTGTCAGTTAAAAACAAGTTACACCTGTACAGGTGCTGTAGGTTCTTTGAACAGGGTATCTGTTGCTTACAAATTATGTTTTTTAGATGGTATAATATAATATAATGTAATATAATTAATATAATATAGACTGTATTCGTAGGGTCCTTTACAGTGTCCTTTGTAGGGTTCTTCACAGTTCGCTATAGTCTTCCAGAAACCTCCTAGCGTCTACTCTGGACAGGACCTCAGTGCGCAGCTGCCCACCAAACATGGTTTGATGCTTGGAGAGTGAACACATGAGCATCCAGCAGAAACTCTCGCATGATCCGTTTTCTCCCTGCCTCTGCGCTTCTCACAGCCCGTTTGGCGTCCCCCAGCAGTGGCTGCTCAGGTGAGTGTGCGGTTCGGAGGTAACAGAAACCGCGGCGACTCTGCTGCTGTTCGCTCAGCTGTTTTGGTCAGCGAGGTTAGCTGGCTAGCAGCGTCGGCCAGCTAAACTTAGCTTGCTTGAGCTGTTAGGGGCAAAAACGAGCGCCGTGCTTTTTTGTCGCTGAAAGTAGGCCGGTATTCCGAGTGTAGGGCTCTCTAGACGCACTGAAGAACTTAAAGTCGAGGTTTTACCGATTGATGTTTAAAACGTTAGCTTGTGAACTGATGGGGCCAGCTGTGATTTGACCCGAGGCCGACGTTACAGCAATGTAGTCATGTTTGGCTCTGGTAGTGGACGAAGTTGGTCGATCGAAACTTTGAATAAAAACTCAGAAAATGAGACCTTTGCTCTATAGATACATTAAGCCAAAGTAATATCCACCACGACAGTCATTCTTTTGGTTTGTGTGTGAGGAGGAGCATCAGATTTCTTGAAACTCCAGCTGGCTTTAAATGTCCTGTAGAAGACAAAGAACTGTAATGTGAAAGTTAAAGCCCTGTTTGATCCATCTATGGACACAAGTCAGTCAGACTTCTCATATTACAACTAACAACTATATATATATATATAGTTGTATATATATAAATACAAACACACACCATTTACATACAAATTGAATTAAGGCTTTGTTATTAACTTGCTCCCGAGCTTCACACACTCCCTACCTGTTGAAAGGAACATTTTATTGTGAAATTGTTTACAAATATTGTCTACTTCCTGTATCCGGTGCTTGCTCCTGCTGGTTTACTTTTTTCATTTTTCTTTCATACTTTTTTCTTTTTCATTTATGTGTATATTTTTACTTTATTTGTAGGCCTGCGTTACTTTTTCAATGCGTGGGAATCATCCCTATGTTTTTGTTTAGATTCTTGTGTGCGCCTCTATGTCACCCACCAGAGGGCGCTGCCACACTTTTTGTTTCCTTTCTCAGTCTTGTTTTCCACTGTGTCCTGAGGATTTCCTGTTGGACTTCCTGTCATTATTCACTTATTGTGAGGGACACGTTTTATGTGTTAGCATCACTTTCTTTAACTTTTTTTTATCACTATTACTATAAAGTATCTCAACAAGTACTAATAATTGTTATTATCTTGTACTTTGGAACTTTTTATTGCACAGAGCCACCTAGCAAGTGGGAAAAAAAACTTTTTTTCTGCCAGTATTAAACCAAAGTTTTTTAATTGTTATTCCTTATTGCATTATTAAATCAAGCACTACTCTGCTCAGTTGTATTTGGAGCAGTTGAGCCAGTCTATCTGTGAACTGCTGTTTGGAAAAATACTGTTATCTTCGAATGAGCTTGTCTAAAATCTGAAAGCACGCTGCACTTTCCTTCCCCTCTGACAAATCTCTTTTTATCCAACCTCCTCACCCCTGTCTTAATGTCTTTGAGTCCTTGTATTTGGAACAACTGGCCCCAGACAGCCACCTCAGCAGCTGCTTACCATCTAAAATTGGCCTTCTTCATCTGGGCAGGTTTTCCTTCACATCGATGTCCCTTTGTAAACCACTTTAGGTCTATCATGATTCGATCTTTGTGTGGGGATTAGAGCAGAAGACACGCTACATCCAAAGTTGTTTTTTTGTGCTTTGAAGATCACAAACTACATCCTGTTTGTTTGAGTCCAGCCTAAGTGCAATATACTGTGTATGTCTGACCACATATGGACTTGCATGTTAAAGCCCCACCCCATTCATCTTTTGATCTATTGTAAAAGTGTCCCCATTGTTTTTTTTTTTTAAGTATGCCTATGCCACAAAAACTGTGTTGTTTTCAAGGACATAGTTTCTGCATAGTGGCACTGAGCAAGCCTGCCTCCACTTTCCATCATTCATCTGTTTATGTGCTCTCCCACTAGCTTACAGCCCCTCACACTCCCAACCTAACATTAGCGGTGCAACAAAAATGGCGAGCAATACTGGAGCAATCCAGCCGTACAGTTTTGAGCCAGATGCCAGCTTTGACTAGGAAAACAAAGATGTTCATGGATGTATTTGTCTGCAATTGGATTCATCAGAGTGGAGCAGAGCAGGGAGTAAACATGACTAAAAAATGGAAACCTGGGCTTTTTCTTTTTCAATTTTTCTTTGTGCCATTTTTATCCTTTAGGTGAAATTATGGAGAGATTATGTGCATCACCAGAATCTCTACTTCAACAGCATTTCCAGTTTTCTGTAAAAGAAACATCCACATTTTATTCAAACTGGTTCCATTTTGCAATCCTTATGCTTTAGCATAGATCCAACTTTTTGCCTTGCTTTTATGTCCTCAGACTCGGGCTGCATTTTACGGATTGAGCCATCATCCCCTTCACTGACAGTGTGAGTGACCTTTAGGGGTGTTGCTGATGTGCAGTTGTTGGTATTGTAATTCATCCCTGCTCGCTCAGAGCTGCATCCTCTGTGTTTTCTTCCTCGGGGTGGCACAGGGGTTAATCGTGCAGGGAGCTTGGTGCCATCCGAGTTATGACTGCACACTTGCTGTCCATAATTCAAACTGCAGCAGAGCTCTCTTTGATGTGAAGCTAAAGGATGGAGACATTGGTGGATCTTGCGGACTGCTGTGGCACCAGCACGGTTAATCTCTGTCTGTCTCTGAGGAGACTAGCAGCTGCCGCGCAGCATGGATTTCAGGTTTGTCGTTGAGCGATTGGCTTAACGGGTCCAAGGGAGACTTCTGAGACTTTTCACTGTCAGAGATTAAGACAGAGATTTATCCCCGATTTATAATTGTGCTTTTAGGCAGGATAAAACTTGGGAAAAAAATTTAAGGCTTCTTTATCAGTCGGAAAAAGCAGATTTGAACTGTTAAGGATGTGAAATAATCTTTCAACCAGTTTGTTAAATGTTAAAAAGTAAACTATATGCTCAGACATTGAATTTTAAAGAAGTTCTAATAAATTAAGCCCCCAAAACATAGAAATAACTGTTTTGTTTGTTTTCTCTGGCAAAAAAGCCCAAAACTATTCTTTTTTGACTAAACAGTTCTTCCCTGTTCATTAAGTGTAAAAACTGCAATAAAAGCTTAACTTCTTTTGCTGTTTTCCAACAAATTAGTTCTCAAAGACAGCTGGGGCCTTGACTAACAAGCATTAAATTGTTTTATAAATTTTTAAAATGTTAATATTCTGGTTTCATTGTTCACAAATACATTAATTGTTATTGCATAGTTAAGTACCTAATTACTAATAATGTTTTTATTTGTGATACAAATTTTGCAAATATTTCCTTTTATTATTAAAAAACACTAAACATTCAAGCAAACATGACATTTACTATAATAATTCTTACTGAGAACCCTTTTAAAATAGATTAAATGATGATTGGAGTGGGACTGTAACCATTGTTACAGTCTGGTTACTTGTTGTACTTAACATCCTTCTGGTTGTGCTTACTGATCAGAAATCGATTCTGTGTGGTACACAGTGCTCAAAAGTTTTAGTACAACTCTGGCAAACCTCGAAGCTTATGATGAATTGCAATAAAATCCACCGTATTTAAATCAGCCTACTTTTACTAACTTGTATAACACTTTTTTGGTTCTGACTTAAATTAAATGAAAATGCAGCAAATATAAGCAAAGTTGACTAAATCTGATAAAACTGCAAAAAAGAAAGATTAATTTAAATGTAATTTATTACTATATTATTTAATGCTGTAAAAACTGTTTAATTGTATAAAATGTAAAAAAAAAAAAAACAATAGAAACTGTTTACTACCTTAAAAAAAACAAGACGTTTTTGACATTTCCTGCAGATAAAGACTTAATCACTAAACTCTTTGCTGTGTGGTCTCTAGGACTAACTTCAGCTCTCGGATTTGCATGATACAATTTCCTCCATTAAAAACTGATTAAATAAATCAATTAAAGACCAAAAATCAAATTTTATTTTGCATTTTTTATATTGATCCCACAAGGTTTTCATTTCCAAACATTTAGTTACCTTTAATATATTTTACTTAAAAAAAATGAGAAGTTATTATTTTTCTACTGAAGGTTCTAGTATTACGTTTTGTCTTCTTTCATCTTAGTTTGATTGAAAGAATGCAACTTTAAGCCAGAGGTGCAGTCTTTTTAGATCAAATTCTGCCAATAAGAATACACCACTGCCTCCTGACAGAATGGCCTCGCCAACCAAGATCCTGCAGAAGATTCTTTGCTGGTGTGGGAAGTCTTTCCCCACAGTAGCCATGCCAGAAGGTATTTCTGTATTTATGTTCAAGTTATGTCCATCCATGATCCTGCATGTCCCTGAGGAGGGTCGCTGGAGCTGCCCCGGGTCTCCTGCCCCTCAAGATGGTCCCTGGAACAGCTCTCTGCCAGAGTGTTGCTGGGGAGGGGTCCCTGGAACTTTGCTAAATCACCTTTTCCTGATATTTGTTGTTTTTGTCTTAGTTTGTGTTCTTCATGTCACAGTCATCCCAGGTTCAAGTTGTTAACTATGCTCAGTTGCCTTCATTTAAGTTAATTATCCTCAATGTGATTAAATGTTTGCTTATTTTATTTATTTTCTTTTCCTTCAAAATTTTTACAGAATTTGATAACATCTAATGAAGATTAGACCAAAAATGACCAACTTGACCTAAATGGAACCAGTCTGAAGTGGAATGACATTAGATGCAGTGGTACAGCACTACTGACTTCCTGCATGTTTAACACATGATTTAAGCAACAACTCAAACCTATTTGAAAATAAGATTGTTTGCCTTTATAAAAGAAACATTGAATCAACAAGAAAATACAAGACACAAAATATTTTTTTTATAATTGTATTGGCAAATTAAAAACCCTTGCCAGGTTTGTATGTGTTTAATCAAATTTAACTTTTTTTCCAATTAAAAAAGAAGGGCTGCACGGTGGGACAGTGGTTAGCGCTCTTGCCTCACAGCAAGAAGGTTCCCGGTTCAAGTCCTGTCACCAATGGGGGACCTTTCTGTGTGGAGTTTGCATGTTCTCCCCGTGCATGCGTGGGTTTTCTCCGGGGACTCCGGCTTCCTCCCACCATCCAAAAACATGCTTCATAGGTTAATTGGTTACTCTAAATTGTCCCTAGGTGTGGATGTGAGTGTGCATGAGTGTGCATGTGACAGGGGTGTCCCCTGCCTTCGCCCATGAGTAGCCAGGTAAGGCTCCGGCAAACCCGTGACCCCAAAAGGGATTAAGCGGTTTCAGAAAATGAATGAATGAATGAATCCAACTAAAAAATCAATAAAGCCAATCAATCAATAAACCAGAGTAAAGCACACACCACACCCAGGGGTCCTGGAAAAGAGAAAAGAAAGATCAGCATGTTAACAGATGACACTGTTACCAGGAGGAACACCAGGATCAGGTCCAAAAGGTAATTTAGGTAACACTGTCTGTGATGTTAAGATGTCATGGTAGCGTTTAAAAGTAAACATTTTACTTGCATTTAAATCAGTATATCTTGAAAATGAAAACTTTTAGTCATCAATTTTGCTTTAACCACATGTCAAATCATTATATTTATGTTCTCCTCTTTTTGTGGTTGATAGAAGTCTATAGAAGTCCTCTTAAAAATTCTCAAAAAGCCTTAATTTACCTGACCGTCTTCAAACTTACTTTCTCCATTTTAAAACCTTACGATTCAGCCAAAACATGGTTTATGTTGTTAAACTAAACCTTAAATACCATGGTGATTACACCTTCCAAAGCCTTACATTCACTTATCTGACTCCGAACATTAAATAAAGTTACTATTATTATTATTGTTATTATTTCAAGATTTACTAAAGCTAATACGCTTTAGGGTCATTGAATAGGTTCCAATTTCACTTTTGCCGGATATAATCAAAGTCCTCAATCCATTTTACAGTCATCACAAAAAAAAAAAATAAAGTTTGCAGTTCATACGACTTGAGAGCGCCACTAAAAGTTTTCCAGTATTGTTGTGACTCACCGAAATGACTTAGTTTTCTCAGTTAATTCTCTCTCCATTGTTTTCCCTGTGTTCAACCACAAAAACTGTACTGAAAGGGCAGACAATGACTCAGCTGATACTCATAGGTTAGACTAGTTCAGACCCTATGTTTTGTTGTGTGATGGTGTACTGGTCCGTGGGAGAGTTGGCACAAGGATAATAAATAAATAAATAAATAACAAAAGCTACTTTTTAAAATTTTTTTTATTTATAATCTGATACTGAAGGAAGTTTTATTTCAGAAAGGTACGATGTAATTTAAATTGACACATTGTCAAGCCTCTTGGTCACGTGTCAAAAATTCACACCATAACAATAATGCAAAATATTCAGCAACCAGCAGTCTAATGTTACAAGGAGGCTGCTAATAAAGTTGTTCAAACGGTGGATCCACATTTATTATTATCTACAGAAAATATCAATTTTAGTGACTTTTTTTGGTCTGTTGCACCTTAAAAGTTGGACAAAGCTGACAGATTCTTACATGAAATCTAGTGTACAAATAAAGTTTAAAGCAGCTATAGATATTTTACATAAGATGACAATGAGCCTTACCCTTAAAAGTTAAGGGAAACTGGAAGCTAAAAAAAAAGACGCCCACTTCAGTCTTAAACAGTTCAGTCCATCAAAATGTCTGACATTAAACCTGGAGAAAGTTGGAGACCACGGCTTTAGAGTGTGCAGGTACACCATTTTTGGGAACAGATTTCTCCTACTATGATTGATTGAGGCTACACTTTAAAACTGTAGCACATTTTCATTTATTTTTCATTATACTTACTTCGACATCCAACAGCTTAAAAAAAAGAACCTTTTTGTTTTTTTCTATCTGTCTCCTTTTACTCTCCATCATAATCCCATCCAAGATGGCGTCGGCAGCCTGCAATGTGCAGTGAAATTGAACATAACCTCTTCTGGAGAAGGCTCTGCGTTCAGTGGGCAGAGTTACAGAGGCATTTGCTCAGATTTTTGTCTCAGCATTCCTGCAGAACATGATATCTGAAGTTAATGACAAACACAACAAAGGAAGGGGAAACTGTTGAAATGCATGGCCCTTATCAGACATGGCCTCACTATCTGTGACCTTAATTGGCACATTTCACTTAAAACCCACAAACAGGAGGGGACAAATTACTAAGGGGAAAAAAAAATCTCCCTCTGCCCGAATTACTGGGCTGATTTCTAAAATGGTAAACATCTGACTACCAGTGTTTTATCCATCAGCAAACTTTCTCCATTATCTCCACACACATGCATGCTTTCTATGTAACGTTAGAAATTCAGGATGTTGGCTTCAGCTGACGTTCCATCCAATTTTACCCAATGCTTTTTATTACAGCCAGATGAGAGATGATTTTTCTGTTCTGCTGGGTTTGATAAAACCTAGACACACATGAAGGTGGATGCTGCATTTCCTTGATGTACACATAGCTTGTTTTTGCAATTTTACTTCATAAAGTCTGATTGTTGTTGGACTGAGGTCATAAAGTCAAGCCCTAAACGATAGACATAGACGCCATCATGGGATCTCACAAAGCATTCATCACGTGCTTAAAAAAAAATCTTTGAACGTGAATCGTTCTTCTCTTTAAGATGAAAGAAAATCATAGAATCTGGTGCTCCTCCAAAATGTTACATGCTCTAGATGGCACGCTTTCAACTGTTTGACTCAGAGAGGCCTTCATTTGGGAAGAACTTCTTTGAGAAACCGACCCGTCCGCCTATCTCTTGCATCGCCGCTGTGCAGAGCAGCGCCATATCTCTGCTGGCACCACAGCTGTCACTGTCTGCGTCTGACGGATGATGAAAAAGAAGCAGGTGTTGTTCATTAAAGGAGCCTGTGGTCAATACAGTTGTCACAGTGGATCATTGTAATATACGGCAACGTGAGCTTTGCAACAGAGCGGTAGCTCCCATATTTTCCCTGAGGTGAAGGGGCACAGAAAGTGGAAAACTAATTCATGTGGTTTCGGCTGGATTGGTCCCAAAGACTCATCAGAAACATGGAGGTGTCTTTCGGGCCCCACTGTCTGACCTTTGTCTGACCTCTGACTAACAGACCTTTATTGACTTTGATGGACCATTAAGCACAGATGGAAGCTTATTTTTGAGTTTTGTACTTTGCTGTTGAAGACAGTCCAAATTATTATCAGAGACTTCTGTAATGGAATTTCATATGTACTCTTATAAAATATATTATTGTGTGACAATGATTGTGCAAACATACTCATGCTTGGAGAACATTCTTTCTCATTCTGATTTATGTGTCAGCTGTTAGAATATGCCTGGCTGCACCAGCAAAAGAGATAAAATGCCACAGTCTACATAGACACATCCTTCTCAATCAGACTAACAGAAACTGTGAGCAGCTTTGACTGGAACTTTTGTGCGAGATGCAGTTGGGAATCCTGGGTGCAGGTTAAGCTGCTGTCATGCAAAGTGGTTTGTGCCGATCTATAAATATGTCTGCTTCCTACTCAGTTTCAGAGCTCTCGAGGGCTCTCTGCATACGGCACTGCTGCATGTATTCCTTTTATTTACTTTTAATGAAATAAATCTTTTGAACAATGTTTTTAAGTTTTGTCCTTTCTCATCCAGATCTCCATGACACTTCCCAGAACGTTTTTTTGCTTTCTTAGTAAATTGTCTAAAAATGAATATATATTTTGTTAATATGAACATAAATAATCATAAAAGTCTTGCATAATCCCTAAATCATACTGAGATTTGAGTTTTTGTGACCCGCTGTCAGTAGCTTAACCAAACAGATAATTTTCCAAGGACCATCAGTCTGACATCAGCATGCATTAGCTGTGCACTTAATACGTTTGCTCTTCGTATGAGTAGATATTCTCCTCCAGAAACAACACTTGGCTCCCTTCCCTCTTTGTTTTTGGGTGTTAAGTACTTCATGGCATCTTTCCTGTCTTGTGCAATCTTTCAGACAAACGCCCCCCCTCCAAGAGAAAGCGGTCTCATTAAGATTGGCTGCACAAACTGGAGCACGTTGACGGGCTCACAGAGCAACGGGGACACATGTTTCTTGCTGAGGTTTGACCCCGGAGCTTGTCGAATCGTGTTTTGGTTGAAATGCCTCCAGGTCAGGGGTTCAGTTACTTTTCCAAACTAACCTCATTCAGGCCAGCTTGCATACAAAAAGCATTTAATAAACATAGCCTGAGCGAGCATCTTGAAGGGAATATAGGTTGGATAATAATACTGAGGTCATTCTTTGCTTTTTTGGGCTGGTCTGTTTTTGTAGTCATTTTGCAATGGAGAACGCTGAGAAACCCTTGAATTGAAGAACTCAGAAATGTTATTCTGTCTGACAACCATTTACAGAAACAATATAACAAAAAAACTGAACATTTTATCATCTGGTACACTTAAAACTACAACTTAAAACAAGAAAGCTCTGTAAAGCCTGTATAATTTTATAATGCTAAATTTTAGAGTATCAGACCTGAACTGCCTTCTGTATTGTACCTATTCAATTACTTCAAGCAAATATGGAGTACTCATCATTGTGTGACCTACTACGGCAAGCAATTTACTCAGAAAAGCAGCGTGGTTTAAAGATGTTCCTGACAGCATGGCTTATACCTATTGTCATTGACAGCTGTTCTGATTAAAAGGAGTGCTTGCTAAATGAGTCAGCTGACTTTGATTAAAGATACGCATTGGAACGTGCCATTAGAACTTTTCTAAAGGTTCCTGAAAATGACAGGTTTAATAGAAACAAGGTCCAGTTGGGTCCAAAGGATTAACAATAAAGACATGGGGGACTTTAAAAATGTGCGAATTCCTTCTGGGTTTTTAGCGACGCTAATATTGCACCAAGAGTGAAGGAATAAAATATATTTTTGAAAACTATCCAGATGTTTTATATTCGCTTTCTCCGCTGAAAAAAATCTACAAAAACCCCTAATTTTTCTCTTTGGTGTTGAATCATCTCTACATCATTTCTGCGAAATCACTTTTTTACAAGGACTTGTCTTGGGAGGATGTTCGAAGAAAAAAAAATTAAAACAAGAACAGTATTTTTTTATTTTTTTTTTTAGCCCTGTGTTAAGAAGAGCATCTGGTGTAAAAACCTCTGCCAAACCAAGCTGATTCACTGAGGCAACCCCTGACTGGATGTGCTGAAAGGTGAACAACATTCTTTTCAATTGAACTTCATATTAGGTTAGAAAGCGTTTGAGATTTTTTCCTTTATTTTTCCCTTTAACAGTCACTGTTGCGACTACATTTTGTTATTTCAAAAATAATTTCATGAAATCCAAGCTTTTTAACACAGATACTCGAGTGTTTGCTTAGCCCACTACTGGTATTTTTCTAGTTTTAGCCAAAGGAGTTCCCCTGCCTTCCTTCATGTGGATAAAAGTTGACAAAAACCATGATCGCTGCGCAGCCCGCCTGGCTGATAAAGTTAAATGGATGCACCTGCAAGCAAACAATCTTGCACAGTACATATAGACCTACACACAGGCATTGATGTATACGAGCAGCCTCTTATGTGAGCTGAAATGCACCACGGCAACATGTGGCTTGAATTTCCTTGGCTGCTTCTTTTGAAAAGTTGGGGGTGGGTATTCAATAAGGACCCATAAGTAGAATACTTTGTTTTTAACACAAAAATATTTTGCCAATGCAGCGATCCGGGTGTGTTTCCTGCCTCTTGGAAGCTTTCTTTTCCAGACTAGAGAAATGGGTTTTGTTTGGGGTCAATGGTGATCTGGTTTGTACTCAATAACCTTTATTTGAGCAAGACAGGAACCCACTTACCTTTTAATTTATGGTTCATTCCATTGCTTCTTAACTTAATGCCATCTTTTTAACCTGAAGTCATGAGTGTTTAATAAATCTTGAACCTCTTCCACTATGAAGTCGTTGTAGATGCTGCTTTTGCACCAAATCAGGATTATAGTAACCCAATGATCAATTTACTTTAACCGGTTTAAAGAAATGATATTCACCATTGTTTTTTATAAAGTTTTTTTCAAACATTTTGGACTGTGAAAATGTAAACTAAATTCAACATTACTGTTTTTGTGAAACAAAATGTGTCCTCTCTTGTGTTGGTTTTGGTTTTCTAGATTTTCTGCATAAATCAGTTCTAATTTGTTGATGTATTAAAATTACTTGTGTGGTATTGCAGAATACAAGCGTAAGCAGAAGCTGTTAAATATTTCTTTAATCTTTTTTTCAAGTGGCCTCTAGCCTTATATTGGACATTTAAATGTATGCCTACATTTCTAATGCACTATTGTATACAGTAGTGCCTTGTTTATAGCAGGAGTTGCTTTAACAAAAAGAAAAAAAAACTTGCTATTTTTCAAATCCAGGAAGTAGAATTATAGATGTTCTCTACATTTTTAGTACACTTTTCTTGGACAGACATTAACATTTTCATACTTTTATTTCCTATTTAAACTCTCTAAGTGCATACCTTCATTGAAAATTAGTCAATCTGTTGGCTATTAAAGATTTATGTTGATTTGGCAAACTGAACGCATTCCATACAAGAGACATGGCACAAAGAAGATTGATTGACAAGGTCTACAGCCAATCAGGATGCGGTGTGCTGTGTTTAAAAAATAAAAACAGCAAAACTGCTAAGGGTAAACCATTTAGTATCAAAGGAACGCTATTCGACAATCATCTTCCAAGCACAACACTTATTTACTGTATTCTCTACATTTTCTTGACATTAATCAGTTTCAATTTTTTTTCTTGGGAAAGCTTGCTTTTCTCTAAACAAGCTTTTGTAGGACATTTAATTGCAGATGCTTGATTTTTTTAATTTATTTTTTACCATAGTAATATTTGCTTTCTTCAAACATTTATTGACAAATGGCATCTAGACTTCGATGATGTCTAAGAAGTATCCACACTCAGACACACAATTGCACACAAGTCTTGAGGAGACTGTCAAAGGATTGCGACACTATTGGACTATGATCCTTTTTAACTTCTAAGTTCAGAGTTCAGAGTCTTCTTACACTCTATTTCATCTTCTCCCAAAAACAACAGTTAGGCTCATTATGTTTGACCTTATTGTGGACAAACACTTTGGTCTCCTGCTATTGTTTGGGAACCTAGCGATATAAGTTTGTCTCCATGAAATGTTCAGGGTTCTCAAATATCCACAGCAAAATATGAATTGCAGAAGACAGTTAGTACTTGTGTTTGTAATTAATATTATTCTAGATGTGTGCAGAAATGTGATGCAGCTTAGCCTCATGAGTTTCCTTTGGAGTGTGCATAGCTCTGGTCTCTGTCAGCTGTCAGCAACAGTCCTGGCTTAAGTTGTTGTGTTCTCTCCCACACAATAAGCTCAGTATGTTAATAGACTTGTGGAGTTCTTGCAGTTTAGCCTGGCCTGTTGCTTTGTTTGGTTGACTAAATTGTGATTTTCTTTTTTGGAGTTGATGCCTTTGAGGTCAAAGGGATTCTCAAATTGATGTTGTCACCATCTGAACGAAGGTGAAATGTTCCAGGACGCAACTTTAGATTGAATTGACATCGCAGATCTATTCCATCATTTGCCATTCTTTTGAAGATCCTGTAAAAACATGGCAAGGTGTTTGATTTGATTTCAGAAAGAAAAACAGACAATACAAGCCATAGTTTTCACATTAACTATTTAAAAAACTTGGCTTAGATCCTATGTTCACATCTGCGTCTCGTTTTGGCATGTGTACTTCCCAGAATATGAAAACACAATGGACTTACTCATAGTTGAAGGTTATTTTATAGCATAATAACAGTGTTATTTCTCCTGATTCTCATGAATCCTTCAAATAATGGCTTATTATTGCAAAACTGCTGTCACGCTCACTCTTGCTTACCATGCCCCATCCTCCTTGCTCAGTCTTTTATTAGAGAAACAGAGTGTGCTTTGTCTTTTTTTTTTTTTTTGTAATTATCACTTGGACTGAAATCATGTTTCCAAAGCTCAGAGGTCACAACAACCTGCCCTTTGGGCTTCTATTTAAGTGGCACTTAGTCCTGCTACTGTAGCTAATCACAAAGATTTATAGAGTGCATCACACAGAGGAAGGAGAAACAAGAATGTTTGCTGGCACCCTGCTGCAGGTGTTACAAACCCCCTTTTCTTTGCTTTTGGTCTTTTTCCCCCTCTTTCTGCTATAGCTCCTGATGGAAGGCAGCTGGAGAAACCTTAGTCTTTCTCCACTTGTTGGCTTAAAAGGAAGGAAGGTGGTTCTGTCGGTGACCATAATGCTGGCAGCTCTATTTTTCTCCTCCTCCTGTCGCCTGTCACTCCCTATTCTGAAGCATAAAGTTCTCTATATGAAGCTTTTATAATTACGTTGATCTTGAGGGGCCCCTTTATGACCCGCTGACGCATTCAATCAAAAGTCCGGCATGGCGCTTGTTAAGGGCTCCTGTGTTTTGCATATTCCAAGTTCACATCCAGCTTTTAGCATGTCTCATGTTTCTGGTAATTGGAAGATTTCACATGGTCCTGCTGGGGGGAGATTTGGAGGAAGAGTTGGAGTAAAAGGGTGGGAGACGTAGTGTACTGTAGTGGACAACCAGAAGAAAGGGAGCTTTTACTCTCTGGTTATGTCAAGACTCCAAAGGCATGTCTTAAAAGATCCAGATGTAGCCTTCCAGAATGCACCCCCCCTACCGCTGTATTTAATTTCTGTAGATTAAGGTGAAAGTGGGTGACATTGCCAAAATACTGAGTTGAGTTGATTCCATGTCATTTTATTTGTCAAATTCTTTGTTCAAAAGCTATTTTGTTTTTACGGCTATTATTACTAACAACAGTTTTCATCTGTCAGTATAATCTAAACTCTCACGAGTAAAATAATAATTTTTCTCAATTAAAAACTAACTGAAAGTTGTTCTTTGCCTTGGTTTCTCATTTAAAACCAAATATTTTTTTTAACCTCCATTCTTATCCAAGGAAAGATATCTTAAGACCACCATTTGAATTTCCATCCAATGATGGAATGGCCTGTTTTGAGTGAATGCAACAGCAGGTCATGGATAATGAGCTTGTTGTCCTCTAAAAACGGTGTCATGTGTGTTTACTCCAAACTGTGCCAAAGGCTTTCAAAACTAAACATTGTGGAAGCCTTAAGGCTTGAAAATCTCATTAGGATTTCAACACTTAAAACAACAATTGTGGAGATAAATATATAAATACATAACAAACACAAATATATGTTATGGCAGTCTAAAGGATTTCTGATATAGCAGAAAAGAAGACAGTAGGTCTAAGTTTTACACTTCAATCACGCCTCTCTCTCCTTCTCATACATTCCCTCCCCCTCAAACCCTAAGCAAACTTTGGGATGGGAGGTCACCTTTGTGTTCCTGCTGGATGACCTCTGGTAATGAGGAGGTTAGTGGGTGACATGGAAGCACTTTGTCCCCAACTCCTGGGAACTCAAACAATATGCACACAGGGGCTGCAGTCGTGAGAGCTTGTGCTAATTTACTCTTTCACAAAATGAAACCAGATGTAAACATGATTTATGCTAATACTGTTTTTAAAAATTTGGTGAAAATCCAAAAGTGTGTTGAATTTGGCAGAAACATTTGAATATTTGAAAATGTTGACACTTAATCAAGAAAACCAATAATACTCCAGTCACAAATACAGTACAACTGCCACTGCGTGATGGGGAGGCATCGCCAGTATCTTCAACATTAACTGCCTTCGCACAATTTTTTTGGAAAAACGTTGTGGTCATTGATGCCGACAGCGTCAGTCGGGCAGGGATGATGTCATTACAAAATTGGACGACAGCTGGGCAGTGGCAGCTGGATCACCTGCCAACAGTAGCTCTGACTGGATGTCTCCAGACGGCAGCCGTCCATATCAAGTGCCATTGGCCGCCGGTAGCCCGGGCGTATATAAAAAGTGGGCCATGTTGCACCACTGGTCATTTGCAACTTAGATTTTGAGCACATATTATAATTAAAATTATTGTCAATTCACTAATTTATAAATGTTTTAAACAACATTGTGCTCCATGAAAGCACAATGTTCTGTCTTCTTCATATTCTTCTCACCATCAACCGCAATTTATCAATACACAGGTCTCAGAGTCGCTGTGGTGCTATGAACACTATGATGAGTTTTGTGCAGCATCAATCTTGTCTCCCCATTTTAACCATGGTGGCCGGGATCGTCAGATTGATGTCTGGTCATTGTGGGCCCCCGACCGATGTCAACAGCCCCCGTCAAGTAGTCGTGCTGCTACCTTACAATTTCTAACAATGGAATGGTGGCAGAGGAACTGCAGCACAGGGGCAGGGGGGTGACTGGAGGGTGGCAGTCTGAAATTGGTCGTTCATCAGACGATTTTGGGGACCTTGGAGACTCTCCCGTAAGTCAATTACCACACTATTGGGCACTCTGGACCTTCACATGTGCCAAGGCAACCACTAACCGATGTAAAAAAAAATCATGTGGTCGCCGTTTAATTTGAACGTTTTCTTAAAACTTCTGCGGCCAGCAGGCGGCGTGTAAAAATCCTGCCGCCGTGCAGCCACCTGCCAAATTTGCTGAAAAACATGCATTTTAGTCGTCGCGCGGTGGCATTTGGAATATGTACCATATTTTCTTTATTAGAAATGCGCACTTAAAGGCCTGAATTTTTTTCAAAAAAAACATCTGTTCACCTAATAATTCGGAGCGCCTTGTATATGGATTAATTCTGATTGTGCTGAAGGATTTTGAAGCAATTTTGGGAGGCACACAGCCCAAACTGTTTAGTTCGGTGTTATAAATACGCTAATATGGCTAATGAGTAGCGCTGTAGGACTGTTTTTTGTACGTGTTACTAATAAAGTTGTAAAGAGTTAGCTTAGTCACAGTAATGTTTATTTTAGCATTATTAATCTGGTTTTTTTATTTGTTGCAAAAAAATTTGGGAGTAACAGGTTATGTATTGTGAAAAGTGTGAAAAAGCTAATGCCTACCTGAAAATATGTATAAAATGGGAAGTGAGGGGTTTTATAGTCTTAAAACATATTTTTTTCTACTTCACAGATTTCACCCATCGCAGCATGTATATCGAATGTATCACCCACAATAAATGAGGAAGTACAGTCACCAGAAAACCTATTTCGATTGGTTCAGTAAGATTTTTTTTACTGTGTTTTTCACAGAAAATCGGAACCAGTCGCTGCTGCTGGAACTGTTCCAGTTTTTTATTATCTGCAAGGTGCAATTCATGTGCCTGAACAATACTGCTTTCGTCACGTGATATCTTCAGTGTTGATGTGTCCTCTGATATGAGACAAACCTTTTTTTTTTGCCTACTCCTAAATCAAACCGTTTGCAATCCACTTTTGGCATGGAATCAAACATGGAAAGAGTCGATTATTCTTGACTAACATCTCTGTTCCAAAGATTCTTTCAAACCTACTTTCAAAACTCACTTCTTTTTTTCCTTAAAATGGGCATGGCTGGGAAAAAGGGGGCAACAGTTAATGCAGCTTTTAATTATATTTATTCAAATTTTTGGCATGTTATGTCTAGCTGAAAATATTGCCAAGAACAAAAATGGAAAAATACCACAACCACCCTTGGCACCAAAACCACAAGCAGTTTCCTCTAGGCAATTTTGAGTTGATCTCATTAAGGGCTGGCCGTTAAATCATGCTTCAATCTCCATAATATGTTTGGTTTTAAAGATAAAAGCTGAAGAAGTGATTGAAATTGCTTCTCCACCAATTGATTACAACTGCAAACCAAACTCTATCTCCGTTTTTTTTGCAGCCCATGGCCAATCCAACGTGTCCCTGTTTACCTCACATCTAGAGGTTTGCTCATGGCTGTCTGAAAGATAATCACTTACTGGTCGAACGCAAGATTTATAGCAATAATCTTTCATTATTAGATTAATTGGTGTTTTCAAATTGAGAGAATATAGTATCAGTCAGATTTGTGCATGCGTAATTCTTGATTTGTAAGACTTTTTTATATTAATTATCGGGCATATCTGTTTGGAAAAGTGGGGAAATGTCAAGTTTCATCAGATAATATTCACAATCTAACTTTAAAGTGGCTGATAAGAAAACTCTGATGACCCAGCATTCTAAACGCATCACCCACGCACAAATCTCTTCTTTTTGGGAGACGTGAAAAAAGTCTCACTTGAGATTTATGCGTAAATGCGGTTTTCTGTGTACATTACAAGCAATTTTTTATTTTTTAAAGATTTGTGCGTGTAGTTAGTTTCAAGCTGTTGTAATTTTAAGTTGTGTATGTGTAAATTGTATTTTGCATTTTTTTAATTTTAAACTTTAATTTTAAATCCACAAAATGTATTGTATGAGTTACAGATAGTTACACACACACAAATCCAAAGTTACACACAAATCAAGAATTATGCATGCAAAAATCTGGCTGATACTATATTCTCTCCATATTTTCATGCAAGGATCATGTCTGTCAGCAACATAAAGTAGATGGCGTGTTTTTACACCTTTATGATAAAACATAATGAAAAAGATAAGCAGAAACCATAGAAAATGCTCTGAACTTTAAGACTTTATTCTTCCTTATTCATTTATTTTGTCACATTTGTCCAATTTTTGGTTTTTCTTTCAACTTTCTTTCTCTACTGTTTCCATTTTAGTACAGACACAAATGTAATACACTTAAAAACTAATTTTGGACAACCTCTAAAGCTTTCTTGCTATTGTTGTCCTGTTGTTGGGGAATATGAAAGGAAATTGTGTTTGATGCCATCTTCCATGTTTTAAGATTCCTACTTTTACACTCTTGTACTGTTCTCACAGACAAGAAGGGCTTGCTTTCATTCCTGATTTTTCTTTTGTGTCGACTCATCAACTTTTGCTTCCGGACACTCTGGTCATTGATCTTTGTGTCTGTTATCATCACTATTAGCTGACCTGCTAGGTCACCAATAGGTAACTCCAGGCTGCGAGGACCGCAGTGCCTGCGTGATTTCCACATATCTATACCCTCTTCATGACTGATTACCTGGTCTACATTATGTCCAGCCAATTGGAACATGCCAGAGCATGGTATGATGAAAAACATGCTGGAATGCGGCCCTGGAGGCCTGGAGTAGCTGCAGGTTTGTCATGCACCAAAAGAATTACAAAAGAATTAGGTGACTCCTTCCCTTAGAATTTCAAATAGGAAGTACCCATTGGCTTCAAGAAGCCAAAATCATATAGACTTTTTGCTATGCTACCTGGTTTTTTTTTTACATTTTCTTTTTAATCCAATTTTTGGAATTTAAATTTTTTTCTTTATTCCAAGTCATTCAAGTTATGAACTGGCCAATCAGACGCCTCAATATGTGGTCTTGCGTGGAATGTTTGAAAAACAGTTTTTGCAGAGCCTGCCTTTCAGTGGTGGGGTTGTGGACTTTCAACAAGCTCACTTCTGATTGCCTAGTGTGGTGGCCTCAGAAAAATTGACTTAGACCAACTCGGACCAATCACTGCTTTCAGAGGTGATGCGATGGCAACTAAACTGATTTCATTTCATTGAAGCCGAAAGTCTGTCATTTTTATAGGTGACGTCACACTCACTCGATCCAGTTCTCTTAGATTCTCAATACCATTTTTTAAATTTATAAAACTATTAAAACCTTAAATATCTAGTTTTACTAATGGATTTTAAGAAGTTTAGTTTTTTTTATGTAGCAACTCGTTGCTTTACTTAGTTTTGCTTTTTAAAACGTGTACGTGTCAGAGAAATATCTACTGTTAAAATCTACATTTTTGGCCAAAGTCTGTTTTTATGTGTTTGATCAGGCAGGTTGTCTTTGTTTTGTCATTCCTATTGCCTGGTGCTGCTGCATTGAAATTGAGGTTTTTAACTACTTGACAAAAAGTTTTGTGTCTCTAATATAGTTCCTTTTCACGAGGGATTTGCGTTTTTGAAATTACATTTCACAACCAGCCAGCTGTATCCACAGAGACCGATTTGTGTGCAAACCAGAGGGATGTGTCAACTTTTTTTTTACAGTTTGTCAAATAATGTCTGTCAGAATTTGTAGTCTCCCCACACACACAAAGCACGCCCGCTGAAACTCTAAACCCATAAACTCCCACACCCCTACTGATGTGGTGGATTAGATTATGAGCATAACGTGAGTTGACATTCAGATTATAATGAAAGCCTGCTTTGTTCAGCTTGCTTTCCTGTCCTTTGTGAATCTTTTTGGGACTTTGTATTCAGCAAAAACAAAAGGCGAGGTTAAAACATTGTTTCTCCCATAATGCAGTTCTGTTTATTGTGCTTTTTTTAATCAACAAATTACACTTTTATGGTATTGTTTATGGTGCTACTATGTACAAATGCAATTTTAACTTCCGGTCCATCAGGGTCCCTAATCAAAAATAACCTAACAAGGAAACCGTGTGAGAAGCTGAGCTTTAAAGAAGCCGACTCCAGTCCTTTTCCTTTCACAGTGTCTGCGTCTGGCGAGTTCAGACAAGCCAGCAGTAAAAGGTAAAGATGTTTGTTCTTCACCTTGCTACACCTGGGTCAGCAAGCCTTGCTCATTGACCCAGCTGTTTACCCACAGCCTGGGATGAATAGCCTCTATGAAAGGCAGAATAATACATCTTCTATCCAGATTTTTTTTTTCTGAATTTTTAGATTAAATTCTAGCCACGCAGATGTGTAAATTGCGGGTCATTTTGTGGTTCTAGGAACGTGGGGATTTTCGTGACTGTTCCCAAGTTTTCTCCTACCAAGAAAAGTAGTAACACCAGTCCAGATGGAGCAGTGTGGTATTACTTTGTCCAACACATTACTTCATGTTGAAGCAGCCTTTTGTACACAGGTAATCGCTGGAAAAACACTTCACAAAACCCATTACGTCTCTCTTCTGATGAGTTGAACTTGAAGACTTTGACGGATATGTTTTCAATCTCAGCACGTTCAAGACTTTCTGCCTGATTTATTCCTTCAGACTGGCTGCTGTCACTTTTAAAGACCCACTTAAAGGAAAATTCTATTATGTTGTTTTTTCCTATGATGGAGGACATATAAAAAAAGATGAAAAGAAAGGAAAAAAAAATAAGGATAAAACTGTGTTTGTGAGTATTTTTTCGTGGTGAATCAGGAAATAATTCCATTTGAAAATGCCACAAGCTTCCTGCTCCACTTCATTCTGATGCATCTTATTGCAGACAAATTAATCCATGTATGTCTTCATTTTCCTGACCTGAAAAATGCATAATCAATATTAAAATACCACTGGAAATGCCTTTAAAATAAATCCAAAAGTGATTACAGCTAGACTTAGAGTAAAAACGCATTTTCAAATCACCAACATATAAAACACCTGCATTTCATGTGAATCTCTGACCATTTTTTTTTGCAACCTGTTTTAAGTAAAAAGTTATTTTTTCTGCGTGCCTGAATGCATTTTACTGCCGCATGTGATCACTGAGTGCATAATCAGGGTTGAATTAGGTGAACAGCGAGACAGGCGCAGCTGTGGCTGTGCTGTTGTTGATCTTGCTGGACTAGAATGCAGCTCGGACTGCCCTCTGAATGTACTCCCTGCTTAAAAAAAAAAGAAAAGCTCTTCAAGCTCTGGAGCAAATAAACTTTGAACGCGTTGCTAATAAAAACTATGAATATTAACAATCATTACTTAGATGTTAGGTGTAATGCGGTTTGAAACTGCATGGCACTTTGAGTTTTCTACTGGGGGGAAAAGTATATTTCTCTCTGTGTATAAATGTTTACACATCCAAATTAAATAGAGCAGGTGATTAAATAAATATTTGATTGTGTTATCAATAAATTACTTTGATAGCAGCAATATTTTCTCATATTGTAAGTGGTTTCTTGGCTCAGGTTTGGTGGTTATTTCTGCTATTATGTTGAAACTCAAAGTTATAAACGCAGAAAAGAAAAAAAACCTTCTGTGCCTGGAACCACTAAAGAAAGCTCTGGAAAAGAATATTCCGAAATAAAACATGCACATAAATAAGTGAGATCATAGAAAATTGACCTTAATGTGAGACATTTATTTGCACTTGTTATTATCACAATATTTATTATGTTCTGTAGTCACAGACAGGCGTCAGAATTTACTCTTGGCCAGTAAATTCTCAAAGCTACCACTATAACTGATATTTCCACTACTTATTTAAACATATGGATTATAGTTTACATCATAATGTACACTTATTCAGACATTATTTTAATTTTATTTAAATACCTGGCAATAATAAGAAACAGAGAAAAACATATTTCTAAAAATTCTGTTTACACTCAAGGATTTGAGTAACTTTGTCAAAAATATTAAAATAGATCTATTTGACCTTTTTTAAATAGCTTGTTTTAATCTTTAAAAACATTACTTAAATACAAAATATGGTATTTCGCAAAATTTTAGAGAATTTTAAAGCAAATCTCCTAGATAATTATAAGAAGTGGATATCTGTTTTATTCTATCAATTCTTAATTTATTAAATATGTTCAAATTTCTCTATGACATCAGAGCTAAGATTTTTAAACCTTCGGGGCTACTTAAGTCTAGATACCATAACTTCAACCAGTGTCACCTACATGACTTAAGAACTGTCATGAACATACATAGTAAACCTTGCTTGAAGGCCCAAAGCGCTTTACAGTCACAGTCCCATTCACACAGACAGATTCACACACTGATGGCAGCTAAGCTGCTGAACGCTGGTGCCAACCTTCCACCAGAGGCAATGTGGGGGTCAGTGTCTTGCCCAAGGATACTTTGACACAGGCGCGGGCTAGGTGGGAATCGAACCTGCAATCTTCCAATCAGAGGTTGACCGCCCTACCGCTGTACCACAGCGGCCTCTAAATGCTGCCCAAAATAATATCTGATCAGAAAAAAAGAAAGGCTTTCAAAAAAATCCCCTCCTGATCTTCTGACTATCATTTTTTAATGGGAGGGCTTCAATATCTTCATTGCATCACATTTGCCATTGAGATTGTTCCCAACTTTCTCATTATTTCTACTTGTTTGGATTTACTCTGTAGGTTTTTTTCACACAATCTTAATGTACTCTCACATTTATGCATTTGACCTCTAAAGGGTCAATACACATTCAGTCGACATCCTCGTTTTCACTTAATTTGCTTGGTTCCCACAAGAGTTCAGATGAAGTTGTACACCACATGAGTAAAAATTGATATCTAAGGAAACAAACTCAGGTGCAACATTTTTAAATGTAGTAGAATTTTTATTTTTTTTTGTGATTAAAAGCCTTAAAAAAACAATTAAACTTTAACACTGGATCTGTCAACAGTGACACCTAAATAACACTCTTTGACATGCCGAAACTCCTCAACTGTTCAGGCGATCAACATAAATCGGCTTTAAAAGCTGCTTTTCTCCACCACAGAATCAGCTGATTTACGTTGATTGCGTGAACACTTCACTGCTGTAAAGTGTTGCAAAATCAGTGCAAGGCTGGTTTTCTCCGTCTCAGAATCCACTGGAATTATGTCAACAGTTAAAGAGTTACTGTTGTGGAAAGGATGTAAACACTTGCGCTAAAGCTCTGGTCTTAAAGGGTTAATCAACAGCTCATTGACAACCATAGATCTGACTTAAGGGGCTGATTTTAAGATACTGATTTAAAGTTTTGACACAAATTTTAGATAAAATTCTTATTAATTTTTATCAATTTTTTGTCTATTTCAGATATTGTTTTCCATTAATTGTTATTATTAAAAATTATACGAGTAGCTGGAGTGTTTGTATCATTCCCAGTTTCAGCTGTGCAATCACCTGAAATGTGATCTCATGCCTGATGTATAGTCAATATTTTCCCAAATTCTCCAGCAGATTGATTCAAAAGCTAGACACACAATATTTTAAATGGTATAGTGAACATGTGAAAAACACATATAGGAAAACACATTTAGGAATTCTGCCTTGGTTTCTCATAACGACTGTTGGTTCAAGTGAATCTATAAGTAACCACTTCCCCATCCTCATAGAATAGCAGCTGTGTTGACCGTCTGTGCATGGGAACCCTTCATTACTCAGATGACTGTACATTGGAGCCGAGCTCATTGTCCCTTCCTTGGCTAGTGCACTCAAAGCCGTTTTTTCCCCCACTTTGATCATGGGGAGTTGTAAACGACTGTAGCTTTATTACACAGAGCCTCAGGTAATCCAGCGAACTTTATTAACCTAATGAATGTTTTGAGGATGTCTGTATCTAATGACCCTGTAATCTACCTCCAGACAGATCTACGCATTAGTCTGTTCTTTGCCAGATTTAAAATTCTGTTAACACTTGAGCAGCAACATGTGACAT
The DNA here is from genome assembly GCA_014656515.1 of Oryzias celebensis. Taxonomy (NCBI): domain Eukaryota; kingdom Metazoa; phylum Chordata; class Actinopteri; order Beloniformes; family Adrianichthyidae; genus Oryzias; species Oryzias celebensis. The sequence continues at coordinate 13,864,663 of BNCR01000018.1, read as the reverse complement.
ATCGTTTTGTCCCATTGTTTTTATAGGATAGAATACATGGGGGGGTTATTGGCTGGTAGAAATAGTTCTAGACTGGAAAGACACAGGTAAGTTTAGTACTTAAACTCTGATAAATATTGTGTTTTTTTTTAACATGTTCTCTGTTGATGGTGAACAAATATCAAGACAATTAAGCTAAAAATTTCATTTCTAAGAATTTGTTTTCTCAAATCGTTCTGAATCACATACAAATGTGAGGTACCTGCAGAAAAATGAGTTGTTGAAGGTTTCAGCATCGCCATAAATTAACCTGTCATAATTAGTAAAAAAGTGTATGTAGATGTGTTCAAAACCACAGAAACAATTGCCAATAAATAAAACTGAATATGTTTCGGAGGTATTTACTTAAAATGGAAAGCAGGACAGACTCCAAGTAAATGTTAAGATTTCTTTATGTATTTTTTAATAAAAGTTTTAGCTGTAGTAATTTTTTTTCCAATTCTGTATACAATTTCACAAATTGTTGATGCTTATTTTGATGTATTTTACTGCACTTCGTTTGACAGCAAGAATGAAAAGACTTTTTATTCTGTCTCAGTTAACTGGCTATCGGGTTTCTTTGGTTAAACAATGGTCAAATTGGAAGATCAAGCCTGGAGGGATGTGTATTCATAAAACCAGAGATTCTTTCTCTTAGTCAGCATTGTCATTGTCATGTAAACTGCATCTAAAGCGAGATCTTCTCCACTTTCCTTTTGGGAAACGCTCTGCTTTTGCTCTGAGGCTGCGTCTTCTACTGCAGCCACCCCAATGATAATCAGCTTTTTTCCATTCCTGTCGTGTTCCACATTCATAATCATTGCAAACATCTCAGCCCAATCCAGCACTGGGCTTGGGCTGGACTTTTTTCGCGTATTGGGGTTTTGGTTATCAGTGGGGAAGGAAGGACCCTGCTGTCCTGTCAGCGTCTCTGACCTCTCTGTCTCAATGGCTCTTTCTACCCTCCCACTCATTTCCCTTCCAAGCTGGGAAGAGTAAATATTTATCAGTCCCCCATAACAATGCCCAGCTTGGGGGAGAAAGGCTCTGAATGGAGCTCCAGCGGGCCCTGTTCCTCATGGGGACATTATATTCATCAAATTGCTGCACCCCTTAAATCAACATTATAAACTGTTCAGGTGAGTCGATGAAATATTGTTTGTTCGTATAGAAAATGTATTTTATTTTAAGTTTATTTAAAGTCTATATGTTGTTCTGTAGTCAGGCCATAAAAATAAGTAGTAATTGTTTCTATATTTTAGTAGTGAATGGCCTTTTTGGCTAAACATGTTTCACTTTTCCTGGTAAAATAAAATAATTGAAGACCGTTAAAATTATGAAGCAATAAACCAGTTAATATTTAATTAACAAAAAGGTGATGTTGAAGTGGGCTTAATTCTTGTACTTAGAAATGTTTGCTTACTTTTGATAAAATGTGACTTGAGATCACAACATTTTTCATTCAATGATTTAATTAAATATGATATAAAATTGGAATTTATGGGTGGGTAAAAGTTGACAAAGAAAAACCTATATCGTCTGTCAGAAAAATGAAAGTCTACAGCTATTTCACTCAGCAGTCAAATATTGAGCATTAAGATGGTGTTTGTTTTAAATCTAATCAGGGATGGAAGCTAGTTATTGATATTGAACGTTTCACTTAAAGACCCACTGAAAATGAAAATAGTGTTTTTGGTGTTTTTAACATGTTCTTGTAGCATTTTTCTCTAGATGGAGGACATGCATAAAATAATTTAAGCTCAAAATTGTGAACAAAGGGATATAAACTGAACCTTACTTCCACGCCAACAATTCCTCCCACAACTCAAATGCCAGTTTTGATCAACTGCAACTCTGCAGAAATAGTCCTAAAAAATATGTTTTTTATTTTGTCTAAAAACTGCATAATCATAGTTAATGAGACCACTGGAAATGCTTTTAGAGTAGATCAAAGGATGATTGCAGGAGGTCTTTAAAAAAATAAAAATGAACTGTTGGAACATTGATGATGCTAAACCTGTGCTGCCTGCCCTACCAGTATTCCCACTTTTGTTGCAGGATTTTTAAGATGCCTCCATATTTTCACTTTAATTAGAGGCAGCATTGGTACAGTAATAGAGTTGATCTCTGATTGGATGATCGCAAGTTGTCTCCTGAGGTTTTGAGTGAGGTTTTTACAAAAGATTGTTATACATGCTCTCAGTGAAATCACCACCCTGAGTCATTGAAATCTCTCAACTTTTAAGATCTCTGTTAAACTCACTTCTCATCTGTGGTGACATAAGGAATTCTTCTAGCAAGGTGCAGTATGGGTGGCAAGAAGTATTCTCCTGAGCATATTTTCAGTACTTAAGGAGTGGGTTTCCTTGATGTTGGGTTCAAATAAACAGAGAACTTATTACGTTGTAGAATGCCCAGCAAATTCAAAAACTGCCTGTTCCACTGCACACAGAGATGCCAAACCTTTGTCTTTCCTAACTCTCTTACTTGGCGTTTCAAAAGCAATAGACATTTACCTAAATGTCTAGTGTTGCCCTCCGTGGGACCTCTGAGTAAGGGCTGATTCTTGATGAAATGTGGATGTTCTTTTAAAATTAACTCCCTTTAGACATTTTTCATGTTGACGTCGTCTGGTGTCAATCTGTACCTTGGAGGGAACCAAAGCTGGACTACCAAAAAGGGCAATAAAATCTTTCGTGCCAAGTGAAAGTGTTTTGAAGCAAATTCCAATGAACTACATTGGAAGTGGAAAAATTATGCTTTGTACATTTCCTATAAATGATCGGTTTTGGATGTTTTTGCTGAATCTTCTACATCTCTGTCCTGCACGCTTCAAGGTTCTTTTGAATGCTTCTGTAGCTGTCTTGTCCTATTTCGTCATACCATTCGAATGAAAGAAAAGGAAAAAATTGGCAAAAATGGAAAGCCACACCACAAAACATGTGGCTGTGTCATCCAGTTCCGATTCTTCACCAATTATTGGTACGATTGTTACGGTAGAATTGGAGGTGGTTATTATTATTATTTATTATTATTATATTATTTTTGTGTTTATTTTAAAGCTCCCAATAGAATGTGCTTGACTAAATATCATTTGAGCATATCAGCATGTTAATTTTGAGAATGAGATTCTTTCAAATGAAAGTAGATTTATCTAAATGCACCAAAACACAGAAACTGGGCTGTTCATTTCTGATCTATTTTTTTGTGATAATGCATGCATACATATATTTTCCCCTCTTGGTTGTAGTATCAGACCATTAGTATGATCTCTAATCAGCCAAAGTACAGACAGTTTCTCCAATGTCTGCTCCACTGCGCTTAAAAGCAGCTGTCTCTGCACTTTAGCTGCATGAGAGCTTCAATATGAGTAGCAAACTAACCACTCACTTTGGTATCAAAGAGAGCTTACATTACGCATAGATACGTTTCAAAAGTTTTTAATATAAATTCCAAAGCATCCAAATCACAGAAAACACATAAATAAGGGAAAATGTCAATAGATGGGAAAGCTTTTTATTTGTAATGGAGCTCTACAACTTTGGGAAGGTTTTTTTTCTTCTAAAAATGAGATAAACCCAGAATTATATCACTTAATTAAAAGCAAAAACTTTCAATAGTCGTGTATCTGAGAGTTTAGAGAGGGAAGATGTATGTTGGAGTTTCAAAATCAGAGAAAGATGATATTTGAAGTTGTTTTCTCATTAGTTTCCTTTGTGTTAAAACTAAAACGTAAAATATATTTTTAGAAATTTCTAGCATTCAGTGCAGCCCTGAAACATAATGAATCAAATATGCATGTGTCTTAAAGAACTTAAAGAACTTTTTTTTTATAAAAAGAAGTTTGCAAATTTGTTATCAAGAAAAACTCCACCCAAAATCGATTAGTTTGACATGCATAAACATAGCGACTATAAAGTGAGGTTTCTGGAACAACGGAAAACTGCTGTCACTGTGTACTGCCGCTTCCTGAAAGAAACTGTAGTCTGGTTAATGTGAAAGACATCAATAGGAACAGGTTTGGCACAAAGACAGCAGACTCAGCAGTCTTCTAACGCTCCAGAAAATGTTTTTTTTTTCTTTTCCAATGTGGAAACACTTCATTGATCAAGAATATATGATTTCTGCTGTATATTTACTGTGGAGTCAAACCCACTGCAGTCACTGTTTGTTGAAGTGGAAAATTGCAGGACCTGTTTTTCCCAAGACCCATTTGGAGTTCTGCTTTACACCTAATGGTAGACTTCACAGAGATGTGATCACTGTTGTTCCCTAGGCCGCAGTAGAACTGGGGTACCTCATGTATTCCCATCATTATGACTTTTGGGGCCCACTGACCCAAAACATGATGTAATTACATAAGCCTGTCACCGGTAATTTCCCCCTCATTTTAATGATGCGGAGATTAACGCCAAGCCAAAGAATGGGCCCCTGCCATTTACTGGGAGGAGGGCGATGTACTTTTTTCCCTAACGTTTGCTTGTTCAACAATTTAACACTGTTTACGTCTATTTATTGACATATAGAGGTAACTAATAAAGTCCATACAGGTTAAAGGAGCCGGACAACTTTCCACTCATTTTCATGTTTAAGGCATTACGGTTTCTCTCTGCCTCCCTGCTTTCCGGTGCCAAAAACCTGCTTGAACCATTTGAGTCATAACAATAACAGCTTGTTTTCTCTCATGGAAAAGAAGGATGGCCGAATGGCAAACCGTGTCTGTGTTCAATAAGTGTGCATCTACATGCCCGGCAGAGAAAAACATGCCCTCATGTGTCCACGGCTCATGTGTGCCTCTGCATGTGGCAGCATGGGGCTGGGGGATGTCACGCACCTAAACACACACCTGCGCATACCCGCACAGCCTTGAAAATGGGTCTTCACACATTTACAGACACCTGTAGGCTCTTTGTGATACTGTATCGGTTTACTTTTGATGTGGGGTTTGTTTTTGGCTGTTGAGGCTCAGTGGATGCAGAAGGGTCAGATGTGTGAAGTTCACTATCACCGCCATTGTTTCAGTTTGTTTATCTTTTGATCATCAGAAGGTTGATGTATATTTCCCTTCTCTACCTTTTTTCCCCTCCTTCTAACCCCCTTTGACTGCTTACATCTGCTCTTAGATAAAACACAGCCTGTGCAGGAAGGAGGCAGTCGTGCGTAGATGGGCTTATTTCTAGGGTCCATTTGTCAAAGCGCAAATTTATCATGGAGCCCGCTGGTGTCAGACCTGCTGCGTTCCGACCGCGTCTCTATTACACTCTGCTGGTTCTCAAATGGACACCCAGCACCTGAGCTGACACTTACAGTTGATTGCACACACACTTGCTCAGAAAAAGAATACACGTTTGCACCAAACACTCAGCATAGCTGTCCATGAGACCCAGACATACATGACAAACCAAATCAAATCATCTTGGTCTTATTCTGAAAATTACCAGGAATTATTGTGTTTTTTAGGGTTTTTTTTGTGTCCTTTGTCACTTTTGAACTTCCTCTTTTTGTTCCAGTTTTTTGCGCTTGTCAGTACAAAGCTCAGTGCTTATGGGTCCCTAATGCTTTACAGACTGCTTTGTATTCCATTCATGCAATAGCCTTCAGCTGTAAGACTAGATTTACATCTACTTTTCGCCTTTAAACCCATTTTAAATCCATTACGCCTGGACAGCAACCTTCAGTTGTCCTGAAGAAGAGCAACACCATTGGCTCGGCTGAAATGTCCATGTTTGCAGACACGTCATGTTCTGAATAAAACTGTCATTATTTCAACTTTTTTCATTTGAAAATTTAAATTTTTATAACATTTCTAGCACCTTGATATAATCTCTACAGTTGCTGTCGGCCCAATCTAGTCTAAAGGACTTGATTTTTCTTGTAAACATCCATCCATTCATCCATCCGTCTTAATTTTTTTTAATTCATTGGCCACAAAGGATTCTAAAATTTGTCAGAAGAATTATACCAGGAGGAGACGTGTAGTGTTTTGATAATCCACCCCATAAGAAAAAGAAGTAGCATGGGATGTGGGCTAAAACATGCCTTTTTTAATTGAAAAGTACTATAAATATTTTAAAACCGAACACTTTGGAGTTTTTATTTCAAAACTGTGGCTTTTTATGTTCATTTTATTGCCAATTGCACCAATGGGTTGATGTCCATCAGGGGAAAACACAAACTTAGAGAAATGCTTCACGTGTGTGGTGTTGGAATTATCAGGAAAATGGCTCAAAAAACTTCTGAACATCAGAAAACAGCAAATCTTCCAACACCACATAAACACACACTAATTTTTTGCACCTAAACAAAAGTCAATCTATAGGGAGACATCAGTATTACAGGGAAAATAAAACACTAATGAGAATTACTAATATAATTACTTCCAATCTGACAGGCCAGATTAAATGGTTATCATATAGCAACCAGGCTGGAGCAAGTCTGTTTGCTCTCCCATTGTTACCAAACACACATGAACAGAGACCCTTGTTGGGTCCAGTTGGACTAGTTTGCTTGTTTGATTTACAAGGTTCAAATACTTCTGTTGATGCTTATCTTAAAAAAATACATTTTTTAATTTCATACCATATTCAAACAAATCATTTATTTTTCCCTTTTGCTGTACTTCTGTTTTAGCTACCTATAGCTGAAGAAACCCAACACGCACAATAGGACATGCCAAAAGCAAGCGGCTGTTTGTGTGAAAGGAGGTGAAGCAAAAACAGCTGTGGAGGCCCCTCCCACCTCTTTGGCATGCGCTTTTCTTCAGGGGCCCCCTATGGCCTGAGCTCACCACCCCCAGAATCGGGATGACCTGTCTCTTTTTCCCGCACATATGCTATAATTTGCAGGCATAGAGGGGATTGAGGGAAAATAAAAGGCACAATATTTCAGTGCACGTCTCTGGGGGATACAAGTATTCATATTTTAAGCAAATAAAACAGAAGTTTACATGATTTTTCTAGTACTTTTCCTCTTTTGTATTTTTATTATCACAAAGTCATTGTTCTGCTCTGCCTTCTGAATGGAAAGTTGCATATTTAGAGTTTTCTAAGTGCTTGCTGGACCGCAGTATGGAGCCAGGCAGCTCAGAACCTTCAGACCTCAAAGAGTCCACTTGTCCTTTCGAGGGACGACACAGGATGGAGTCACTGTATTTGCCTTGGCGCCAGCACTGCTCGGTCTAGCCCAGTGGTGGTTGCCAAGGCCGGTGTTCTCACAGCAGGGCATTCTGCCCGCCAGTCGGAGAGGACAAGGCCATAAAAGCCATAGTGTCCTCTGTGCAGCTCCGTGTTGAGCAGGTCTGAGGGCAGCCGGAAGCATTTTTAATATTCTTTTCACGGGGCCTAGTGGATTGCACTGTATAATCTAATTGCTTGTTTGTAAAAGCCAACAGTGTTGGAACATCTGGCAAAGGCAACCAAATTTTTCAAGCACTTAAAAAGATTGATTTTTAAAACTTGATTGTCCCTTCTTTACTTGACTAAAAGCTTTCAGAAAAGACGAATTTTCTTCTCCTTTTTATCTTGTTTGATCTGTCTTTCTGCTCCCTTCTTCCCTTTCATGTCATCCATCACTCTGGTCTACTTTTTGCAGTGAGTTTTTATAACAGGAGTGTTTTTTCACACCTCCAGTATTCTCAACTACACAAAAAATGTCCTATTTTTGTCTTTTATCATTCACATGGCTATCCAGTGCCACGCCCTCAAAAGGCTCCCACAGAAATTTGACATATGGATGTGATGTTTGAATTTTTAGCACCAGCTTTCACCAGTGTTAAATGATGTCGATTTATGTGAGTTTATATTATTATTTCATTTATGATTAATTTGTCTATAAATAGGTATTTTTATTGCAACCCTTTTAAAGTTGGTAAAAAGGCACACATTCAGATTAATTGTGATTGTCACAATGTTTAGATTTAAATCTAGAATTTACTAACGTTTGGAACCTAAAGGATCCCGCTGAAGCACTACTACAAAGTGGTTTTAAAAGGTACCTGAACCCAGTAATCAAGTTAGTATTGCCAGGACATTTGTAAAGCATGCAGACCCTGCTGCCCTCGGGGCCTGGAGTTGACTTTCCCTGGTCTAAAATATGGTAATATTGTGAGATTGGAGTGTTGTCAGGGAGAAAAAGGGCCAAAAAGAAAAAAAGTCATACCATTATATTGTATGATGTAAATGTAAATATTTAATAGTGTTCCCTTGTTTATTACGGGTTACGTTCTAACGATAATTTGACATCTGCAAAGTAATATTACAGATGATTTAAGGTTTTAAAACCTCTCACTGCACACTTGATGCACTACCGACAGACATGAACATTTTCACTCTTTTCTTTGTTGTTTAAACTCTCAAAGTTCAAACCTGCACAGAGAAATTACTCCTGTATTATAGAATTAAACCAAAGAACGGATCACAAAACAAGGTTTTTGTAGATTCGACAAACTGAACACATTCTGTACAGCAGACATGACACAACATCCAATCGGGACACAGAACAACAAACAATATGGCAAAAGGTGAACTGTGATATAACAAAAAACCACTGTGTTTAGCAAAGAAAAAAAAAGTTCCCTTTAACAAATGGACATTTTATGATGTAGATATCATTGTTTTAAAAGTTTTACATTTGAAAGCCGGTTCAGTGTTTTTCCATTTAAGGTGATTAGCAACAAATGGCCTCAAGGGGTTAAACCCTGGTCCCTGGTTATTAACATGAAGTTATTGGAGAAAGCAATTTTAGCTTTTGACCTTAATTGAAAACATTTTTAAAAACGGAAAATTTGACTTCCATCTCTTTTCTGCTGCAGGCATGTTACAATGGAACACAACACGTCTGCTAAAACTGAGAGCTTGGCATTTTAAGATGAGCATGTAAAAAACTTTATTGTGATAGATTAAATGTCAGATATCTCTTTCAACTAGATATAAACAAGTAGTGGTTCTAGAAGAGTAAACTGTATCCATTGCTGTGTAGCATAAAAGTGTTATTAAAAAGCAAGTTTGGAAAGTGCAGTCTTTAAATCGGTGTCCATCCTACAGTATTAAAGAAAACAATCTGCTTCTGCACAAAAATTTGCATGTTTCCTACCAACCAATGCGTTGCTATTTCTGCATATCAGCCTGTTTATATTTGTGTATTCCAACTGACAGACAAACAAAGGGCTCTTAGAAGCCTCCCTTAGCCCTGTCCCCCAGAGGGGAGATGTCTTGGTTCTCAACCTCAAAGACACTCCTGAAGAACAAACTCCGCTCCTTCTAAAGTGGGACTCTCCTCCATTGACTTGCGCTCACCAACATGTATGTACCAAATTCCTCCAGCGCCAGACTTTGGTGCAAATTGTTTTCTCTCTATTTACCCCGATCAATAGGTTTGAAAATGCTCCTGATTTCCTCCTCTGCTGTCCCTCACCTCTTTTTTTACTCTTCTTGTTTTTGTATCCCATTTTTAACATCCCCTCTCATCTCTTTCTCCTAAAAGGAGCACATTGATTGAACAGTTTCTCCTCCAAGAAGAGGAAGTTGCTCCACCACTTGATAAAAAAGGGAAGTGGGAGAGGTGAAGACAAGTGGAGAAAAGGATGGGGGTGATTTGTATTAAAGCGGGACAAAAGCTGCTCCAAATCCTCTAACACTGTGTGAAATCCTGAAGAAAAACAGCCATAATTAGAAGGCTGAGCCGAGCTTTGTGCCAGTAGTGTGCATATTTTAATACCCTAAAGCAACAGGAGTGAGACAGCAGATGTCTGTTTCTGATTTCTACATGTTGGCTTATTTGTGCACCTGGCCAATATTGGCTTTTGTATGCTTTGACCAAACCTGATGATGCTAAGTCTGATGAGTCTGCATTTGATTATAGAGAGAGGTCTTTAAACGCACATGGCATCATGTACAAATGAACAAAATATTTAGGTCTTCACTAACTAAAAGTCCTCTTCATTTATGAGTTACTAATAAATCCTCTGCTAACTATAACTTTAAATTATTAAATACAATAAAAAACAGCTTGCGACTGCATATATCACATGTCTTGTCCGATCTGTTGCAGAAACTGTAAAGGAGGTGAATCAAAGGAGCTTAAAGAAACTGCAGTCTCACCTGGATTTGTTACAGGTAAATGAATCACAATAAATTGACTTTTTTAGGTAATCGTTGACTGTTTGAATAATAGCTGGAATTCTGTTATTTTTTTAGCCTCTGTGAAATGAACATTGCCAATAAAGAACCAAGTGCTGGATTAAGGAGAGTCTGGACACCTGAGTGATTCGCTATCTCCTCCATAGGTACAGAAATTTAGCTTTAGCTGCTTAACGACAAATTTCGAATGAACCCCTGACATTCTACAGAAACTGTGTCCTACAGAACAACATACGTTTTTAGATTTTGCCTAAAAACGACATATTTTAAATCGATCACATAATAAATGGAATGGAACTTTAAAAACTGTCGTTGTTCCCCCACAGCTTTGGCAAGTGTATGCTAAATTTGATCAAAATTGCAAATTGTCATGAATGCTTCAAATGTACATTTATGTAGTTAAGAAAATGCAACTTAAATAAAAAAAAAATTGAAAGTTTAATGAAAGTTTAATATCATCAAGGTTATAAATGATGACATAATTCATTTAACAACCTTCCCTTTGCAATGCTATGTCTCTGTCCGCTAAAGTCCTTGTGTGACAGAAAGTTAATCATTTGGGAGATGTTCATTTTCACTGCTCAGGTGGTGATGAAGATTGGGTTTCTGAAAACCAAAGAAGCCTGTGAGAGAAGTCTGAGTGTCTTCACAACATTTTTTCTTGGGTTTTGTTTTGTCTTAGATTAGCTTTAAACTAAATAAATATTTTTTGGAGTTTCATTTTCTTTTTTCCTTTGCATCTTTTTTAAGCAGCTTTTTTAGGTTTCCTGGTCTAATATCTTAAAAACTGAAGTCCAACATTCATATCTGCTCTCCTAAATATGTTATCTTTCTAAATGTAAAAAAAAAGTTTTGTTAAACCTTAGTTTTCATAAACAAGGCTGTCTTCTTTCACCCTCCCTTCTTCCGCTTTTTTCACTTTCTAAACATGTCACTTTGGTGAGTTGGGGGCTGTCTTCTCAGCTCCCTCCTTACTTCCTCTTACACAGGGTAGCCTTTGATGATCTCCCATATTTATTGTACATGTTGACCTTGGGTCTCGCTGGCTGAAGCTGAGCTCTCCTTCTCAAAATTTTTTTTTAAAGATCCACTCCAATAAAACTGTATTTTTGGTGTTTTTAACTTGTTCTTCTGACATTTTTTGGATGATTGAGGGCATATGTATAAAGAAAATTAAGCTTAAAATTTGCATTTCTGAGTATTTATATATTTAGATCATTGTGAATCAGGAGCAGCTGAAAAATGCAGTTGGCAAAAGATCACAATTGTGATAAAGAAAATAGGCTGGGCTGGCACAAGCTTCCTGCTCTGCTCCATTCTGATGCATCCAATAGCTCCAATATTGCTTGCCATATTTTTTTTTGTTTTTGCACCAAGAATGCTAGGTTGGGGGTGTGAGGGGCTAGCGGGAGAGCATGTAAACAGAGAGCTCTCATTTAGGTTAAAAGGTAAATAATGCGGCCTTATAAAGCACTTTTCTGCCTTATCAGAAGGTCTGAAGCGCTTTACAGTCACAGTCCCATACATCCACGCACACACCACATTCACACAATGATGGTGGCCCTGCCGGACACTGGCACCAACCTATGGATAACGGAAACTGAGGGTGGAGTTTCTTTGCGCAATGATCCCTCTTGCAACACTGGGGGAAATGTCTAATGACTTAACTGCTGCTCTGCAAAAACCATGTCCTAGAAAACAACATCATTTTTAAGTTTTGGCTAAAAACGGCATTGTCATAAGTAAAAGACCACTGAACACACTTTTAAATTACCGGTAGATCAAAAAAATGATCTTCCCACTGTGACTGATTTTTTTTTTTTAGAATGTTGAACTCAGTGGTTAATTCTTAAAATCATTTGTTTTATTTTATGATACCAGGTTTAGTGTTTTTAATAACATTTTTTAGTCCACCATAACCACAAAGCAATAGTAATAGAAGGAATATGTCATCTAAAATGAGGGCCAAAACTTTTCATTTCAAAGAAGTGAACCACATTTTACTGAACTCCTACACAACTTATTACTGCCAGGTTATTATTATTGAAGACAACAACAGAGCGCTTTCTATGGCTTTAACTGGCCTCGGGGCCGGCTGTGAACAGCCTCCTGATGACAACAGATGATTACACTTTTTACATGAACTGTGTCCTAATCCTGGTGGACAGCTAAAATTAAAACCAGGTACGGCCCTCTGCCTTCCCAGCATTCCCTGAGATAAGCTTCCTCCCCTGCTGTGAAGAATCAGTTGTTTGTGAGCAAAAAACTTTTTTTCTTTGTTCATCTACAGCTTAAAAAACTGTTTTGCATCAAAAAAGAGAATGAGCTATAAAAATCTTCTGCAGAATTAGCTGCAGGTTAAAGGGTGCATGAAAAAAAGTTAGAAATTGGATTTACAAGGGAGGTTTCTGCAGTCTTGAAAGCAGATACACACCTTAAAAGACCACTGGGTGTGACTGCAGCTCACCTAAGGTCTTTTTGTGTCTTTTCTGGTACACGTTTGTGTTTCTGTTGCCGTCTGGGGTTACATGCATTCACAAAGAGTTCCCACAGAAACCTCTCTGGCTTCTCCCCCTGAACATAAACAAATTACAGCTAAAACATTGGAAATGTTGCTTCAAAGATTGCATTGGCTTAACTGGCAAACCATAGAGCAAGTTTGTATTTATTAAATGTAAAATTCCCTTCATGATACATTATTCTTTCAAACAACAAAAAATTAACATATAAGTCTCAAAATGTGCAGATATTTTGCAAATTTGAACAAATGTTTAATGTGCAAGATGACTGTGATGCACAAGTTGGATTAATTTCTTTAATAATTTATAAAAATAATTACCAAAAATGTTTACTTTATTGTACATGTTTCTGATTATAGGTGGGGGTTTTTTTGTACAGGTTTTATCAGTGTTGCACCACTGCCACATGCATTTCTACTCTGGTGTCAACGTTAAAGTCTAAAGCTGCTGTTAGACTGAGGAAAGCGGCAAATATATAGTAATCTATAATTAAAGAAAAGTGATGCATCAAGATGAGGCGCAGCCTTTTTAAAGGATTATGTGGTTGAATGTCAGATAATTAAAGGATCTTTACTGTCTCTTGGTAAAGTTATAGGAAGTCTAGAATGGCTATTTGTTTCATAAAACTAAAAAAGGGATTTTATTCAAGAAAAATTATGGGTATAATTGGTTGGTCTGTGCTTTTATGAGTCTTAAAGTATATATTTTCATATTGTAACATATAATTTCCATTATAATTTGACTTGGAATAATATTAATCCCTTGATTTTTTTCTTTCTTTTTGTGAGGTTTGTTGTAAATTGACACTTTTGGATTAAACGGTTAAATGAGATCTTCTCCAATAAAAGGCTAACGTTTTACATTTGTAATAAACTTTTTAAAATTATGTTAATGAGGGCAGTGATGCATGTTAAATGGGGTAGCTGCTGTTGCGCACAAGTAGAGTGATTGAAAAGTTGCAGGTATGGTTCCACTTTGTCTGTGACAAAGTGTCCTAGGGCAAGACATTGAACCCCCACTTTGGTCTAGGTGGTCTATAGCAGTTACCACCATTACTGTGTGAATGTGTGTGTGCACGAGACTTGTAAGAGACTTGTAAGTGTACAACGCTTTAGGCCTTAATGAAGGCAGAAAATCACCACATAAGTATACTGTATTTACCATTAATGAACATTTGTTCTATGGAGAAAAGCCAATTTTTGATTAAAAAAGATATTCCATGTAATTATATTCTAAATGGGACCACATTTGGAACGCATAATGTAGCCAAATTGATCAGTATGGTTTCAACAGAATAATTATCCTGTGTTTCCTAGGAGACTGTCACGTTTGCATGCGACTGCAGCTGGGTGTGTCCATGACAGGAAGCATTTCACAAAATTGACATTGAAAAATACATTTTATTGGCTAAAATATGTGATTGTGAGAAACACCATAAACATATGTAACACGGCAAGGATCAATTCAGACATCATACATGAAAAATGAAGTGGAGATTAAGTCTCAAGAAGGACGAGCCTGTGGACTAGAGTTCACTCTGTGCAACCCCATATTGTTCCAAAAAATGCTGAGTTGGTCAAAGTTAGGTTTGATGCTCTGTCAAGCCATTTGAGTGTATAAGAGAACTGGACCTAGTGAGTCTGAGTCAACTTTTCAATGGCAGCCAGTCTCGCCAATCAAGAATGAGCTTGCTGAAAGGCCACACCACTACCACTTGAAAGTGTGTGTTTCAAACGGTCGATGCAACCATATAGTTTTTTTGAGGTATCTGATTGGCAAGTTTATAGCTTGTATAACTTGAACTACAGAAAAAAATATAATGAAAAAAAAATCAGAGCAAGAATGGTTGTTCTTGCAAATAGAATGACTGAGGAATAGCTCTTTATTTCTTTATAGAAGTCTATAGGATTTTGGTTTCTTGAAACCAGCAAGTACTTCCTATTTAGGACACATTCCATGATCAGGCCCACCACTCACTCCACCCTCCTGCCAATCCAAAAGCCACAGCCCAAATAATATCTAACATATTTCCCCCAGAGTTGTCCTCTTTAAAAAATAAAAATAAAAAAAAACAGTAAGCATCATTCATTCATTTTCTGAGCTGCTTTATCCCTTACGGGGTCGCGGGGCTGCCGGAGCCGAGCACCCCTGGTCACGCCACAGTCACACACACTCACATCCACACCTAGGGACAATTTAGAAGACAATTTATGAAGCATGTTTTTCGACGGTCCCTGGAGAGAACGGGGAGAACATACAAACTCCCCCATTGGTGACACTGTTTCAAGCCAGGACTTGAACCAGGAACCTTCTTGCTGTGAGGCAAGGGTGCTAACCACTGCGCCACCGTGCAGCCCCACTGTGCCACCGTGCAGCCCTTCCTGATTACTTAAAGTCCCACTCCAACTATAATTTTATCCAATGTAAAATTGTTCCCAGTGGTCTTTTAATTAGAATTCTGTTGTTTTTAGCCAATATCAAAAAGCCTGTGTCGACATATTTCCTGCAGCGCGGCAAGAGTTCATTAGAAAATTTGCCTCTTGAGTTGTGGGCAAGACTGTTGACGTGGAAGTAACCCTCGACCGATATCCCATCATCCCTCTCTAACGCTCTCTCCTGCTAGCAGCTTCTTACAACCCCAACCTAACATTAGCTGTGTAAAGAAAACTGAGCAGTATTGGAGCTATCCGGCCTTACATTTTTGAACCAGATGCCAGCTCAGGCAAGGAGTGGCTGCATTAGAATTGGAGCAGAGCAGTGAACTTGTGGTCGAACAATTTCAGTTGTTGCATCACAATTAAGAGCTTTTTCAAACATCATGTATTTATCTACTCCTGATCCATCTCTATTCAATAAAGAAATTCTCAGAAACGCAGTTTTAATCTTAAATTATTTTATAAATGTCGTCCATCATAAGGAAAAAGGCCACAAGAACATGTCAAAAACACCTAAATGTGTCACAATATTAAGAAAACATGCCTCCCTTTCAAGAATTCATGAGTTTAAAAGCTATGCGGCAGAATTACGCACAGATGGCGCAAGTTTACGCAAGTTGCGCGTAAAATCCTAGCGTGCGGCATTGAGGGGGTTAAAGCAGGCGGCGTGACCGTCCTATCAGTGCTGCCCGGCGCAGTCCCAGCCCACCAGAGTCCCTCCGGAGAGAGCAGCGCGCAGATCCTTCAGTGTGTGCGAGTGAGAGTGTGTGAGGTAGTTTGTCATTCAGGCAGGACGCACTGGAGAAACAACAAGACTTGTGCAGCCTCTTTGATTTTCTTCGCCGGGGCGGGTTAAAAGTTTGTTTAACGGTGCTTGCAGATACAAAAACATATATTTTTAGTCGTTTGATGTGGCAACGCGTCGCATGCTGCCGATTCCCACTGGCGTGAACGCGCGCAGAGTGCCGGGAGACTCGACAAACACGGTAGGACAAGGTGGATACTGACCGCCTCTCACTCTGCTGTCATCTGTTCATTGACTTAAAACTTTAGTCAGCGTTTAAAACAGAAAGTCTAATGGTTTTCAGCTGTAAGGTTTGGCAATTTGAAGGTGAAGTGTCCATTTTGGCTTGGTGCGTCCTAAAGTGTTTGGCAAAGACGCATTTTTCTTTTTAAAAGGCAGAATACATTATTTTCTTAAATAAAATATTTATCTTTGTTTTGCTTCCAGAAGTTTAAAACTGGTCATTTGAGGGGGAAAAAAATAATTAAGCAAATTGGCTTATTAACTACAGGAAAATGATCTAAAATATACAGTTAAGGCCATCCTATCATACATTCTCTAAATGATTATTTTTGATATTATTTGAAAATGCACAAAATGCACTTTTTTTTTTTTGGTCAGTAAGCACTGTAGCCCGAAGCCACCCATATTTACTTGGCATGTTTAACCACCCAGCTGTGAGTGAGCGAATTCCCTTTAGGGGGGGTGCTCATACATGTCCAAAATCTCTCCTGACAACCAGAAACTTGTCGGCATGAACTGCATGTGTCCTGCAGCCATGCCGTGCATGTGCACATCTGTAAGGGTTACTCCCTGCTGTTGGTTTCATTATTCCAGGCAGTGTTGTCATGAACCATCTCTTGACTGATTCCTGGTAATTGCTGCCTATTAGCTTTGATTAAAGGGGTGCAGATGCCTCGCCTTGCGCTGTCGCCCAAGGTCTCTCCTTATCTCTCACACCCCATAATCACAACTTGAAAGACAGTAAAATGAGCTCTTCGTCATAACCTGTTACTTCAAACCATTTGTGAGTATTTTGGTCTGTCTTTTTGTGCCTGGTAAATTTATAAATAGAATTTCTTTTTCTTTACTGATACAAGTAGACTTTAAAATCTAAAGATCTTTGCCCCCCCCCCAAAAAAAAAAAAAAAAAAAAAAAAAAGGTGGAAATAGTAACTTGGTAACATTTGTTAGTTTTAGAGTTTAGATTAGGTAAGAAGTGGTTCAACTTTGATTTGTAGAGCTAAACCATGGCTCTTTATTTCTTCTCCAGTTCCTTCTTTAAAAAAATCCTCATTTACTTGCAACACTTTACTAAAAATAGTTGAGATTCTGTTTGATTATCTGTTTTTGGTCTCAACCATCACCTTCTTGGCATCTAAAACCTGTTCCGTCTTTATGTCTGCCTCTTCTAGTTGTGTGCTTTTATTTTGAAGTAAAGACACAAGGCCCCGCTTGTGTCCACGCAGAAGTATCACCTCCATGTCAATGGCTGATTGGTACACACAGATCTGAGGCTGAATTCCACTGGACACAAAAAAATCATGAAAAATATTTTCTTTTTACTCAAGAACTGCATTCAGTTCTTTCATCTCCTCAAATGCTCCTGGTTCATTTGACTTTTGAGTCATTACTGTTCTTTTTTTGACAGCTTTGTGAACCCCAGACTAATGACTTCATCTGGGCTTCCCTCAGCGTTCTGCTATTCTGAACTCTTCAGACTCTGGAGTTACTCTTCCTCTCCTCCCCCCATTTTTTTCCCCAACCCCGGCCTCTCTGCCACCTCTGACCCGACCGAGCTCTCAGGCTCATATTTCGCCACTCACTCATTTTCAGGTGTCAGATTGGTTGAATACGTCGCATGTCTCAAGTCTGATTTCTGGATGAAGGAACTGGCAAGTGTGATGTATCGCTTAAGGCTAACCGTCTGTTTCACAAAAGGACATGCTTGACTGTTTTGACACCCCATGTTTGTGCACAGCTGCCTTTGACAGTTTCATTTCATGATCATGTTTTATTAGGATCATTAAACCTAAGCAAAATCCCTTTAGCTCCACTTAAATTTGTATAAACTGGACTTAAATCTTGAAGCTATCTGAAGTGACTGCTTGGCTTTATGACAGAACACAAACGGGTCATATTTTATTTGATATTGACACATACCAAAGCACTAACGTTACCGGCAGTAAAGTCTGCGGCATCTGAGAACTTTTCCATGTCAGCAGCTTCCAGTTTGCCTGATGCCATGACAGATACCAGATTTCCTTTCACCGTCTTCCCCCTGACTGTCACATAGAACAAACATTCTTTGATAAGAATTATACTTTTTTTTTTTTTTCTTGCGGAAGTCTGTGTAGTTGTTTTTTTTTTCCTGCTAGTCTGATAACTCAAGGGTTAAAATAATAGAACTTTTTGTTGAGTGCTTTTTGTGTGAAAAGTTATTAATATGAGAATTTGCCATTTTAAAGTTGGTATTTAATTCATGTTTTTAAAGTTATCTGAAAAAAAAACTCTTCAGGAACTACACATTAGAAATTTTCCTGTGAGTTGTGGACAAGATTGTTGGCACGGAGCAACCCCGTCCCCTTTTCCTTTCTCATTGCTGAGAGCATGGTATTTGTGGCCCGCCCAGTGTATTTCCTACATCACAAATACGCTCCTTTTCAAAATGTTTTTTTTTGTGTCTGCTCCTGATTCAAAACAATGTGAATAATTAGAACAATTTTAATTGCTGTCGGAGTGGGTCTTTAAACACGTTCGTTGTCTTTTGTCCCAAGATTTTATTATTTCATTAAAAAAAAGAGAAATATAGGTTCTTCAAAATTGCTGTAGTTTTTGTTAAACTTGATTAAATCACCTTTACAACAGTTTACTTTGCCAAAAAAAGAGTGTTGGTGTCTCCCAACTTTTGACTTATGAAATACTGACAGCATCTGTAAATGTATAAAGTACATTTAAAAAAGCATTCTAATTTGCAATTTAAAAATATTACAGTGAAACTGGTGCCATTAAACAGTTAGATGAGCAGATCACACATGTGCAGCAGACTTCACCGTTTACGGTATAAAGCGCGCCCTAATGCCAAATCACCATCAGGAGAATACAAGGAGCAGATTTCAGAAACTCCATCCATTTGCTCACCAAGTTATTTTTTTTCATCTGACATATCGAGCAATCTAAAAACTATTTCAATTGTATATTAATGCTTAAGGGTGGGATCTATAACGGATTTTATTTATGCAAACTTGATTTAATCAGTGAGAAAAACTAAGATGATTTTAAAATTTCAGTTAATGGAATTATATTGTAATTTCTTCTTTTATGCCATGAGACTAAGTTCTTCTTAGTCTCCCCCTAAAAAAAGAAAAATAATTTATACCGATTGTCAACCTGACAATAACAATCCATCAAATGCAATCTGCCAGAGTTGGCTCAGTCTTGTAACATCTGACACCCAGATTTTCCTCATCAGTATCTTTGAGACGCCAGAAAAGCTTGTCATTTAAACAATGACAAGAAAATATTTGTTGTTTTTCTATTATTGTTGATTTCTCTTATTTATTCAATCATAACTTTATTTAAATAAAAGAAATAGGTAAATATTGTGTTTACTACATTTGCATAAACAGCTAATCGTGTCAGTGTGTCTATGCAAAAAGATAAAAATGTTCAAACTTCTAGCTGTTTTTGAGCCTTATTTTGTTGCTTCTCCATAAATAGGACCAATTATTTTTTTATCTCTGAGAAAAAGAAACATAAAAATAATTTTGCAAAGTAAAGAAAGTTAGAGTGGATTTTCTTTTGAGCAAAAAAACACTTAGATTTACACGAAATCCATCTTTTCTTTTGGTTGGATGACCTTCCTTGCCTCTTTTGTATTTTTTTGAATTCTTTTTTGCGTGGCTTACTGGTAGGTGAGTTTATTCCCTAATAAAGTTCAGCCAATTGGAAATTTTTATTCTCCATTGGCAGGTAATTGTCAAAACTAATATCACTAAGATGTTTGTCAAGAAGCAATTAAATAGTGTCCAGAGATTTAAGGGGAAAAAGAACGTTTTTGCTTCCAGAACTCATTAAAATCCATGGTAATTCTCATTTGAATAAACTACCAACACCATAATTTCATAACGACTTTGTGGTTTATATTTGTTGAGCTCTTCTTGCCAAGAAGCAGTTATATTCTGGCTCTCTGTTCCTGCTGGGACTCCACAAACTCACTGCCTGCAGCCAAGAATTAATGCAGCACACAACTCCACGTATGCGGTTTGGGCCTCTTATGTGCGCTATGGTTGTGTGTGGATTAAAGAAACAAGAGGGATTGTTTCTTAAATGTGTTTCTTTGTTTTTTTTTCATTGTTTTTCTCAGAGGAGGGGGTTGTGTTGGTGCCAGGCTCGCTGGCAGATTACCATGGCCTTGAGCGATGCAAGTGGCGACCCTTTGGCCCTTGGCTGCAGAAACCAACATCCTCTTGTTGCCAAAGGAAACGCTCCCTCAGGCACCAGCGCATCAGTCTGCAGCAGTCGGGACCCACTCACAGCTGCTTCCAGTCCTGACAACCACCCAGCGGATAGAGGTGAAGACGCCACGGTTTTGGCTGAAGCCCAAGCTTTACTTCAGAGGTCACATGGTGTCCAGAGAGCCGACAGGCCGTGTCAGAACGGCGGCGTTCTCAAACAGAACGGCACCCCAAGAAGCATTGCACCATTGTCCTCTACCTTCCACGCTCCAGACACCAAAAGAGGGGTCAGTCATCACTATTCCTCCCCAACATGTTCGCCTCCACTCCAGCCTGTCTCCTGCCAGCATTGTCACCTCCACTCCACCCTGTGTTGCCCATGCGGGCAGCAGGATTGTCCGATTTTCAAAAGCCCTGGTACGGGTTCAGGCTCCAGCCCTGGTCCTGGTCCCGGCTCACATCCAGGAACTGCTCCATGCTGCCTGTCCACCTGCACCTACTGTCATCTGCATCCTCATCACCCATCACCACAACTCTCTCTGCATCACCACCATCACCAGCGTTGGCAGGAGCACCCCCAGAACCAAACACAAGCACCGGGGATCAGGTAGGTTCTCCTGCTCACTCTTGACCCCAGGCTTTTGATGCTACGAAGTGCTGCAAATCCCGAAAATCTTGCCCCAAGCTTTTTTTTTCACCGCTCTGATTCTGATTTATGAGATACTTGGCGTTAAATAAAAAAAAAAAAAAGCAAACGTCTCATGTTTGTAGCTTTAAAACTGTTTGTAGAATTAGGAAGAGAAAACATCACAGCAAATAGATTAGTTATTTGAAAAATCCTCCTTTTCCTAGGCTTGGTGTTTATTAAAAAAAAACAAAACTGTTTCTTTAGGCTCATTGATTTTTTTCCCCCACATTTGATTGTGATGTGGGTTTCCACTCCACAGGATTTTTCTTCTTTTAATTAAAAAAATGGCATTTAAAGTTAAAGTTTAAGTTAAACATTTGTTGTTTCATTTTCCTTCACTAAAACCCAGATTCTTCAGCCTCCTATATTGTAAATCTTAATATAAAGGTCAACAATGTGTGTGGCGTTGAGAAATGACGGTTGTGCAGCTGTAGTGGTTCCATTCACCAGATCCTGATGTGTACACATTAAACCCTGGGAGGGCCAATGGAAGGAAAATGAGATTTTGTTGCCTGCATTTAAACGCATTCAGCAGCCTCTACGGTTTCTCCTCCTCCTCCCTCTTTTACTTTTAGCTTTTTTTCCTGCTTTCTCAGTTTTCTTACTCTGTTAACACTCATTCGGTCTTTGTTTACCCCTCTCACAACTTTCCTCCCTCCTCCGTGTCCCATTCGACATCAGAAAAGAGAGCAGATGTTGGGTCTCCACTGCTGAAACCCCCTCCGTTTTGTTTTTTTTTTCTTTAATTTACCAAACCGGGGTTCCTCTTGTTCGGCGATGACAGGTTTGAATTATAGCGCCTGGATCTGTTCCAGAACTGCATCCCCAGCCTCCTCTCTCTTCCTGTCCGTCGGTGTTTTGTGTCTCAGTGTCAGATCAAGAGATTAGGCGCAGGAAATGCTATACCTGTTAGAGCGAAGCAAGGTTTGCGCTCTAAACTACAGAAGCAGGGCTTTTCTCTTCTCCCCCCTTCTCCAGTGAAACTTTGGTTATAGTTAAATCTATTTTCCGCGCTCACACAAACCACTTAACCGTACACTGATAATAGTCTTGATAATTTCAGACTTTCAGGCTTGGAAATGGTGTCAGATATCGGCTTGATCGGCCTCAGGGCTGTGATCTGCCAGATTAGTTGAGGGATTACGCCTGTGATTGCCACACTCTTGTGTCTCTTTCGCACAAAGTGATAAGTCGTATTAGCTCTCTAGTGAGACCTTTTAATGCGCGTTTCGCAACAAGGGGCAGTTTTATGTTCCTATTTTGACTTCAAAAGCCATTAATGAATTGAAGATTACTCGTGTTTTCTAAAAGTTTTTATTTACTTGAGTTCTCTCGTAAACTCCTTTTACCGTCGGTGCCCAGACACAGCTAACACTAATACTGATACAGGAAGAGCTGGTGATCACTTTTTCTGTAATGTCCTATGTTGAACATGCCTTTAGCATGGTGTTCACACTGGACTGTCACTACCCTGAACTGACATATTTACCTTCAGTTAGAAGAGGCTTGTTGCAAAATGTCAAAGCGGGGCAAAACTCGCAACTCTTGCTCCAGACTTTTTCCTTCACAGCTCTATTCTGAAATACGAAAGACTTGGTGTCATATAATTCAGGCCGTGCACTAAGCGCAATTACTAATTTCCTCTCAAAGATCAATTTACAAACGGTTGGTACTTCCATGAATTAAAAAGGACGCTATCATACATCACTACCAAATCAGAGTCCCTGTTTGGTCAAAGTTCAAACTGGCTTAACTTTCGATGTGCGTCAATGATCGTGTTTTTGTATGTAGAGCCTGAAAACAGTTGTAGTCTTGCGTAGCAACTCGTGAACATGAGAGTTTTGGACGCAGAAGCCCAAAACACACATATACGTGTGTTTGTATAGACATTGGAAATGGTTGCTTAAACGCACCTTGCTGAGGTTAGTGTGAGCGTAGCTTCAGTCACAACTGCCTTTACGCTTAGAGACAAGCTGCATGCTAGCGAATGAGCAAACCTGTACGGAGCATGAAGGTGGCTCATCAGAAATGTCAAGGTCGTAGACCGATCGGTGAGCTCGTAGAACAAAAATTTTGCACGTTTTTTTGTTGTACGGCCATGCTGCGTGCGACAGGTCGGAGTGAATACTTATACAACAGGAACAGGTAGAGGCAAGTAAGGGTGATGTAGGTGACAGATTTTTCTTCAAACACCCCCCCCCCCCAATAAATAAATAAATAAAAATAAAAATAAAAAATTCTGTGGACTGAGCAAGGGGCCCATAAAAGCTGTTCACACGATAATGATATTTGACTTGATATTACACCCATAGACAGTGTGGCTCTAGCCATAAGGGCAGTTGTGACTAATGTCTTACTAACAACTAGAGTGTGGCGTAAAACAGCATCACTTGTGTGTCATAAGTGCGTGTAGCTTTTATTAACCTTATGAAAATCTTGTGATACACTGACTCACCACACACAACAATTGTATATTCCATTTTTAATGAGCATCGAGGGAACTCCAAGACACACCTGTACTCCCACTAAGATGCATCTCTACGACACTCCAAGGCCCCTGGACATCCCTAAAACTCACAGCACCCTTTGATTATACCTATAGCTGTGAGATCCATCACAGCCCCCGCACACAGCAACACTATCCCAATCTTGAGTCTAGAGATTTGTGCCATGGTACAGCCCTGCAAGGCAGACTGGCGGCCAGTGACCAGAGTCATCACAGCTGCCAAAAGAGCTTTACTTTGGAACCAGATGGACCAACACGCCCCGGCTCGTGTGCTATAAGTAGCCCCAAGTCAGAGATGTGGAGAAATAGTTAAACTCAATCTGCTGCTTGCTTGCTGAGTAATTAGTTGTTAATTGTTGTTGTTTCGCACCTCACCGCTGGTAAAAGAGGATTAGTTTTTGAGGTTGTACAGTGGGAACAGTTCATTTAGAGAATAAGTGCAAACACATTATTTGTAGCCTCCGGCCCCTGAGGTTCAGCCAACCTGCTCCCACCTGCACCGATGACCCCAGCAGAGTTGCAGAGGAGCAGACTGACACTCAGGCATCCAGGGTCATGCCGAGTGTTTAACCTCCCTCATTTACACTGGAGGTAAATGTTTTCTGTCCCGTCCCGCCCCCCACACACACACACAAACAGTCCGTGTTGTTTATGGCAACCATGAGTTTAGTTTAGATTCTTGTCAGATAGGAAACATTTTTGTTGCTTACTCCTACTCATGCCGTGTCTGCAACAAGGTCAGCTTTATAATCCTGAGTAAGTTCAAATGTTGTTTTATTTGTTTGCAGTTGATGTTTTGGTTGCTGTGAGACCGAGTGACTAGGGAACAGCTGCCAAGAGCAGAGGTGTTCAGTACACTGTGTTTTGCAGATTTATAGCAATGGATTGTATCTTGTATGTTTCATCCAAAGTGTTTGGTCTCTGTTGGATCATTGATGTCACTATTCATATGAAGAACAATCTCACTTGTGAAGTTTTTCCTTAACAAGTTTGCTGCAATGGAAACAAGATGTACACAGTTCTAATTCTATCCAATATTTTCATCTAAAATTGTTTATATGCAACATTTATTAGAAATTGTCCTGAAAAGAGAGGGTTCTCTGTGAAAAAGAGGTATTTTCTGTCTGCAATCCAGTATATTTCGAGATTATGTTTTAAATTCATGGAAAAGACAGGTTATTATGAGATATTCTTCGCTTATTGCTTTCAAATAAATGCATGCTAGTAGACAGTCTCATGATGTCACATTATCAATCCCACGATTGTTGTTATATTCTTATATTCATATTCATCATGTAGTTTTTGCACTCTAATTGTCGACTATATTTAAAACATTTTTTTTTTCAGAACTGATTTCAATAAATTAAATTTCAGTCTCATTTCATTCATCTGCAAAAAACACTCAATATTTTACTTTGAAAATGAGAAGCTTCGCTGACAAGATTTTTTTTCCTTCCATACACAGTGGTGCAAAAGGAAAATCACACCCCGATTATCTTTTGATATATTGTAAAGTGTTGCCAGTGGTTGTTTAATTGCAATTATGCAGTTTTTATTAAAAATAAAAAAACTTTATTGTTTTCTAAGACAAAGTTTCTGCAGAGCAGCAGTAGCTTGCAGTACTCTCACCTGCTAGCTTACAGCCTCTCAAACCACCAACGTAATAGATGCAAACTCAGACAAGGAAAACAAAGACATAAATGGATCTAGTCTGCAAATTGCATGCATGGAAATGGATTGGAGCAGGGAGCTTGTGGCCTGTCAATTGCAGAGTTTACGCAACAACTACAAGCTTTTTTTAAACAGAATTTTCTTCATCTGTTCCTGATTCACAACAATTTGAATAAAGAAATACTGGGAAAATCAGGTTTAATCTTAATTTTCTATTTATATTTTTTCTCCATGAGAAAAATGTCACAAGAACATGTTAAAAATGCAAAAAAGATCATTTTTCTTGGAGTGGAACTTTTATGTTTATGTACTTAAATTCAACAATATTCTCTATTTTAGAGTAATAATGACATCCCCTGAATTAGATTTAGACTACACACTACAAGATTTATAAAGATCACAAATCAGCAATTGCAGACATAATTATATTGTTACTGTTACAACCCTATTAAACTTTGTGGCTTTGTCTTTCCAACAAATTCAGAATGGTTTCATTTTTGATGAATATGCTGTAAGTTGATATACAAACACACAAGTGTGATATGTATATATTTTCTCTCCACTTTTTTAATTTGACTTTTACAACCAAAGCTTTTTCATTGTCTTCCTTAATTCTCATGCATACAGGATTCCTTTTGGTTTTAGTGTCATTTAATGGGAATTTTCCATTCTTGCGTCCTTACTTTTGCATACATATTTTCTGCAGACTATACATTCTCATCTTTTATTCTTAATATTCATCTGTACCTTTCCTGCTCCCCTGTTTCTTAGGATGAGGCAAAGCCAATAAAGATGGCAAACGAAGATCAAAGACTGACGATTTTCCATAAAGTGGGATCAAAGACTGATGTGAGCAAGACGCTGTCATAACTTCTCTTGAGCAGCCAGCCAAGCCTCAGCTGGGTAGAAAGGTTGAGCTGCTGCAGGCTGGTTAAGATTCTTTTTGAACTTTCTTTGTGGACAAAATACTGCATATGTCCAGCATGTTCTAAAACATATTTAGATGTGTAAACGTATATATCCTTTCATTCGTTGGAGTTTTTCATTCTCAACAGGCTAAATAAACTATTAGTTACTAAAAGTTAGAAAGGTTATATGTAGTAGGAGTCCCAACAAACTTTACATTTTTTTACTATTTAAAATGTTTGTAGAAATTTAAATAAAACCTTTAAGTTAGTCTGTTACTTGTCAATAAACTTGTAACCACCTGGGGCGCCAAACACATCCTGAATTGCAGCGCCTCTAATTACAGCAGTGCAGGTTGGAGAGAGCTCATCCGGAACAGCCAGCTGCCAATTGAGATTATATAAGCCGTGCTTGGAAAACTGTTCTGCTTTGGTGCCAAAATGCCGTTTTTTTTTGTTTTTTTTTTTTTAGGGAGAAGTGGGACTTTGAAATGCAAAGATAAATATTGTACTCTTTAATTTAGGAAGTAAAAAGACCAATTTTGGCAATTACCACAAGTAATACACTTCACATTAGGTGCGGGTCACTAGTCCACCATAAATGTGGTTGCTTGCCGGCAGTAATTATTGGGCTGTAAAAGTTCCAGGAGAGCCTTTAAAGCAGCTGGTTTAGAGATAAAACAGGTGTGTGGGTCAGTGTGTGGTTGAAAAAAAAAACCTATATATCCTTAACTTGATGGAAAAGTTTATACAAGGACGACTGTCCTTTCAAAACTCTTTTTTTTGGCCACATTTTTATTAGGAAAAACAGAAAAAAATACTTTTTGTATAACTTTTAGGTTTTTATTTTCTGCCAAAGTCCTAAAACCTGTCATTTTCTAGACCATGTTTTCTGCAGAGCGGCAGCAGTTCATTAGAAATTCACCTCTGAGGTGTCGTTGATGCTGTTGCTTAGCCCGGTGTGTGCGTAGCATTAGGCATTCATAGCTGCCTGATGGAGGTTAAAATGTAGCAGTGGATGAAAGTCTGGCAGGAACTCCACCCACTTGAAAATGCTTACATTTGCCGTCAAAAGTGGAGTGGAACCCTGGCAAGTTAACATTTTTACAGTAAAGGATATCTCGAGTTCCCTTTATTAGTTCATTAATTTTTAAAATTTCTGTTGGGACTTCTAGGAACTTTTGTGATACTTGAACTGCTTTTAAATTCTAAAGATTCACTGAGTGATCATAGTTGTTCTGTAATAAAGCAACCAACGCACAGATCTATGTGTGCGTTGGTTTAGCCGTGTATGAAGACTTCACATGAAGTGACAGGAGTGATTGCAGTTTGGCCCTGAAATGGCCTGTTGGCCCTGGAACCTTTTCTCGCCCATATTTCACTGCGAGGAATGGGAGGCGGTGACAGGTGCAGACAGAAAAGGCCATGTTTACCAGCGGATGCACTCCTCCAAAATAAGTTAACACATATAGCTTTTTGTTTTTCTGCTGCAGAAAAACCTTAAAGCCACACTTTTTTTGTGTTTGAGTAAAAACAATTTGAGTTTTTTTTAATGTAGTTAGTTTTGTTAAGAAATGATGGATGTTTTATTTATTTTTTTAAAGAAAAATTGCAGTTTGGTTAAATGTGTTGATGCTGGTCTGGTCTGTAGTGTAGGGGGTCTAAATTCATGTTTTGAGAACCTTTTCTTGTTCCAGGACATCATTATTTTTAAAAGTCTATTCTCAACTGTGGAAAGTCCAACCATTACTTTGCCAGAAACTGAAGGATTATGCTTGGAATGACAATCCCTCATTGACTGCTGATATAAAGTGACGTAAAGCAGTCTTCTGCTTTTTTTTTTTTTTTTTTTTTTTTTGGCAGCCTTGCCTCTTTTTTCCAAAAGTCAACTCTTGTTTGCTTCATAACTTTGAGCGAGTGTAGCTGAGAGATGCAGTTTCAGCTGCTTGTTGTCTCAAAGGTTTATTTTATTTCTGCTCTGTTTTCCTTATTCGGGTTCATTTGATGCTTACAGTGAGCGCAGATTCATGACACTAACTAAATTTCACTGATAAATAAGCTTCAGAGGAAAATGGCTCTGTCACCGCAAGTGCACCCTTGAAAATAACAAAACAACTCTGCTTTTGTGACGGGAGAAGTGACTTAAGGAAGAAGTAAAGCCCACTACATCAAATAATTGACAGAAAATTCATTTTTGGGGAATTACAATGTTTTTTAAATCATTTGTTGAAATGCACACAAAAAATCTAAAATGTTTAATAAGAAATATATTGGATCAATTATGATACTTTGGGTGAAACGGTAAGTTTTTAATCACCAGTTATTGACCAGTTCAAGATTTGTCAAATTTGATGCACATGTCTTCAACACTATATAACTCTAATATAAAGAATTATCTACCAACAAATTTTACATTTTTTAATAGAGCAAGTAGTCATTTAAAATATGAATAACAATGTATGTTTTGTTTTTACCTTAAAGTCTAGAAAATTAGCAAAACTTTTACCTGCAAAAGTGTTGCAGGTCAGTGACGTGCGGTCAGATGAGCCTTTTTGAGATGAGCAGGAAAAGGAGCAGTTAGAGTTATGGATACAGGTGAAAATTCCTTCGTAGTGGTCTCCCATAGACAAATATGGTGGTGCTCAGCTATCCGCAGTGGCTTGGAGTTGAGCTGATGCTTTCTACAAAAGGTGGAGATTTTCGGGAGGGTTTGGTGGGGAGTCTAGAGACATATCCAATGGTACAAGGCCCCATTGCAGAGCCCAGACACAGGAGAATATTTAGTCTGACCTATCCCCAGACGATCAGGAAGAAGTCTGATAAACGGATGAACATATTTCCCAGTGCTTGATGGGTGTTTGGGTTGAATCAGCTGAAAACCGGACTTCTTTCCCGACTGCCAAGTGATGTTTTCCAGTGCAGAGTCTGCTGTCAGTGGGATGAAAGTAGCATCAAACCTTTTTTGCAGCTCTAAGCCTTTTGATTGCACGCAGTGTTCCGGCTAGACACTAATAAGGCTGAGGCAGACCCAGCAGCCTGATGCTTGACATTAATTGCTCTTGCTCCAACATGAGAGGCTCGTTCATGAAGTATTTGCCCACCCATCTGTTGACGGTTAACCCTCAACCCCTGGCGCTCACCAACCGAAGCAACCAGTGGCTTTGATTTAGTCAGAAGATGCCCTCTTTAGTGTATCCAGTTACTGTGCTGGATTGGCTGTTCCAGATATCAAGAATTGGTCCTTTTATCAAGCACCGACCCAAATGTCAGGGTTCTGAAGAAATCTTTTGGCATCCCCAGCTTCCAGGAGCCTCTCTGCTTCTCTCCTCTGTCAGTGTGGTGTTGAGTGAGCGGCTGGCAGTGTGTGTTTACCTTCTTAATTAGCCCAGTGATCCAGAAACACTCTCCCTCTGGTACATGGAATAAGACCAAAAGTTCATACAAGGGCAAAGAAAAAAGGAAAATAAGAGAAAGCAGAAAGGAGGAGTGGAGAGAGGGATCGACGGAGATGTGGGATTCAGCATTAGATGCCGGAGTTTGTTTTGGAGGCATCAAGATCAGAGAGCTGCAAAGGAAACCCGACACGGTGGGCTGTCATCTGTCTGAATTTAGAGTCCCGTCAGTCAACAGGGGCTTTCTGTCACTGACCGCTGCCCGATCCACCTTTCCAGAGCAGTCCTGTACGCCCTCCTTTTTTTTTTTTTTTGTAAAACCGAACTCTCTACAAATATTCACTGTTTTTCCAGTCCACGTTTTGTGGCGCGGGATAAATAGTTGTTATTGACTCGACTTGCTTTTGATTTATTACAGTTTTGTCATTTGAAAGTCCACAGGTGAGCTCCTTTGCACATCTTTTCAGTCGGCCAAAAATACATCCAGATTGTGGAGCAAAATTCAAAACAGACCTCTGAGCAGACGAATAGATATGCCTGACAGCACTCTTATGAATTTGTTCCAAGTATTTCCAATAACTCCACTCCCTCCATTTTTGGGCCATATCTCTTTCCCTGAGGTCTGCACTTCAAGGCCATACATGGAAAGCCAAGAGGCAGGGCCCGGTGCAAAGAATTACATTAGCAAGGCAGAATTTTCCCTTGGCTTTGAGTTCAAAGTCATGCTAGGAAACGTGTTTTTTGTTAGAAACTGAACTAATTAGTTAAACCAGGTACAAATAAAAGAGGCTAGACAACAGATAATAAAATCTCACTACATTATGGGATAAATATTGATTCTAAAACAGCTGGTTGAGTTTTGTGGCTTTGAGTCACACTGCGATCGTCTGTCTATCTATTGTAAAAGCATTTCCAGTGGGCCTTTGATTATAACTATGAGGATTTTTTTTTTAGCACAAATCAAAAACCTGTCGTTTTTTATCACATAGTTTCTGCAGAGTGGCAGTAGTTTGTTAGCAATTCACTTCTGAGTTCTGGGCCATTTTGCTTTCCGTGACCCTTGATTTTAACAATCTTTCTAACTTTTTTTGACCAAAATCTTTTTTTTTTATGTTTTAATCTCATACTGTTATTTCCCTGTAAGGTTGCGTTTGAAGTCTCTTTGATTTAATCCCCAGGTAACATCCTTGATCCAAAGTTGTAGCATTTCAACCTCTTTGAATGCGATAGTTCTGCTGCTCTTGTCTGTCATTACTCCCTCATGGTCGCTGTCGTAACTTTTTTTATCTCAGATCACTTATCTCCCAAAGCCCTGCAATGATCAGGTAACCATATCTGATTCCCCCCGCCATTTTCTCTTCTCCCTCCCACCCTAACCTCCTTTCCACTTTGTCTACTCTCGGCATACCGGACGCTCCCCCGCAGCTCTAGGGAGGAGCTGACGAGAAATCCAGATAAATGCTGAGCAGCTGAAGAACTTTGTGTACACATATATGCATTTAGGTCACCCCCTTATTCTGTTAAAAGAAAAAAAATCTTCATTGGAGACTGAAATGAATTAAAAGTTAAAATTTCTGCTGTTTTAGAGAGCGCACAAAAATACGTTTTTTGGGTTTCAGGTCCTGCTAAAGGTAATAGGTGCCACTGGGATTTTTTTTTTCCACAGCGAAGACTGACGCCTTCTTCACATGGGTTCAAAGGAAACTGATTTTTTTGTTTATGGCAGCTTATAAGCTGCATGTTTGTTGGTTTTCTTGAATATAGTTTCACCTACATGCATTTTTTTAAGTGATGTTTGATGCTTCACTGGAAAGTGTTGTGACACGTATTGGGTGTTTTTAATGTTTTCTCTGGTCCAGAACCAAAGGAAAAACGGAAATAAATCTTAGCTCGTGCTTTTTTGAAAGTCCCTGCAGATCAGTTTCTGATTGGCTGTTGCTTTGGCTGCGAAATACAAACCTGATTTATCTCTTTTTTTTGTGTGTTTTAGCCCTGCAAGGCCTTTTCGATTCCCCAAAAGGTAAGAGCGGCCAAAAACCGTCTCTGCTGTCGATGTTCTGCATTGCACAGCTCTCCTACTCCCTTTATTCCTGCCATCCATCCATCACTGCTCTCTGTGCGCCATCATTCCTCAGCAGTGAGTCATGATAATTACAGAAGGGAGATGTGCGTGTCCTTCTTTGTACTTAGTAAGTAAGTAGCTTTTTGGATCATCTCTTCTCATTAAGAGAGCTTTGAAAGCCAAAATTGGAGACTTTTATTTTGTAAGAGGAAAGTTGATGAATGGCTGGAGGATGTATCCTCCAAAAAACTTTTTCTCCATTGCTTCTCTGATGCTGTATATCTTTTTTTCTTGATATCATCACAGATCCTGTTTCGTCTTTAGTGCTTTTAGTAACTGAAGACTGCGTATGTTTTTGCAGCTATGCTGAGCTGATAGCCGATTGGCCAGTGGTTGTGCTGGGGGTGTGCACAGTGCTCATTGTGGTCTGTGCACTTGTGGGCATCCTGGTGCCTGATTTGCCCGATTTCTCCGACCCACTTCTGGTGAGTTCTAGAATTAAACATGAGGGGGACATTGCCAATTGGTAAAGAGAACTTCAGATACTTCATTGTTTTTACTTTGTGTTTACTCATTGTCATTCACTCATATTGTTGTTTCTGTCTCCCCATAAAAGGGTTTTGAGCCACGAGGGACTGCGATTGGTCAGAGACTGGTTACCTGGAACAATATGGTGAAGAACACAGGCTATAAAGCCACACTGGCCAACTACCCTTTCAAATACGCAGATGAACAGGCCAAAAGGTAATATCACCCAAATCCCACAAATGTTCTTGAGGACTTCTTGCTTTTCATTTTATATAAGTTATTTCATTTCATATTTATGAACCCATAACAGTAGAGTTCAGGCTTCAACTCTTGATATTTGTTGCTTTGTTGTTGGTGGTTTTTCCAGTTTTATTACAACAGACGACAATGAAGAGGACTGATTTGGTGATGAGACTAGTGGGTTTTTTGGGTTGGAATTAAAGGATAATGATGACAGACATACTTAAAAGTCTGAATCCCTTCGTGAAAAAAAGAGGAACAAAGCAGAGGTTTGTCCCCAACCAGGGGGATCCTGTTCACTGTCCTAAGGAACTGCATTCACTGATAAATGCCAGTGTACAGTAATTTGTTCAGTCACTGGAACATAACAACATTGTTGTACTTGTACTTATTTGTGCAGCATCAACTTACTTTAGATTTTTTATACCAAAAATAATAAATTCCAACATGAAAATATTAAAAATGGCTGTGGTGCAGAGGTAGTGCAGTCAACCTCTGATTGGAAGATCGTAGGTTCGGTTCTCGCCCAAGCGGTCTTGGGCAAGGCACCAAACCCTACATTGCTCCTCATGGTTATAGCCAGCGTTTAGCAGTGGAGCCGCCATTAGTGTGTGAATGTGTGTGCGGCTATGGGAGAATGGGACAGTGTTGGGCCTTCAGTATACACAATTTCTTTGCTGCTGGTTGTCTCAAACGTACCAGTTCCGGTGACATGTGGGGAGGTTGGTGGCTGGTGAAGCACTGACGCCTCTGGAGTCAGTTTTACAATTACAAGAACTGAATATTTCACCATTCATCCCACAGCAGATAAAAGCATATAAAATACACACAAGAACATATTTGTCCTACAGAGAATATTTATTTTATAGACATGGATAAAACTCTCTTCTTGTGTTTAATTATCCATTTATACTGTAAAGTATACAGATGTGTTCAGCACACATTTAATTTTGACTCTCAATAACTATTTCTGGTATGTTTCCAACTTCAAATTCTGGTTCTTTAATTAGTGTTATCAAATGTTGTCTGTGAAGATGATCATAAAATAATTATTTTAGGCCTAAAATTGAGTTTTCAAATACTTTCTTTTTTCCGCTTACTCCCATGTTATTTTTAAAAAACAAAAATTGACCTGACCTTTACTTGTAGATCCTTCTCCACAAAAAGCTCTATGACCCTGTTGTAAAAGTTTTCCTTATTTTCCTTTAGTTTAATGAAACGAACGACATCCTCGCAATTTTTGCAGTTTGCAGCAAACCTTCATCTTCGGCGTAGGTCTTCCAACCGTGATTATCTTCCATTTCGCCTAGTAATCCAGTTGTGAAAAATGTTTTAATTTTGAAATATAAGCCCACATAATGAAGCAGATCAAGCATGAAAAAAACCCCTGCTGTTCTTGGCCTTCGCACCGGCTTTCGAATTCTACTTCTGGTGACGCTCCCGTGTAGCTACAGCAGCGGTCAGCTCACGTCTGCCCCCTAGAGACTAATGAGGCTCGCCTAACCGGCTGACTTTTCTTCGCACTTACAGCCAGCGCTCTGACCGCACGTCCCTAATTGTATTGAGTCCTGCAGTCATACATGAGTGCTCCGGAACCTAACTCTGAGTTTCCGCTCTGAAACTGTCGAAGACGTGTCGAGTCAAGTGAAAATGTATCTTTAACATAGATCAGTGGAAAATAATATTTATTTAAGGTACTTTTTTTCTATTTTATCACAATGACAATCACTTGCCTCATCTGACCGCACGTCACTGACCTGTACATGTGAGACAACCAGCAGCACTTACACCAGCCTTCTTGTCCCTCCTGTCTATAGTTGATTTCTCCCTGTTCCTGTAATATAAAAAAATTTTCATTAAAATATGTATATATCTAAAACAATACTCATGTGTAATGTATTTATCTTCTTAAACATGGATTTCTTGGATTTAATATTTTGCTTTTTTATGATATATTTTTATGATTAAAAATGTATTTCTGTCTTGCCGGAGGGATCGATTTTTTTCACTATGAATCCCCTGGGAAGAGACACGAGTTTAAACATTCACTTAAGCTCTACCCGTTCGTTTATAGTCACCAAGAGACCAGATGGCCGGAGGATCACTTGGACAGAGAGAAACGACATGCGGAATGGGACTTCAGGAAA
Source organism: Oryzias celebensis (assembly GCA_014656515.1). NCBI lineage: Eukaryota > Metazoa > Chordata > Actinopteri > Beloniformes > Adrianichthyidae > Oryzias > Oryzias celebensis. The sequence goes on along the minus strand of BNCR01000018.1, from coordinate 13,830,175 downwards.
GAGTTTTTCTGCGATGTTCCAGGTACCATCAAGACTTTAAATTTGAGCTGTACCCTTTAAATTGATCAGAATGAAAAGATGCTTTTAGGTTAAGATAATTAGAGTGTTTTTTTCCTTGTTTCGTATGGCTAAGAACTGCTGGTATTCTTTCTGCAGCTGACAGTTATTCCAGGCTGGTGTTCACCTCTGCCCAAGGGAAAAATCTGTGGAATATTCAGGCCATAAAATCAATGTGTAATCAAGACAACACCAGAGTAAGTACATGGAAGTTTTTCATTAGCCTTTCTATTCTTTTTTTTTTTTTTATGTCCTTTTTTTTTTTTTAAGGTGCGGTCCCACCGTGACTACTGCAATCTTTGTCAGCGTCTGAACAATGACTCCTGCTGTCCAAGCTGGACTCTTGGTAATTACATTGCTGTCCTCACCAACAGATCGTCCTGTCAAAAAATCACAGAACGCGACGTATCCCACACACTTAAGATCCTACGCTCATGCTCCAAGTTCTACCATAATGGCACCCTAGGCTCTGACTGCTGGGACATGACACTGCCGCGGAAAGATCAGTTGAAATGTGGTGGTGTGCCTCGAAAGTGCACGAAATACAACGCTGTCTACCAGATTCTTCACTTTTTGGTGGACAAAGACTTTCTCAGTCCCAAGAGCCTGGAGAATCCGCCTCTTGTACTCAAGCACAGCATGCTCTTCTCTCCCACAGAGAAAGGGAAGTCCATGATGAACATTTACCTGGACAATTTTGAGAACGGGAACTCTTCCGATGGCATCACCACCATCGCAGGTATTGAATTTGGCATAAAGCATGACCTCTTTCAGGACTACCTCCTCACAGATACGGTGTACCCTGCCATAGCCATAGGGATTGTTTTGCTGGTCATGTGTGTTTACACACGGTCAGTTTTTATCACTCTAATGACCATAATCGCCATCATCAGTTCACTGATTGTATCTTACTTTCTGTACCGAATGGTCTTCAACTTTGAGTTCTTCCCCTTCATGAACCTCACCGCCCTCATCATCCTTGTTGGTATTGGTGCAGATGATGCCTTTGTGCTGTGCGACGTTTGGAACTATGCTAAATTTGACAAGCCCCATTCTGACCTGACTGAGACGGTCAGTATGACCCTGCACCATGCTGCCCTCTCCATGTTTGTCACCAGCTTCACCACCGCTGCTGCTTTTTATGCCAATTATGTGAGCAACATCACTGCCATACGCTGCTTTGGTGTCTATGCCGGCACTGCCATTTTGGTCAACTATATTCTCATGGTAACGTGGCTTCCTGCTGTGGTTGTGCTACATGAACGCTATCTTCCAAACATGCTAACCTGTTCAAAACCTTCACAGCAGCAACAAAGCTGTTGTTCTCGTGTGTTTTGGAATGGCCTTTGCCAGATAGCAAGCAAGTGCCTGTTTATGGTCTCTGATACATCGAGGATCTTCTTTGAGAAGGTCCTACCTTGCATTGTCATCAAATTGCGATACCTGTGGCTCCTCTGGTTCCTAGCCATCACGGTCGGTGGAGCTTACGTTGTTTGTGTAAACCCAAAGATCAAGCTGCCATCCTTGGAGTTAGCAGAGTTTCAGGTGTTCCGCTCGTCTCACCCTTTCGAGCGCTACGATGCAGAGTACAAAAAACTCTTCATGTTTGAGAGAGTTCATCATGGCGAGGACCTTCACATGCCCATCACGATCATTTGGGGAGTCAGTCCTGTGGACAACGGAGACCCCCTGAACCCCAAAAACAAGGGACAGCTGGTGCTGGATAAGAGTTTTAACATAGCCAGCCCAGCCTCTCAACTGTGGATCCTCAACTTCTGCCAGAAGCTGAGGAACCAGAGCTTCATCTTCCAGTCTAAGGAGCAAGACTTCACTAGCTGTTTCATCGAGACTTTTAAAAAGGTCAGTTCAGTGTGATAAATGTGTGCAAAGCAAACGTTGTTATCTTGATGAAATCGGCTTCATGTTCTGCCATTTCAACAGTGGATGGAGAACCAGGATTGTGACGAAACTTCTGTATACCCGTGCTGCAGTCAGACAACTTTCCCATACAAGCAAGATGTTTTTGAATTGTGCATTAAGAGAGCCATCATGGAGCTGGACCGGAGTACGAGCTACCACTTAGACAGCAAGACTCCCGGGCCTCGATTTGACATAAACGACACCATCAGGGCCATCGTTTTAGAGTTCCAGAGTACCTACCTCTTTACACTGGCCTACGAAAAGATGTACCAGTTCTATCGAGAGGTAAGGCCTATAGCAGGGGCGCTCACGCTTTTTTGGCATGCAAGCTACTTTTAAGACTACAAGCACCAAGAGATCTACCGAGATTCCAATAAATAATTCAAAAACTACACAGGAAATGTAAGCAAATCTCTGTGAGGTGTCAGCGCAGGACATATAGAACAATGATATGCTAGTTAAAGCCTGGATTTAAGTAAGTGTTAATCAAGTGACGTACTTCAGGGTGAGGATGATTATTCGCTGACAGATTTAAAAAGTTAACATATTTTATATTTTTGGTTTATTTATTTTTAACGCCCCACGTGTTCTTCGCAATCGACTGGTCAATCGCTATTGACGTAATGAACACCATTGGCTTATATGATTCAACTTTTAATTCTTCATCACTGTGTATTACTATAGTGTCACTTTCAGGCAGCTTCTGCCTTGAATAATTTTGCTTTGTTGGTTTTTAATTTCTGTTTTAGGTGGACGCCTGGATCAAAGAGGAGCTTCGCAGTGCCCCAGTTGGCCTTAGTAATGGTTGGTTTGTGAGCAACCTGGAGTTCTATGACCTTCAAGACAGTCTCTCAGATGGGACTTTGGTTGCCATGGCACTGTCGGTGGGTGTGGCCTTCAGCGTCATGCTGCTAACCACCTGGAATATTATCATCAGCCTTTACGCCATCCTGTCAATTGCAGGGACTATTTTTGTCACAGTCGGCTCACTGGTGCTTCTAGGCTGGGAGTTGAACGTCTTGGAGTCTGTCACCATCTCTGTTGCTGTAGGCCTCTCTGTGGACTTCTCCGTCCACTACGGCGTGGCCTACAGACTTGCTCCAGAACCTGATCGTGAGGGAAAAGTCATTTTTTCTCTGAGTCGAATGGGTTCCGCCATCGCCATGGCAGCTGTGACTACTTTTGTTGCCGGTGCTATGATGATGCCCTCCACTGTTCTAGCTTATACCCAGCTGGGCACCTTTATGATGTTGATTATGTGCATTAGCTGGGCCTTTGCTACCTTCTTCTTTCAGTGTATGTGCCGATGCCTGGGACCACAAGGCTCCTGTGGTCAGATACCTCTTCCCAAAAAGTTGCAGTGCCCAGCATTCTCTGAAGCCACGTCTACAGTGCCCCCAACCCAAGAGAAGATCTTTGGGTTGGGAAAATATCAGATAGATTCTCGGAGCAAAGAGGTGGAACAGTATGAGCTTGAGCCACTGGCATCTGCTCAGAAAGCTGATGATAAACCCCAAGAGGAGCTGGAGCTGAGCACTCGGCTCTACAATGGAGTCCCCCCTCACCACACTGCGCCTTTCGCTCCTGTCCACCAAAGGAGCTCTGAAACTGGTAGAAGTGGCCAAGAGAACGGCCACCAAGTTGGACAACCGTTTAGGTGCAAGTACTCTCAAAACATGAACTGTAGCTGTGCGGATCCTTCCCACCTGCTGCAGCAGTGGGCCCCCTGCTCCTTTACTCCCCAAGACCCCATTTCTTGCTCTGGCACTCCACATCTCGTCCCCCTCACTTTAAACGGCCCAAGCAAACAAAACCCTGCCCTCTTACCATCCAATTGTGACCCGGTCCTTGCTCACATGGAGTGCCATGTCCATTATGTCCACTGTCCTTACACCCACTTACATAACTGCTCCCAAGGAAGATTACTGACTCCTAAACAAGGGCCTGCCCAAGCCTGCCAGCTCAGGAAGTTCTGCATTCAGTCCTCGAACCTGCAAGCCACTTCAGCCAGAGAACAGAGATGTATAACTTCAGACCAAGATGCAAGCCCAAGTTCAGGAGCAGTGTCAGAGACTTTAAAAGACAATGACAAATCTGCCAGCTGTCAAAGTATACCCGCCAACGGTGTGAGACTTGCTCAAAAGGAGTGCCTCGTATCACAAGAAACCTGCCAGGAAAAGCACAGAGTAGACAACGACTGTCGTGCAGAAAGTCCCGTGTCCTCCACACAGACGTACACTGATGGTAAAACCCCTGGAAACCAGGTGAAAGAATGCGTTTCCGTCACACGGGAGCAGAGTGGGAAAAGGTGCAAGCAGATCTCAACAGGAGAGTTGCCTGCCTCTCCAAAGAAACTCTCTTGTTTTAACAGGACGTTGAAAGTGAAGTGCAGTTCAACTTCAGAAGCTCACGTGCCAAAAAATGAAGCCAGCATGCCTCCACCTGCAGTCATTCCCTCCCCTGAAAGCATATGCTGATCATAAGTTGACTTTTGAGAAGGTGGTCATTCATACAGTGTGACAGAGGTACTAAATTTTTGGAAAAAGCACAGACCCATTATTTACAGTGTTTTTTGCTTATTTTGAACACATGACACTAAGCCTTAACTGTTTACAACTTTTTACAGCTGGAAGAAATGGAGAAGTGGAAGAAATCTGAAAAAGATGCATCCGTTTAGAAAAACATTTCTAACTTAAGTGTTGAGCCTATTCAAACAGCCATTTGCACCAAAATAAAGTCTTACGGTGTTGAACTGTGCAATTACGCATTGAGACACGATCAACCCAACTGTGTGCCATTTTTCACAGGCTGATACAAACGTTCATCACTGTGCAGTTGCCTTAGATGGAAACTGAACTGATTAAAATGTGTAATGAACATCCTCTTCTTGTTTGTTATTTTAACAAAAGAGTTTGGTGTGAAAGCATTCTCTGATCATCTTTTGTAAAAGTGTCCCCATTTTGATTATGATTTTACCATTTTTAGTCAAAAAAAAAAAAAGTGTTTTTCTAGGACACAGTTTCCGCAGAGCAGCAGTAGTCCGTTAGAAATTCATCTCAGTTGTGGCTGTTGGTGCTGAGCAACCCTGTCCCCCCCTTCCCCTCCTCATTTCTGAGACCTTGAAGCAGGGAGCTTATGGTTCTCCCAGCATATTTACGTCACAAATTCTATTTTTTTCTCAAACTGCATTTCTTCATTTGATGCTATTTCCCAAGAATTTAAATGAAGAAATACTCAGATGTAATTTTGAGCTTAATTTTCTTAAAAGAAAAATGACACAAGAACACGTAAAAAATGCAATTTTCATCAGAGTGGGTCTTTCAATCCAAGAGTGACGCCGAAACGTATTGTGACAAAGGATTCTATGAACTGGGCTGCCTGCATGCATAGACTTGATTTACACAGGAATAACAGATTTTTATCATTTGTTATGATCTCATTTTCTCTGAGCTCCATAGACAGCATTTCGGTTCATGAACTGTAAAGTTTTGGAATCCCAAACGGCAACAAAAGCCTCACTGTAAAATCATCAAATGGATGAGGGAGAATGAAAACAAGAAATGTGAGATTTTATTAGATCACATCAGTACAGAAGCACTCAGCATTTATAGACTTGCTGAGGTACACAGCTTTAATTAAAGGGAGGAAAAATTGGCACAAAACACTAGCTACTACGGAAAGCCAAACGAATCATAGATAGGGACGACATTGATCTTAAGGTAAGGATTATTATTTTTAGGAAAGAAAATCCAGTCCATAAGAAGTTCTTTTACTTTTTGCTTTTCTTTCACTAAGACAAACATTTAAAATTAATGCAAGTTTTTACAAAAAAATTCAATCAATTCACCAAATAGCCACTATGTGGCTTATTCCATTACTGTGCTACTTGAGTAACTTTCTAGATACACACGTGGACAAAATTGTTGGTACCCCTCAGTTAAAGAAGGAAAAACCCACAATTCTCACTGAAATCACTTGAAACTTACAAAAGTAACAATAAAAATTTATTGAAAATTAAATAATCAAAATCAGCCATCACTTTTGAATTGCTGATTAACATAATTATTTTAAAAAAACAAACTAATGAAACAGGCCTGGACAAAAATGATGGTACCCATAACTTAATATTTTGTTGCACAACCTTTTGAGGCAATCACTGCAATGAAGCGATTTCTGTATTTGTCAATGAGCGTTCTGCAGCTGTCAACAGGTATTTTGGCCCACTCCTCATGAGCAAACTGCTCCAGTTGTCTCAGGTTTGATGGGTGTCTTCTCCAAATGGCATGTTTCAGCTCCTTCCACAGATGATCAATGGGATTCAGATCTGGGCTCATGGAAGGCCACTTTAGAATAGTCCAACGCTTTTCTCTCAGCCATTCTTGGGGGTTTTTGGCTGTGTGTTTTGGATCGTTGTCCTGTTGGAAGACCCATGACCTGCGACTGAGACCAAGCTTTCTGACACAAGGCAGCACATTTCTCTCCACAATGCCTTGATAGTCTACAGATTTCATTGTACCTTGCACACATTCAAGACACCCTGTGCCAGATGCAGCAAAGCAGCCCCAAAACATGACTGAGCCTCCATGTTTCACCGTAGGGACAGTGTTCTTTTCTTCGTATGCTTGGTTTTTGAGTCTATGAACATAGAGTTGATGTGCCTTACCAAAAAGCTCCAGTTTGGTCTCATCTGTCCAAAGGACATTCTCCCAGAAGCTTTGGGGCTTGTCAACATGCATTTTTGCAAATTCCAGTCTGGCTTTTTTAGGATTGTTATTCTGCAGTGGTGTCCTCCTTAGTCGTCTCCCATGAAGTCCACTTTGGCTCAAACAACGACGAATGGTGCGATCTGACACTGATGTACCTTGGCCTTGGAGTTCACCTTTAATTTCTTTGGAGGTTGTTCTGGGCTCTTTGGATGCAATTCGAACGATCCGTCTCTTCAATTTGTCATCAATTTTCCTCTTGCCGCCACGTCCAGAGAGGTTGGCTACTGTCCCGTGGGTCTTGAACTTCTGAATAATATGAGCCACTGTTGTCACAGGAAGTTCAAGCTGCTTAGAGATGGTCTTATAGCCTTTACCTTTAAGATGTTTATCTATCTTTTTTTTTTTTTTTTCGGATGTCCTGGGACAATTCTCTCCTTGGCTTTCTGTTGTCCATGTTCAGTGTGGTACACACCTTTTCACCAAACAGCAGAGTGACTACTTGTCTCCCTTTAAATAGGCAGACTGACTGATTATGAGTTTGGTAACACCTGTGATGTCAATTAAAGGACACACCTGAGTTAATCATGTCAGTCTGGTCAAATAGTTTTCAATCTTTTATAGAGGTACCATCATTTTTGTCCAGGCCTGTTTCATTAGTTTGTTTTTTTAAATAATTATGTTAATCAGCAATTCAAAAGTGATGGCTGATTTTGATTATTTAATTTTCAATACATTTTTATTTATTGTTACTTTTGTAAGTTTCAAGGGATTTCATTGAGAATTGTGGGTTTTTCCTTCTTTAACTGAGGGGTACCAACAATTTTGTCCACGTGTGTAATTGTTTTACATTTCAGTTGGTCAAATCAAGGCAAAGTGGCAACAGAGAGGAAAAATAAAAGATTTTAAATCAACCAACAAGTTACACAACCACTTTTCGTCCATCTTTATATCAGTAATGATGGAAAATGATTTTGTTCCGCTGTCCTTAGAGATCAGATGATTCAAAGTGCAGCCAAAGTTTTCTTTCTTGCAAACTGTTTGTAACTAGAGGTCACCTGGAATTTTTTTTTCTTTGGAGATGCTGCGTAAAGAGAGTGGATGTATGATTTGGACCAACCAGGAATAGGTTTGCAAACATCTCCTACACTCTGACGAAGGAAAAAAGACCACAGCTCATCCTTGTTACACCCTTTAAAACAAACGTCCACGTTAAAGTCAGTAGAAGTTGGTAAAAACACACACACTGGTCCCACTTGATGGCTATGAATCGAAGGAAAAGCCTTATCTTGGCTCAGTTTGTGTTTCCCACAGGAACCTTCTCCATTACTATAAACTTCTTGGTTCAGTCCTGCTCAAAGATGAGTCTCTGAAGACTCCTCATTAAGGCTGCATGAACATCCTTTTAACTATATTTGTTTAAACAGAGGTCAGATACTAGCTGTGGGGAGAGTTTACTACATTTCCCTGCGAGGGCCAATCTCTGACGCATGTGTCTGCTCCCAAGTATAATTAACAGGCCTGAAATAACTGAAGAAGCCACAGAGCTGGAGAGCTTGTTTACAAGGTAAACATTTGCTTCCACTTTGCAAATTAGATTTCAGTCGAGCTGCTGTGCTGCAACACATTCTTTGAAGTCAGTCAGGTTTAGATTTTTTTCCCTCATTAGTCACTTATTTCATTTCATCCAGCACCTTGATACAGAATTATCTATGAAAGTTGCCATGTTTCTTGAGATTTCGACTACAGATTTCATTGATACAAGTCGGCATTTTTGAACAGTTTTTCTTTTTTTAGAAAGGAAACAGAATCATTCTAAACTGACATTGTAAAGTGAAAAAACTAACCCAGAAATATAAGAACATGGAAACATTTCTGCAAAGTGTTTTTTAAGAACTCACTACAAACTGGAATTAGAGAAAATTATTTAGTCCTTATATCTCCTGTTGGGTGTGGACCATCAACAACTTGTAGTGGAAAATTCTGAGATCTGGATGAGAGAAAACAAAACTCTAGCAACGTTCAAAAGACTTATTAAACAAAAGACAAAAAGATATACTCACAGTCTAACACATAGACAGATCCCGGGAAGCTCTGCAGCTGAGCAGGAAACCGCTATATTTATAGAGGGACACAATCAACTACAGTATCTTGTACAAGAGTTCCGGTCAAGGCTGCTCACAGTTCCTGTTAGAATCGGTTGCAAAAAGATTTATGCAGCTTGTGACACCTATCTGTGTTACTTTATCTCTTATGCCGAGTCAGCCAGGCAGATTCTAACTGCTGACGCATGAATTATAGAGCATAATTTTCTCTAAGCATTGTCACACATTAAATCTTTCATAAGAGTATAATAAAGAGCGTAGTAAAAATGGTTTAAAATGAAATCTCATCACAAACCCCTCGCCCTCGTCTTCTGATCTGGGTAACCCTTTCTAGCATCCTCCAGGTGAGCCAGCAGGTCCACATGTTCCTTGGTCTTCCTTTTTTGTCCTCCCTTGAAGATTCCAGGGCAGTGCCCGAGGGATGATGCTGCATGTTTGTTTCTCTTTTGCCTCTCCTCCTCTCTCTGGTTTGTTCTTTTACCAGAGCTCTGCTTTGCTTATGATGCTTTCTATCCCTTGGATCTTGGGAGTTCTTCTCAAACATGAATTAATGCTGCTGTTCACCTTTAGGCACATCCTTTCAGTGGTCACCACAGCAAACCAGCCTTCACTGATTCGCACATTTGGTTTGACAGAGAGTTATACACCGAATGTCCTTCCTGGCACAACCCTGTATTTTACAAAACCAGGCAGTAGTGTGAAGGGTCTTGCCTAAGGACCCACACTGGTTTAAGATCCTTGCAGCCCTAAGTAAACAAACCCTGGTTTCCCATGGACCAGTCGTACATGCAGCCAACTAAGCCATCGCTTCAGACAGGAATTGATGAATGTCTGTAATCTCTTCTAGTTTTTGCTGTTCTCCATGTTTCAGCTCCAGACAGCAGGACAGGTGGTGATGGAGTTGTACAGGTTAATCTTGATGTGCTTTGTGACCAGGGGGGATCTCCAGCTCTCCTTGAGGGTGATTCAGTTTAGAGAAAACGATTTGTTAAAAACCACTAAAATACTCTTAGATCAGCTAGTTTTTTAATTGTACTTTTAAAAAAAAAAAAATAAATAAACTATGTAAACACTCAGCTCATGTTGTAAGTGGAAAACACTGACCAACTTGACTTCTGATTCCTGGACCATGGCATCAGGATTAAGCATTCTGTTCAGCTTCCAAGGCTCATAAGCAAAGATTTTTGTTAATGAAAGTACAAAGATTTGAGAATCTTTTCAAATGCTTTTAAAATCTTTTCACTTTTCAAAAACAGCCAAAATGCCTTTAAAATCCCTTTTTAAGGAAAAAAATGTGACTTCAAAAATGCAATCCGGTCAAAATTGATCAGTTTCCAAAAGAGACCAGACGACCAGACAAATGATCCCAAAGGAAACTGAGTCTGTTGCACAAACACTTCATCAAATAGTAGTTGAGAAAAAATGATTAAATATCTAAAATCCAGTCTGTTGAAAGAAATGTTATTGAAAAACAAATGAGAGCAGAAGAAGTTCTGTTCATTCAGTCAATGGGCTGGTATCATTCACTACTAGTCTTTACTTGGACATGGTTCTCTATTCCACTTGCTCATCAGAAGTCCCACACCGTTTTATTCAACTCACTGGAATGGAAATGGAAAATGTGCTGGAAGGGGAAGCAACGGAAGCAAAGTTCTAGGTGCAGCTCCTTAAGTTGTAGACTTAGCTCGTGAAGTTCTAGATTTAGATCCTAAAGTTCTATGTTATGAGGTGAAACTCCTTTTTTTGTGTGGTTTTATTTGCATGCTTTTATGTTTGGGTTTCGTGTTTGTTTCACCTCTGAAAATCCCAGATTGGACACACCTGGTGTCCAATCAGTAAGGTGACAGCCTGCCCATAAAGCGGGCACCGGCAGTGTGAGAGGGGAGCTGGAACTGATTGCAAAAGACAGCAGTCAAAGGAGTGCAGTGGCCGGTGGGGTTGGAGCAGAAAGAGTCTTCTCCAGGACAAGGGGCTGTGACCTGACGGACACTCAGAGGCAGGGTGAGGAACCCTGCCAGTGTGTGAGTACCCTTGTCCTACCCAGTGACCCTCTCTCCTTGCAAAAGAGTTGGCCCGTCTTTTCCTGAAAAAACCTGGGTACTGGCAGAACCTTTCATGTTGCAGGTGGACACTGGGAGGAGCAGCCCGCTACACTTGTGAGGACTGGATAAAAGGTGTGGCTGGAAGGGAGAGACTGGATTTTTGCCCACCTGCAGGATCTGATTTCCCAGCATTTTTATGGACACTTTTACTTTTTTCTAGAATATTTTTTATGGGGCTCCCCTCAGACTTTTTAACTGTTTTTTTTTTTTTTTTTTTTTTTTTTTTTTTTTTTTTTTTTTTTTTTTTTTTTTTTTAAATTGGGATTTTAATTGTTTTGATTTTTAACTGTGTTAGCTGTGTCTTGCTGTGGGTTTGTTTTATTAAATCAAGATTAAGAAACCGATCCTTTTTCTTTAGTTCATTGTGTGGTGCTCTTCTCCTGGTCCTGAATTTCTTTTGGTGACAATTTAGAGGGACCCCTCCCATTTGGCAAGGGTGGGGCCCGACATCTAGACTTACCTTGTTAAGTTCTAGACTTTGTTCCTCAAGTTTTAGACTTAGCTCTTCAAGTTCTAGGCTTAGATCCTCAAGTTCTGGGCTTAGTTCCTCAGGATCTTGACCTAGCTCCTGAAGTTCTAGAATTGCCTCCTAGAGTGCTAGGCTTGGCTCGGCTAGTGCTAGAATTACTTCCTCAGGTTCTAGACTTAGCCACTAAAACTTTAGGCTTAGCTTCTATTTATTATTTTGACACCATTCCAGACCTGCTTTATATTACATTTATTTTCCTCTCAAGCTTTCTCTTTAACATTCTTGAGACAAAATTTCAGTTGTCTTTGCACGTGCTGAGTTATCATTAAAACTGCACTGGATGCAGTTCTAAAAGACTGCACCCAATACTTTAGGGAAGATCACTTTAAGGTACATTTGTATTCATTATTCAGTGGAGAATGTTACTTTACTTAGAGTGAAACCGGCTTATCCACTTATAACCTGATGTCAGTTTGGAAGCAATACCTGCAGCAGAGCTATGGAGTTGGACAGATGTTAGTTTTACTGTGTTCACATTAATAGACTGTCTACAGGGTATAAGTCATGGGAGCTTGCAGACCCACGCTCTTAATGTTCAAAGCATGTGGCTCATAAAAGCTGGGAAGGACAGAGGCAGCAGGGGCCAAGAGGCCGGAAGCTGTCCGCTGCCCAGTGGCTTCCTGTTTTCTGACACAGCTCATGGGGAAGGAAACCAGCTGACACCATGAGACCTCCTTTGACCTCTCTGACCAAACTCTTACATGACATCTGAAACGGCCCCTAACATCAGAAGATTTTTTTGTAAGCGATGCACTGCAGTTTTTAATAACAGGTTATGGTTATTGCTAATCTGTAATCAATGGGACTGAATTTGTTACTCAAAACTAACGTGAGAGGAAAAAAATAAACATCCAACCCCACCTAGTGGCTAAAATAGTGAAATTTTCATCACACAATAAGAGTCAAGTATAGGGGTCTTCATCATCCATCTAAAACTTGGTGATATTGATCTATTAGTCATGCTTTCTTTTACAGTATGGTATTACAGGGTATTTAAGTGGTATTTACATGGTGCTTTTTTACTAAGTTAAAAGTTAATTCATAGTACTTCTTCACAGTATTCTAAGTAGTTTCTGTTGATCTACTACAAATCACACAATACCATGAATCACACAATACAGTAAAGAAAATATTTAAGTGTACTTACCCTTACAAATGGTAAGTACCACAAGAGACACATTAACTCAACACGTAAAACCCAGTAGGTACCATGTATAACAAAAGTACCATGTAAAAAACACCCAATGAGTACCATACTGTAAAAGAAAGTGTTCTCGAACTATATTTGCTTTTTTTCCGGTGTTAAATCAAATAAAAACTCTAACTTTTTTTTAAATAAAGTAACCTGTAAGAGGCTGGAAGCAGTGTGCAAACTTGAAAAGCAAAATGTATGCAACTCTTTGCTAATTAGTTCATCATCAGACAAGGAGAAATGTGTGACAGAGCATCAAAATTTGCAAAAGGAAAGTTCGATTAATTTACTTTTCAAACAAAAATTTTTTCAAACAAAAAGTTTTTTTTAATTAAAAACCTGACCAAAGCTGCTTCATTCGTTGTCTTTTTTAAATTGATTTAAGTTCATTGTAATGAGATCATTAGACATCAGTGAAGATTCTTCTCAAGAGCTCTTAAAAAATTGAATACAAAAAAACAAAACAGTAAAGCATTCAATGTGATTTCCCATCAACTTCACAGTGCTGCTTTTTTTTAAATGTGAGACATTCAAAAATGTTCTGAACCCTTAATTTGACGCATTGTTTATACCAGGTGTCTCCAACCCTGCTCCTCGAGGGCTACCGCCCTGCTTGTTTTGCAGCTAACCCTGCTTCAGTAATTGCTGCTCACCTGGATCAGGTGTGTTCAGTCAATCAGAAACTGAGCTGATTCAATCCAGCTAATCAGCATCTACTGAAGCAAGGTTAGCTCCAAAACAAGCAGGATGGTAGCCCTCGAGGAACAGGGTTGGAGACCCCTGGTTTATACCATCTGCTGTAGGGGTAATCCCATACCATGACACCTCCACCACACTGTCCTTTACAGTTGTATCAAACAAAACTTAACGTTTGCATTTATTTAAACTATAAAGTCTCAACAAATGCATAAGTATACCCATCACACATGTAATAAAATTGTTTTAAATATACATTCATTCATATTCAGCTTACTTCCACGTTAATAGTCAAGAAAATATCAACATTCTAATAACATGTCAAAAAGGTAAAGTAAAAATACAATCAGTTACATCATTTAAAAATGTGTTTTTTAAAGTTACAGTGACCCATATAATAAAAGCCATACTGACCAAGAGTATGCACAAATGTAGATTCTTTTTAAATCAGAGTAAAACTCCACAGTAAAGACGTTTGGGAGTTCAGACACCAGCCACTCTAATATCCTCCAGACGAATGTCTTCTAAACCATCAGGAGGGAGTTCAGCCCTCGCCGGCTTCCCAGCCTCACGCTCATCCACTACAAACTTCTTCACCTTGGTGTCTTTCAGGATCTGCAAGTGGAGTTTCTCATAAAACCAGTCCAAATCCTGAGGGTCCTCTGGCCACGTCAGGTACTCTCTTGTCCGAACAAATGCTCTGACTGCGTTGCACTTCATCAGCTGGTAGTGAGCCATCTTTGAATCCATTACAGTAACATTTAGAGATTTCAGTTCCAGTCATACAAAAAAATGGCATGAGTGACATCTCCATAATACTCACCTTCCCAACCACCAACATGATCAAAATGTTTGTTAGTTCCTCCAGCATTCTGCCCTGGGCTAAAGAGAAGGCCTCCAAACACCAACCATCTACCCAAGAAAAAAAATTAGCTTTGCATTTTGTTAGAGTCTCCTAAATTAGGGGTCTGCAACATGAGGCACGTGCTGCTCTTTCATTTCCTTATTATCGTGTCAGATAACGAAGAAAATCACAGTAAAATATTTAATCTACTGTTAATATACATGCTTAAAGCACATTTTCTTATCTTCTGCTGTACAACAGTGTCTAGTTGCTGCTCAGAGGCAAAGTTTAGTCATACAAAGTATATTATTGCATAATAATTCTAGTGGAAAGTAAATCTGCTGCTGCAGCAGGAAGATCTTTATTGACACAGGATGTATTTTATTTTGAAAGGAACTAATATGTGCTACTGTCAAAACAAAAAAAAAGTTAAAATTGTGAAAGAAAAAAAATGTACACCACTGTTGTATTTAACTTAATGTAATTTGTTAAAATCTACACTTTCTGAATGAGTGGCTTATTGGCCACAATAAAATGTTGCAGACCTCAATCCTAAAAATAAAAAGACGTTTGTCAAGTCAAGAAAAAAAATTGAGAGAACGACATTGATAAATTCTCCATTGAAAGAATAAATTCTCCATTGGAGTTTAAAGTCCCACTCCTATCATCTCTTGATCTATTGTAAAAGTGTTCCCAGTGTTTTTTATGATGATTCTGCTGTTTTTAGCCAAAATCAATAGACCTGTGGGACATATTTTCTGCAGAGCTGCAGGACCTCAGAAGAAATTACCCTCTGAGTTGTGGGCAGCACTGTTGGCGCAGAGCGTAACTGTATGACTGTATAGCTCCAACATTGCTCACCAGTTTTGTTGCGCTGCTTATGTTAGGTTTGGGTTGTAAGGTGCTGTAAGCTAACAAGAGAGCGTGTAAACAAAGGCATGATGGGAAATGGTGATCGGAGTGGGACCCCAATATGGAAAAAAGAGGCACTTTTGCAGTAGAGCATATTTTATGTCCAAGTTAACATGGACTTATAGTTTAGAAGTCAGAAAATATTACCTTTCAGAAACTGCTTTGAAATGATGCAAATTGTCTTTTTGCTGCCCCAGATTGCATCTCTGATGTTTGACAGGTGGTCCTCCCCGGGAAGAAAGTCTCTAGCCTCAAAACAACATCGGAAGGAGTTTTTCTCGGAAAACTGGTTGTCCAGCTTTTTTAGCAGAGCTTCCTCCACCCACTTGTAGTCACTGTTGCTGAAGCAGAGGAAAGCATCGAACTGCAGGTTGTTTTCCATGGGTGTTGGTTTTGGGCCCTCATAAACCACCTTGATCATGTTTTTGTAGATTATGAATATCTTAGCTCTGAGACGGGCATAAATAAGCCCACTGAGTGAGACACTTAGAACAAGTGTAGCAGAAAGGACGAAAATGGAAAATTTAAGCTCTGCAACGATCTTTTCATCATCCTCCTCACATGGCTCAACTATGGTGAAATACTCTAGCAGAGGAAGGTTAGAGACCGCAGCAGGAAACCTGCATCTGTACTCTTCAATCGGACTAAAAAAGGTCACATTGGTTACATTCAGCCACTCTAGGAAACTCTGCAGAGAACAATCACAGTAGAACTGATTTCCTGACAAGCTGAGAAAGGTAAGAGACTGGAAAACTTTTGGATCAGGGGTGGCTAGGTCATTGTTTGAGAGGCGGAGTACTTCCAGGCTGGCCGGAAAGACGTCTGTCATCAGATAAGTCAAGGAATTGAATGAAAGGTCAATATCAACAATTGAAGTGAGCCCCCGGAAAATCCCCGGTGGGAGAACTTTGAGTGAATTGAAACTTAAAACTAATTTGAGCAAATTGCTGAGATGGTCAAATAGATCCAGACATTTCCCTTCTCCCCAAATGATCTGGAGGTAGCTCCCATGAAGATCCAGGATCTGCAAACTGTTCTCATGGGGCATCGCACTTCCTGGGTTTAAGGTGCACCATTTAATGTAGTTACCTCCAAAGTACAATTCGTGAAGACGGCCGAAATGGGTTAAGATTAAATAGACATCTTCCATGTTTGTTAATCTGTTGTTAGCTATGTCTACGTAGAAACTGGTATTTCCTAAATGGAGGATGCTGCTCAGCGTAGTCAAACGATTGTCTCCCAAGAAAAGAAAGTTCAGATTTGGTAAAAATGCAGGAAAACCCAAATCTCTAAGCGAGTTTCCAGTTAAATATAAGTCTTGCAGTTTGGGAAGATTGCTGAAAGCCTCATATCCTAACACACCAATGTGGTTGTAGGACAAATCCAGTACCTTAAGCTCTGTCAACCCGCTGAATGTGCTTGAATAAATTTCTCCTAAAAGATTTACTGAGAGGTTGAGTTTTCTCAAGTGTCCCTCAAGTCCCCTAAAGGCGTTCACGTTGATTTGATTAATTTTGTTGCCAGAAATGTCAATGAGCTTTACTTTCTTTAAAGCTCTAAAGACGCCAGCCTGCAAAGTAAAAATCCGATGTCCAGGGATTTCAAATATCTCCAACGAACTATCCTGGAGTCCCTGAAATGTACTCTCATCTGGATCGAGAAGGTTTCTAAATGAAAAGCCTTTTCCTAAGCTGCCGGTGTATATCAAGTGATGAATTTGAGTGCCGCGAATTGCTCTAAAAAACTGCTTTGTCGTCTCCAAATTAAAAAGATTCCTAGATAAATCTAGAACTCGAAAGGAAATCCCTTTGAAAGGATTTCCACAGGCCTTCCAGTCCACACTCATCTGACTTATTTGGTTAGAATGCAAGGTCAGGTAAGTAAATGTTTTACCCCTGAAACCAACTAGGTCATCTTCACATATTTGTTCAATCCCATTCAGTTTGAGGTCAAGATATGTGAAATATGTGAGATTTGAGAAGAAAAGACCAGGCTGAACTTTTACTATTTTGTTACCGAAGAGATTGAGAGCTTGTAAGGACAAGAGAGGTTCCAGATAGTTTTCTGTCAAGATCGAGTCTGTCAAATCGCAATAATCCAGAAACAGCTGCTGTAAATTGGACAAACCTTGAAAGGACTTTGGTTCCAGCTGAAGGTTACGATTGGAACCAAGAATCAATTTTGCCAGATTCTTTTGGTGAAGAAAGGACTTTTCTCTGATAGTTAGGGTTCCCTCCTGGTTGCCGAGGTCCAAAAACTGCAGCTCTTTGTAGTCTCTAAAAGATGAGCTGTTGATCTCACTGATTTTGTTGTGCTGCAGGAAGAGGTGGGTGATGTTGGAAGGCAAGGATGGAACCCACTGGTACTCCCGTGAGCCGCAGTACACCTCTAGTCCTGTGAATCTGCACGGTTGGTACCCCGCTGCCACCTGTGTGTCAAAAGGCTCAAATATTCATCCATTTCTCGACATTCTAGCTTCTACATCATATTTTATGGAGGGATGTATAAGTATGCTCTTTTCAGTTAAAATCCATCCATCTTTTGAACCTGCTGTATGCCTTTCAGGGTCATGATGTTGCTGGAGCCAACCCAGCCACTGTTGGCGAAGGTGGGGTACACCCTAAACAGGTCGCTAGTCCATTGCATGGCCACAAACACACACTCTCAAATGCACTCCTAGGGACAAATTTAGAGATAAAAATTAACCCAGGCATGACCAAAGTGCAGTCTGTGGGCCAAATGCGGCAACACATTCACATTTTTAGGCACCTTTCATGAAATCGATAATATGCCACCCTCAGCATTTTCTAAAAACTGTGTATGACTTTTTGATTGCAAAATTATGTTTATAGCTGTCTGTGGGAGGAAGCCCGAGTTCCCAGAAAAAACCCACAGATGCACAGCATCATGTTGTTAACAGCATCTTGTTAACTCGCAAAGCATTTACATTTTTCTTAGATATTATTTTTAGTATGGTGGGCCTGTTACAGTGTTCCCTCATTTATCACAGGGTATACATTCCACAAGCAAACCTGCAAAGGTGACTTTTAGAGGTTTTAAGGCTGTAAAACCCCTCACTACACATTTTCACACTTAAAGTTCAAATCTTCATAGAAAATAACCAGCCCATCGGACACTAATAACCATGCCACGTTCAAAGTCACTTCAATCACCTTTCTTCCCCATTCTGACTTGTATGATAAAGTGCACAATTCGTTTGACATATTGACCTAACCGGCCCCACTATGGTAAAGTCTGGTCAGTCTCCTTGTATATGCAATAAATAAAATGGCTTTCTTTACCTGCAGGAAGCTGGAGCAGACCAGGTGGATGAACAATGACCACATACCGTCCTCACTACAAAAACAGTCGAATTAGCAACAGCCAAAATCCGGTTACAACAACACAAAAAGGTTCAACTCCAGAGAGTCCACAATTCTGTGCCTCACCTTTGATAAAGCTCTCTTAGAATGCTTGTTTACCTTGAGATAACTAACTACTGCAGGACTGTGGGCTTTATCCCTGTTTGAGCATGTTTAACGTTTCTAATGAATCCTGTATCTGCAAACAGGTTGTGTTTGCCCTCCTGACGGCTTCAGGATGTCAACACTTTAGTTAGTTCCAACACTTTATACTGAAGATAAACTTAGGCATTTTTCCCTAAAGTACAAATTACAATTAAGGAGGTGAGAATGGGCCTGAATCTTTAGTTTTGACAACATTTTAGAGGTTTTCCCTGCAATTTGCACATAACGTTAAATCTAAGTACACTTACTGGTGCCTTTAGTTTATAAAACTAGTGAATATTAATGTTTCTGTTGAAAAAAAAGTGAAAAGAAGTGAAAACGTCTGAGCCTCTCTGTGGGGATTTTCAAAATAAAATAACTGGTAAAACTTTTACAAAGTTTAACCCACAACATGACAGTCTGGAAGTTGTGGAAATATTTTTTTGCAAACAAAAACCCGCTATGCAACACTATAGATTTTAAGTGAATCTGTTTCATTTTCGTAATTAAAATCTATGCTTTTACAGTGAAGTAGAGGGAAAAAAAACATACCTGAGCTGCTGAATCCTAGAGACTTTCCCCGACAGTCCTTTACTTTGCCTCAGAACAGTTCAAAAGTGAAGGACTGTCCATTTCTGATGTTCTATCACAACAAGGGTTTCGTAATTTCCCAGATTACAATATTCCTCTTCCCTCTTTTAGACGAACACATTTTGTTGTTGGGGCGTTTTCCTTTTAAGGAAGTCGGAGTCTTCTCCTTCCTCTCCGGAGCTTCATGCACGCCCTGCTATCCACACACACACCTACACACATACACACTATAACAAGTAATACTAATTTATCATATTTCCCTTTAAAAAAAATGTTCTCATGTCACATTAATGTAGAAACATTAATAAAATATAACATTAATAATGTAGGTAGCATATTAAATATTATTTATGTTATTATTCTAAATTATTGTCCACCATTCATTTACTTCTATTCATCTAAGACGGGGTCGTGGGGACACCAGTCAAAGCAAAGATGCAGGCTTCCTTCTCCCCGGCCACATCCTTAAGCTCCTCTGGGGTTCCATAACTGTGTGACGGACGGACGGACCAGGATATCAAATCCTGCCACCTGGGTTTGCATTTGTGTGGAAAAATATATTCAGTGATTGCAATTGTAGTTCTCCCTTTTGTCCACTGTGTGGCGTACTGTTACTGTGTCTTGAGTGCAAAAAGTGTAAGCAGTAGGACAACCAGACACACCTCTTCCATTTTATATACAAACTTTTTTTTATTTTGCGCAGTAAAAGTAGAAATGTCGTTTTTATTTATTCTCGTGATGCGTTTACTGCGTGCAGATAAAAACAAAACTATCAGACACTTCAAATAGTGGCTCTGGAATGGCTCTCCCATTCCATCGGCATTAATCCCATCTTTTTTCAGCATGTGGTTTGACACTTGTCCATTGCGCTGTCACCGGTGACCCGCTCCAGGCCGTGCGCCTCCCCCTCTGCAGCTTTGAGCGTGCCTCTGCTCTCCATTCTTTTCTTACGGCTAAGCAGCAACTGTGAGCCAACAAGCACCAGCAAAATCACGAGCGTAGTACCCACAATAATCCCCACAAGACCCCCCGGTGTCACCCCCGAGGGGCTTTTAGTTGGATCTGGAAATGGAACAGATGATGCCGTTGCATCTGGAGTCGGGGTTATTAACCCTGAGCCTTCAGTTCCTTCTTCTTCATCGTCCTCTTTGCAAAAGCCCCGTTTGGTGAGAGTGAATCCGGGGTAGCACAAGCACTCATAACTGCCATATGTGTTTTTGCAGTCCTGGTAGCAGGAAAAGCTTTGACACTCATTAATATCCACGCAGAACATTCCCGCGTCCCTCTCCTCCAGCACGAAACCCTCCGGACAGAAACACTGGAGGCTGTTGTTCGGGTCGCACGTCGCGGGACATTCCTCTTTGTCGCAGTTAAGGTCACATTTATCATGTGACTTTGGACTGACTTTGTACCCATCAAAACACGAGCACACGTAGCTCCCAATGATGTTCTTGCAAATATGTTCACATGGACCCCTGTCGCACTCGTTAACGTCCACGCACTTGTCGTTGATCAGCTTAAATCCAGGTCTGCAGACGCACCTAAACCCGCCGAGGGTATTTACGCACATGGTGTCACCCCTGGGGCACTGCCGTGGGTCCAAGCACTCGTTGATATCCAGGCATGAAACGCCGTCCTCGGCGATCTGAAAGCCGTGGGGGCACGCGCAAGCATAAGAGCCCCCCTTCTCGTAGCAGATGTGCTGGCAGCTCAGTGCCCGGCACGGGTCACCTGTGAGCTGCGCTTCACACGTTCTTTTATTAACCGGGCTGACAGTCTGTCCAGGCGGACAGTAACAGGTAGGCGACTTGTCGGGGTTCATGATGCATTTGAACTCACACCCGCCTGTTTGTATTTCACAGTTCCAGGGAGCTTGGACCCACTGATTGGAAAAGCACAAGTATCTGATCCGAGACGTTTCCAGGGTGACGGTGACTCCAGGGGGTAACTGCACCACTAATTTTCCTCTGTCTATGTCTTCATAAGGTTGTGAGTAGAGGAAAGTCTCACCCTTAGTCTGTTCTGATTTTAGTTCTGTGCATGATTGATTGATGCTGCGCGCGCAGATAAAGCCCGTTGCCTCCCCATTACACGGCGCCTGGACCCACTGTAAATGGTTCTTTGTGGAGACGTGGACGCACCTGGGAGAGGAGCAGCTCCTGTCGAAACTGGGCGACCAGTCGGTGTAGTTACCTTCTCCGTCGTTGGTCACCCACTGGAAACCTCTCAGCCTCTTCTGTGGGTCTGGACAGTCGCTGAGGCGGTGTAAACCGATCCAAAACTTCCCGTTCAAGTTTTGTAACAACGAACTCACTACGCTATGTAATGACTTGGAGCGCACAGAGCTTAGGTGACCCCCTTCTTGTACACACCGATTTTGTGCATCTTTAAAATTAAGGGAATCCTCCAACACAAAAAGACATTGATCCTCAACACAGAAAGTCTTCCCGCCGACTCTTCCAACCAGAAAAAACAACACAAACAAGCTTTTAACGCAACTCATTTTCCAAGCTTCTGCTGTCCGTTTAGGTCGCGCGCTTCAGCAGTCCTGTATCATTGTTTGAAGACTTAAATTCCTTTTTATAACTTCCCATCGCCATATTAGTGGTCACTCGGAGGAAGGAAGTCACTCGCAGTCCAGCGCAGTAATGTGCGAGGCGGAATTCAGCTCCAATTACGCACGGCTTTTACGCACAACGTACCGAAAGGCGTGCGCTCTAACTGGCGCTTCTGCTCAACGTCCCCGTCTGCAGAAGCCCCACCCAATCCAACATAAACATCTGGAGAGTTGGACATTAAGATTGCTGGATTTTGTAAACGTTTCGTTTGTTTATTTTTCTTGAAAACTAAATAAAAAAATCTAATTAATATGAAAACTGTTTTGTTTTTTAAATCTAAAAAGTGTTTCATGTTTAGTGATGAAGGGAAGCGTTTGCAACACAAATAGATTAAATTATAATATTTATTGAACCAAAATATATTAAATGTTTGTAACTGAACATTTAAATGGAAACATAAAATAGCTTTTTAAAATTTAATAAGCAAATTATTTTTTGCCGAAAATAATCGGAGCTGGTCTGGAGATAAAATATTTTAATTATCTGCATTTTATGAATGAAAAATACAATAAAATGGTAATAAAAGTAAGGCGTTCGAAGCGGAATTCAGCTCCAATTACGCACAGCTTTTACGCACCACGTACTGAAAAGGGGGCGCTCAACCTCGGGCATCTGCTCAACGTCTCCCTCTGTAGAAACCGGTCCCCACCCAACATGAACGTCTGGAGAGCTGGAAATTAAGATTGTTACACTTTGTTGACGTTTTGTTTGTTGTTTTTTTTCATGATAAATAAATGTAAGAAAAAAAAAGCTAATTAAAAAGAAAAATGTGGTATTTTGTTTTTTCTATTCTATAATTCTAGTACGCTTTATGTTTAGAGATGAAAGGAGAAGTTGGCAGCTCCAATAGATTACAATGTAATATTTATTGAAGCCAAATAAGTTAAATGTTTGTGACTGGATGACATTACAATGAAAATCGAAATATTATTTTTTACCTAATAAACATGGACATCTACGGACAAGACAAGAGATAAAACACATTAAGTGTCTACATTTCATTCACTAATTCATTGTAAACAACATCACAGTTTTTACATTCATTGAGTTGAACAAAGATCAGCTTCATGTACAATAAAGAAGGAAGCACTCAGCCAGTGTCCAGACAGAAAAATAGCTTTAAAATGTACAATAATCTTACTTAATGTTGCCAAAAAAATATGTGATGTTCTCCCATGCAAGATCTTCCTTTGTATCCCAAATAACATGAATTCAAACACAAAAAAGGTGGAAATCAGCAGCAAAATTGACTGCTCCGATTAGGCCAGAGTCCTTTCACGACTGGGGATTAAACAGTGGCTTCAATACTTCTTTGAAATACACAGCTTCCTTTTAAAAACTGGGCATCTATTAATGCAAACAGAGGAAAATATATGCAAAACGGAAATTGATCCAATGATTAAACCTAAAAAAAAGAGCAGAATCATAAATAAAGTTGAATCTACAAATGCACTATGATAAAATCAAATACATTAAAATTTTGGCATATTATACACGGAAGAATGCTGGGAATTAGATTTTTGCCTTTAAAATTAGTTTGCCCTCGAGAGTGCAGACATTTTTTTAAACGAAGAGAGAAACATTATAATTTTAGAGGCATTTTATGTTTGAATTATGCAAGAACTAATGCAAAATGGACATGTCCTACTGTTTTAGGAACATAACTTTGGAATTGTTCGGATAAAGATTAGTGAATATCGTAAAAAAAATGTAATTGGTGGATACAAGCGAAACATATTTATATATTTTCAAACAATGTATGCATTTGTGTATGTATAAATAGGTTAAGTATTTAGATTTTATGTTTATGAAATATTTGTCAGTTAAATATTAAGTTCTGTTTCTGTGTGAATTGTATTTGACTTTCTTGGATGAGTTTCAATATGACGCTTCAGTTCTTTTTGGTTATTGTTGATTATTGTTTAAAAGTAGTAAAAATGTAAATACATTTGAAAATTCAAAGTTAAATTGACGGATCAGTACCATTTTGAACATTTTGCTCTTTTGTCTTGGTCACAAAAAAAGGAACTCTGACTTTTAAATTAGCTTAAGGCTGCTTTTATCATTTTTGTTGTGTTGCATCTCTTCTGCAATCAGGGGATGAAGTTCATAAATCAGATAGAAACCACTGTCACACATTATATGTGTTGTTTTGAGTCTTTATGAGTCATTTCTGGGCTGTTTGTCAAATGACAGCCTTTTGTACGTTTCTGCTGTCACCTGCTGCAGGTAAAAAATGTCAATATCTGGGTGTTTAAAGGAAGAAATGTTGAAGGCCCTGCATTGTTTCATCATGTTTCTGGCTAGGCACCCCAGCAGCACCACACACAGCACCATGAACACACTGATGCCTAACACGCTGCCAGCCTTGATGTAGGAGGGCAGTGAGGCTGGTTGAAGGCTGGCAGGTGTGTTGGATGGAGCCAGATTTGGAGAATCTGAACCTGATCCGAGCTCAGTGTAGGTCACATCCAGGGGCACACAGCTCCCTTTGTCTTGTAGGTCAAAGCCGTCGTCGCACGAGCACCTGTAGCCGCCGAACAGGTTTTCACAGTGGTGATCGCACATCTTCTGTTGCTCACATTCGTTTATGTCAGTGCAGACGACCGTGCCATTCCTATTGTCTGTGATGTAGCCTTCAGGGCAGTAGCACTGCCCCATGCCTTTGGCCTCCAGCTCAGGGTTGGGGAGGCATTCGGCCGCACAGTCTCTTGTGCTGCAGTGCTTCTCACACGTGGTGGGGTCTGTGAGTGACACCCTGAAGCCCTCCCTGCATGCACACTGATACACCCCACTCACCTTTTCACATTTCATGTGCTCACACTGCATACATATAGAAACATTCACACACACTCCATCCTCCTCCTCAAAACCAAACATGCAGCGGCAGTAGTATGACCCCGGTCTGTTCACACATTCCTCTCCCTCGTTTGCGCACAGGTTTGGCTCCTCCCGGCACTCGTTTATGTCCACACAACTCTTGCCGTCCATCTCCAACCTGAAGCCTTTCTCACATTTGCATGCATATTTGACCCCTTGGCGCTCACAGCCCTGCGTGCAGGCAGCGCAAGGGTGCGGGACGCAGGAGATGCGGTTGGAGTGTATGGTGTGATTGGCGGGACAGGTGCAGGTATTCGTGGTTGAGTTGCAGCCGAGCTCGCAGCCACCACCAAACACTTCACAGTTCCAAGGAGCTGGAATCCATTGGTTTGAAATACACAGGTGTTTGGAATCTGGGAAGTTCTTCCCAACCTTTTTCGCCGTGGCGATGGTTCCATGTGGAAACGAGACCGAATCCTCCACCGAAAATCCACATGATGTGTTGTAAATCACCTGCGCGTTTGTCTGCAAAACACCACAGGTGTCACCGGCTTCAAACTGGCAAAGAAACCCGTCCAGTCTGTCCTGGCACGGCTCCGACACGCACGTAACGTTCTGCCCCTTCCTCGCCGACACTGCGGAGCACCGAGAGGCTTCTTCCTGGTCGATGGTTCTCAGCCAGAATCTCCCGTTCACCCCGTTTAAAAGGTCCGTCATCAGCGCAGTTTGCTCGCACTTGGGCACCAACAGACCCCCCATTTGATTTTCGCACTCCCTCTTTGCGTCTTCAACGTTTTCCAGGGTTTGGAACCAGCAGTGACCCAGGACGCACCGCGCGCGCCGAGAGGCGGCCCCTTCCTGCAGCCAACACAACAAAAGCGCACAGAGAACCAGCGCTGCTGTGCCACGATTCACACTCTCCATGCTTCAAAAACTCACAAATGGAACTCCTGGTGATAAAGTCTTCAGGTTTTCTACGAAACAAACCCGATAAAGCGGCTGAGGACTGACTGGGCCCCCATTTATACAGTCCTGAACTTCTGACCAGGAGAGGAAGGAAGTTCCGCTTTGGCCAGTGATTTGGTCTGATTGTTCAACACCCCCCTCCTTATACAATAACAAACAGAAAAAAAGACCCTCATTGGAATTCTTAAACTCTTGGACAGGCATGCGCAAACATGAACTTTAATAAAAAATGATGATGAGGAGGAGAAGGTTTAAATGTCATGGGAAGAATAGCCCCAGGGAATAAATTTGTGTCATTAAATAATTAAAATCTGAAGCTTTTGGATGGAAAGATGACTCCACGCACGCGCAGAACAAACTGTCACCTCATAAAAATTAAAATACAACCACATTTTTATTTAGCATTTAGAAAATCATTCTGTTTGATTTGACTGATTATAAAAAATACGTTTCACTTTTACATTTTATAAATCTCTAGATCCAATTTGAACAAAATATTATATCCATAAAGATAAACTTGGTAATAACATTTTTTTGAGTTATTTCCCCCAAATCAGATATTATTTAAGCAGTTAAATGTGTCATTTTTCTCAGCTTTAGATTAACATAGGTTTACTTCTATCTTTGTTTTTTTTTTTTTTTACTTTTATAACCTTTGCTGTTTATCTTGAAAAACGGATATATATGTTTCCCTATTGTATGTCTTATCTGTTTTAAATAAAGATTTGAAAAAAAATATATACTTTACAGAACAGAAGAAAAAAGAACTAAGTTGATTCAATGTTTTCCTAACTTGAATTGAAACGTATTTTCTGAAAAAGGAAATGTTCTCAATGCAACATACTTCTAGTCCAACTAAAGTGCATTTTTTGTTTTAGAAAATAATGTGGAAAATAATATAAAACATATGTACAATTTATTAATTTGATAAGAGCAAAATGTCCATTTTAACTTAAAGAAAACAAAATAGATCTACTCTATGGGATCCCTTTCAAAATCAGTTGTAAAGTTGCATAAAAGTTGTAAAGTTGCTTTAATGAAAAAACAGGGAATGATTGTCCATATCCTGTTTAAAAGTCTTCAAGTACTTGTTTACATACTTATTTTTTAGATTAGCCCGTTTTAAAGCTCTTCACTTGTTTCCACAGATCTTCAAGGACTCACTCACAAATAAAAATAAATCTTAGGCTTATTTTATTCGCCAGTTTATTTAAATAGCCAAATAGTTAGAACATCTACTTATGCTCTAATTCTGCTTTTTCCTGCTTAGGGTCACAGGATGCTGGAGCCTATGTAGCAAAGGCTTGGATTGGTCGCTGATCCATCAAGAGGCCACACAGAGACAAAGACACATTCACATCAAAATGACATTTTTAAATCATTTATTCTTCATTAAATTATCGGTTTGGACTGTGGCAGGAAGCCAGAGAAAATCATGCATATGGAGAACACACGCATTCCACATAGAAAGGTCCATGGTGGAATTCAAATCAGGACGTCCTCATTGTGAGGTAAGAGAGAGAACACTTGTACAAATGATTAGTCAAAACCGTTTTTAAAAAATGCACAAAATTCTGAGATCATGCAAAGCTCAAGTCAAGACAGGTACGGTTGTTATTTGTAGCTTTATATTTAACCAAAGTTGTTAGTTGCTGACAGACCAGGATAGCCTGATTGACTCAATTCAAATGGATGGAGAAGGTTGAAAACTTCCACACTTTGATTTGGTTTGCTTTCACAAATGTCATCCGGAGCACTCCAGTGACTCAAGGAGACCAAATGGTAAAAAATAAAAAAACAAAAAAATCATGGAGTTTATCATATGCAGAGAGCATAGTAAAAAAGAAAACATGCTTGATATATTATTAGTAATTGCAAGAAAAATATCACAATAAATTGGAAAAATATCAATGTACCAACAATTAAAAAACAGAATAATAACAAGTATGCTTAATAGAAAAACTGGAGCTAGATGTCTTTAACAAGAGATGAAGTAAAAAAAAGCATAAATCCTTAAGTTTGAGGTTGTTCAAAGAAAAGCTAAATGAATAACTTAATACAAACATACAGTATGTGCATATGACTGTGGACATAGACCAACACACGGCGAGAAAAAATGAGCTAATAAATGAATGGAAGCCCAGTTTCTTTTATTGATTGATTTGAATGTTTGTTTGTTTTGTCTTTGTTTGTTTTTGTCTCTATTGTTAAATACTGTATATTTACAAATACTTTCTGCGTTTGTTTATGGGACAACATGCTCTTGTTTTAGTGGTTTATAGCTTTTGTTTTGTTTATGATTCTTCTTTTTTTCTACCAATAAACTAAAAATAAAGTTTAAAAAAGTGAGATGGACTGCAAGTCATTGAACACACTTCTTACTAATTTATTTTCCATTTTTTTATGGGTCACAGTAGAGTTTTATAATCAAATCAACCAAAATTTGAACTTCAAGTATTTTTCTGTTCAAGAACATGATTTTGACAATCAGCAACACAAGCAACAAAATTAAAGGAAAACTCGTGTTGTGAAACTTTTGACTGTATATGAGAGCTGGACCGAGTGACCCTTCCCCCCTGCCGTTCTAAACAGGAAGTACCTGCTGGTTCCAAGAAGCTAAAATCCCATAGACTTTTATTGAGAAATAAACTGTTATTACTCAGTCATTATATTTATTAGAATAGCCTTTCTTGTTTTGATCCTAGTTTTTATAATCTTTTTCATCAGTGCAAGTTATTCCAGTTATAAATTCACCACTTAGATGCCACAATAAAAATACATGGTAGGGGGCTGGACTTCCAACAAGCTCATTCTTGATTGGGGAGAGTGGTTACCATAGAAATGTTGACTCGGACCAATCACTGCTTACTGACGTTGTCTGGTTCCAACATGGCGCTGTCCGTACAGCAAAAAACGGCAACTGAATTGTCTTAATTTGGTAACAGACGTAATCAATTCATTTTTTAATAGGTGATGTTACACTCACTCAATCCAGTTCTCACATACAGTTAATGTATAAAACACAGTGTTTATGGCACAATAGTCTGGTAATGTCAGGTCTTTAATCTCACAGAAAGTACATGCACACAAAGACAGAAATAACCCACCTTTGCTGGTGTTGTGTGAATTAACAGCATTGTTGTTTTTGTCTGTCTGCTTCCTGCGCTCTCATTGCTGCAGTTTCTAATCTTTTTTTCCGTTTTATAATTGAATGTCTCAGTGTTAGGTCACGGCAGATGTGACAGAGTGTGATTTTGATCATCTTTGCTCATCACAGTTGCACATTGCTTGCTCAGTGCATGTATTACACCATTTGTGCTTATTACAACTATTCATTTTGTATAGTATAGACAATTTGGCCTTACTGGAATGATCTGGACTGTATTGGACTGTAGTTATGTTTTAGATTAAATTACAACGCTTGTAATTAATCTAGCTCAGTTTTATGGGTTTTTTTTCTTCAAACTTTTGTACTGGCACTTTGAAAACAAACTAAATTAAATTAATTATCATTTGTTTTTTCTTGAATTTGTGGCAAAACCACAAACCAGACATATGAAATTAGAACACATAGTGTTTGCATTTGAAGTAAAGCAGTAATTTCACTCTTAAAAATAACCCTGTCTCTATGATTATAGCTTTTTTCAGACATCACACAGTGCTGTTTAGTATTTTATTATGCTATTTCAGTGTTTTCAGGAATTCTGGCTTCCTCCCACAATCTAAAACAGTGCGTCATAGCTTGATTAGTGACTCTAAATTGTCTCTAGGTGTGTGTGTAATTGTGTGGCCCTGCAACAGGCTGGTGACCTGTCCGAGGTGTACCCGCCTTCACCCAGCAGTAGGACTGGTTCCGGCAACCCCCTGACCCCAAAAGGGATACAGCAGGTTAAGAAAATGGATTCATCATTGGAAGCTGTGACAAATACAGCTTGAAGTAATGGGAAATGACATCCCATTGACTGTTTATGAAAACTGGACTGAATGAGTGTGACATCACCCATAGAAAATGACTTACCTCCTACTCTAACCAAATTAAGTCAATTTAATCGCTATTTTTTGCGTAATGGACGTCACTATTCTGACCACTGGACGTCAATGAGTTGAATGACAACCACTATTGCCAATTAGGAGGTAGCTTGTTGGAAGTCCACACCCGTACTGTCGAAAGCAGGCTTGGGAGAATCTGTCAATCAAATGTTTTGAACATTTGACATGAGACCACATACTTTACTGACGCATCTGATTGGTCAGTTTATAACTTGAATAATGTGCAGTTCAGAAAAAATGTCATGAAAGGCATGCACGTTGGATTATTAAGATTGAGATTTGATCATGTTTGCATGATTGGTTGCGTCCAGCTTTGCAAAGAAGCTCTTGGCATGCTCTGTGGAGCGGGCAAAGAGGAACACATGCTAGCTGTACAGCTGTAAAACCTTCACATTCCCTGTTCCAGGTTGCTGCCAGTCAAACTGTTTTTAAGCACTAAAATCGGGCAAATAGCCACTGATTGTTGAAGAGTTGGGGATACTTTAGTTAATAAATCAAGACCTTTCCTGGGCTTGTTTACCAAGACGAGGACAGAAGTTAATTCAAAGGGTGTCATAGAGATGTGACAGCAGAGCTGCTGATGGAAATACACTGAGTGATTCATTGAAGTGGAAGGCAGACGACGGTCTCCGATGTCCAACAATAGCTACAGAAACTGAAATGCCATTGTTCATCCATCAGTCATTAATAATTGAACATTTTCCCTTTTTTTCAGGGTGGGTAAAGATGGGGGTGCCAAGACTTTGTAGAGGAAGTAAAAAATAATCTGAATAGACTTCCTTTATAGCTGCAGGATGCAGAAACAAAAACCTGACCGCGTTACATAAACCTATGCTGTACACGCTGCGGTTTCCGCATGGAGTATCCCAAAATGACACACAATGACTCACTGGATGCAGCCAATAGGATTTGAGAGCAGGATAGCTAAAACAGATCATCTAATAGCTTTTAGCACAAACCGCAAATTTTTGCTTTCTTCCATAATGTAAATCATTCAAAAGCCACTTTGAACCTGCAGATATCTCTGTTCTTGCTTCCTTCCACTAAAAAGGTGTGGTTGGATGGTAAAGGAAATCTGAAAAAGGCAGACAAGGATAACATTCTTTGTTCATACTGTTTAAACAAAAATAACGAGCTGAATGTTGTTTATTTAAGCAACAACCAATTAAATTTTAAAGTTGATGTCAGGAAGTCTGGCAAATCTTCAACAAAGTCCTCTTGGTCATAAAAACCAGGAAAGTTAGGCTCCATCAATATTTTCCCTGATATGGAGCATAATTGACTCAGTATTGGGTTTGTCACGGTTGCTGATAGGTTCATTGCTTTTGTGGCATAAAGTCACTGAAAGTTCAATGATCTCAAGTGTTCTTTTGCGTGCTCTATTTTATTAGTATCTTGAAAGAGATCTACCTACTGGTAAATTTTCTTAAGATATGCCTTTCATCATCAGAAAAATACCACAAGAACGTTTTAAAAAGACCAAAAAAAACCCCACAATTTTCATTGGATTTGATTTAGATGTTGAAGTACAGAGAGAGTTTTTAGTGATTAAAACTGTAGGGAGAGGCACAAAAAGTAGTTCAGGGAAGCTGAGGTAACACAGTTCAATTTTCCTAAAAAAGGGTCTGGAAATCATTTTCTGCATGGATGGGTGTTTCTCAGACTTTGCTTTGTGTTTTGGCTTCTTTCAGTTAACCATGTTGGCATAAAGATGGTTCTGCATTTATTGTGGAGCACATTTTGAACTCACGAAGAACTCCATAATACATTATTTCCAGCCTGTTTGACACATTTGTCAGTCTTGAACCTTTTTATTGTTTAGTTTTTTAAACTTAAAATGTGGATAAATGTGGTGGGAGGTTAGCATCTCACAGCAAGCTCGTTCTGGTTTGAACTCTGGCAGTGACCTTGCTGTGTAGGGTTTTTCCTTTTCATCCGGCGATTTTTGCGCCAGTGCTCTAGCTTTCCCCTGCAGTCCAAAAAAATTCTTTAGATTAATTGTACCCTAAATTTTCCTTTAGGAGTGTATGTGTGTGCTAGTTTGTTTATCTGGTGGATAGGAAACCTGCGCAAGCTGTTCTCTCCCTTTGCTAGAAGACAGCTGGGATGACTTCCCGAAATCTCTGTGTCAATGACCCTAATTCACATCAACTAGGGGGAAAAGATGTGTCCATACACACTCATTTTCTGCCACTTATTTGGAATTAGGTAGCTGAAAGTAGAGTCTAAACAGAGATTCATAGATTTTTTTCCTCTGTTTCCTGTTAATTTACCTAGAACAGATGACTGGAGTTTCACCCACGCTGACTGTCTGAAAACCTCATCCTTGTCAGACATGGAAAACACAGACATTTAAAGATGTCTGAGAGGTTTCTTCCATGGATTTCTAAATTACTGACACTATAAAGATTAAGAAAGCCCAACTTTCTTTTTGTGAACTCATTTTATTGGTTATTACCTAATGTTTAATATCAGATATGGCAGCGGAAACTTTCTCCTTTTGACTTATCCTTGTTGAATTCCACAATGACCCCCCCTCCCCAGCTCTGTTAAGTGTTTCTGTGAGGGAGAGGAACCCCTCAACATAGCGACAACAAGCTGCCAACTGCAGTGTTTACGCAGTAGACCACAATGCTGAGGAATGCAGGAAGACTCACTGGGAGAGGAAACAGTAATCCTTGTTGAATAAAACTGGAGCCTCCACAACATTGTAATATCCCAGTCATGCTATGATGTGGAGTGGATTGCCTCGAATGTAATTTTCATTTTCCCAGGGAGCTGGTGTGTGATGAGAGTGTACATCCTTATGTCTGTTGACTTTGGAGACTTTCACTCGGAAAAATAAATCATCCGTGCAAACAGGCCTGACAGTTGTTGGAACAAATCCATTTAGGCTATACTGTGATTAGCCAGCCACCCCTTCTTTTGAAAGTTCACACCCCCATAGGAGTCCAAGTTAAAACTTTTATCTAAAAAAAACATATTAAGTATATAAAAATTCTCAAACGTTCGCCAAAGAATCTGACTTTTAAAGCAGATCGTCTGCATCTATTTCCATTTGGAATGTGGACCTATGTTACACTGTTTTGGAATAAATGAGGACTGTCTTGTCCTTTTTTTTTGTTTGTTCACTGGTGACTGTCTGAACTTGTGCAATAGTAAAGTGGTTCATCACCACTCCAGCTAAGCGTGAAGTCTCTTTAGTGGGAGAAATTAGATCAGACAGCACACATCATATTCAGCAGACTATAACTGTCCTGCAGACTTTGCTTTTTTGTGCAAAAGAAAATATTGATTTGATTTTTTTTTTTAAATATTGATAGTTCAATTGTTTATTCTATTGCTTCATGCACTCAATTTTCCTTACATTCTTCATCTAAAAAAGCAGAAAAATGGTGGGCTTGGTGAGGCCCAAGATCCCCAAGACTTAGTTTGATCTGTAGAAATGAACCCCTTTTGTTTAACAATTCTTCCAAATGTTTTTGCCTTAGCAGACACAAAATATATTGTTATCTAGAAAAAGTAAAGTCCAGTTACAGTATTTTTTAGAGTAAATGTCACAGTTGTTTTGCATAGTTTGGCTGGCGGTGCAACTTAAAATTCAGAGCTAACACTCCAGAACAACTTGCAGTCTGAAAAATACAGGAAATGTCAAATTTCACAAATAAGCTGTATATATTTCTGTGGACTTAACATAAATTGTAGCTGAGAAAGTTGAAAAAGTTGTCATGACAGCAAAGAGGGGACACCAAGTTTCAGCGTGTTGTGCAAGTTTGATTATTGAATGTGTGTTTCCTCTTCACTCTTTAGTTGGAGTCATTGAACTTAACCTCCATCCTGCAGCTCAATATGCATGCAAAGAGTAAGAACACTTGCAAAGCTCCAACATTTAACTTAGCACTTCATTTAAAGACAGAATTTAAGTCTTAACAATGACAAAGAATGTTTTCTGGGTTTTTTAGCGTCTGCTTCATAGATAGCCAGAGGAGTATCAGAGGAGTTATCACCAGCCAAAGAGGAAGAGGAAGGCGTTTCCCTGTTCTACATGGAGATGAAAGGAAGGACATTCGTCTTTGACCTCACGTGCTGCTTCACAAACACACAGCGGGAACTCAAACCAACTGCTTTCGAATGCACACGCTCTCAGCACATTTGATATTTGTGTTATCTGCCATCCTGAGCCGCCACACCCAGAAACACTGACTCAGCTCTGCTGGAATGAACTGGGTGGCACTGGTGGACAGTCTCATACACACAAAGTGGACATGACCACCCTGAGGACGTTTGAAGCATCCTTCAGGGAGTGGTTGGTTTGTAAAGGAACACATGTGGTGCAAATCAGTTTCCTACAGATTAGGAATATAAAACAAACCACGTTCTCCGAGTGGAATTTTCTTAGTCATACGGTTCAATGGATGATGAAACTTTCAAAAGGATTTATTAGCTATAATTAATTCAAACGAGTTTAATACAATAAATCTGGAGCAAAAGTTTGTATTAAAGACAAACCCATTGTCAAAGCTTCCACCTTAATAAACCATTTTTGTGTGTTCCACAGCGTGAGTTCATGCTTTTACCACACCAAAAAGCTACAGCAGGGCAGCTTTATTTATTATTTCCAGTGTTGCTGCCGCTGCTGATGTTTCAAAAGAGGCGTTGAATGAAAAACGTGTCCCTAAAGCAGAAAAAAACCCAAATCTGATTACGTTCAGTTTTCTTCAAAGATTCAGTCAAAAGTAAAAATTTTAAGCCTCTCTTGGGAATAACTGGACTCTCAACTTTGGTGCAAAGCAGTGTGAAGTTATGTGAGTGATTTACTAGAACATCCAGTCCAAAAAGTCTCGGCCACCTCTGAAGTCAATACGGCTCAGATGGTTCTGATTGAGAAATTTTGGCAAGAAAGTAATTTTGCTTTATGCTCCGCCAAGGGGACACAAGCTCCAAAACGTACTGCATAAAATGCAGAGTTCTGGAGGGTGAACTGATCGCTGCTTCAATAGCAGGAAATGTCCCTAACAACTCCCAGGGTAAATGGTTGATCTGAACTTCCAGGTTAACCAGACAAAATCCTGGGCACGATTGTTTTCATTCCCGCTTTACAGAAACAGGGAGGATAAAGGAAAAAAGAAAACTCAAGGTTGCACGTTTGAATGTTAAACGTTATGAAAATATTTGCAGCTGAAGAGTTGTGATAGGATCTCAGTATAACAAACAGATGAAAAATGAATGTAGAAAGCCAAGATTCAAGCTACAAAGCTGAGGTGCTCTGTTGTGGTTGTTGATGAAGAAAGAGTTGACTCTGTAAACATGGAAAACATAGTTTCTTTTCCAAATCTTTGGAGTTTGCATCAGTTTAAGAGAGACAAAGGGTGTGGTGATGTCATCCACTGGCTTGTATTAGAACATTTTTTTAGTGTCACCATCTTGACCAGATTTTGAAATTATCAAACCATAATCTTCCTTGAAGACCCTCTACAATCATTGTATGATCCATTTTAAAGGGCTTCCAGTTGTCCTCTAAGTATGATTATGCTGCTTTTAGCCAAAACCAAAATGTGTTTTCTAGGTTCTAGGACATAAGCCTCATTTCCATTTAGCTTGAAGTTACAGTACTTTAAGCGTTTCCATTATAAAATTGACTCATTAAACTGTCTTGAACTAGTTGTAGGTCAATAGAAAACTGGAACAAAATGGTTAAGGCGGGGCCACTGTGGTTGCACAATTCAACCCGTTGATTGGCAGAAGAAAGCCAAAAATGTGCTCCTCTTTTCGGCTGTTTTCCTCTTTGCTGCCCGCAATTCTTCCTCAAACAACATACAAAGTACCAAAAGCCAAGCGAAAAAAACATGAGCTGCTGGATGACCTCCATTGTTGCTGTTGATTGCTCTGCTTTTGCTGTAATCGCACTATTACGATGCATGCTCGCATGCACCACAAAGGTCCAACTTTGAGTGGAAACGCTCACCTGAATTGTCTTGATCATTGTAGACCGTACCATACCGCTCAGTGGAAACAAGGCTATAGTTTCTGCAGTAGACCCGGGCCCCCTTCCACTTCCCATTGCTGAGAGCTCTCTGTTTACATGATCTCCTGCTAGCTTACAGCTCCTCATACCCCACAACCTAACATTACAATTGCTATAAAAATGGCAAGCAGTGTTGGAGCAAACATACAGTTTTGAACTCAGATAAGGAAAAAATGACGTGGACTGAGCTTGTGGCCCGCTTTCTATATCGCAACCATGTGCTTTTTCAAACTGCATTCAATGCACTGCACTGCTACTCATTTACTACAATTTGAGTAAGGAAATATTCAGGTATGACATTTTCAAATTGTCTTCACATATGTCCTCTATCATCAGATAAATGCTATAAGAATGTGTGAAAAACATTAAAAAACACAATTTCATCTGAGTTTTAGAGTTGATTTCACCTTCAAACTGCACTGTTGAGAGTGTACCAAACAGCCTGTAAGCATCATCCAGGTCCAAAATGATGACAGCATATCCCTGATATGATCGCAACATTACCCAGAACATTCTCTGAGCAGGAGGAGAAACAAACATGAAGAAGAAAACTGACCAAAGTACATTCAGTTTCACATAAATAATTACCTTCCCTTTTTTCTGATTTTTCTGACTCACACTTTTATTTCATTTGCAGTCATGCATCTACTCTAGATGTATGTATGGCTTTCCCTCCTTTTGGTTTACTCCCTCTCTTTAGCCTGCTGAAAACACTCACTGAACCGGGCTTCATGTCAGGATAGCAAGACCCCCCCCTTTTTTTAAGGTGGACCGTACTTATTTAGGAAAACCAAATTATCTTGGGAACTTTGATGGGGACCAAACTGCCCTTTGCAAAAGTGTGGGATCTACCACGCCTTCTGTCAAATGCTACCATAGTTAGGACAACTGAAAAGTGTTGGATTATCTGGTGGCGGATTCATGATCAAATGGAAAAATTCCTGTTTTATCCAGATTAATTTCAGAATTATATGTGACCTCTTTTATTCACATTTTCCAAGAAACCTTTCTGGACATTTCCATATAAAATTTGAAAGAGCCCCTATGGCAAAAATCTGTTAGAAAAAGGGTGGAATACTGAGTGGAATTCATGTCTTAAATAGTTCCCATAAGAAAACGGGAGAAAAAAAAAGCTTAATACTCACTTATTAGATGTCACTTGAGAAGATTATTAAACATTTCACAAATACGATCCTGGGTTTTAAATTGCTTTCTTCAGTATAATGGGATTAAGATACATTAATATAACCCTTTATTGTAGCTTGAAGATATTTTGATCCTGACAGATTAACTACAATCAAAATCTTATTGTGTTCTCAGCTCTACAAAACCAACTTCCCTCCAGCCTCTTGATTTTTGCTGCGTTTCCCCTCCAAGTTTCCCCCTGCTGCTGCCAGCCCTACCTGGAAGGAATAAGCAGAAACAATCCTCCTTTACTCTTTTTTTAACCTCTACAATAAACACCCTTTAAGGAGACTCGTTTGGGATCTGATAAAAGCTTTCTGAACTTCCCCTGACCCCAAAAGCAAGAGCATTGTGTCGAGACCCCTGACTTGTTTTCACAAATTTCCATATTTAAGTCTCTATGCCTGTTCAAACTTGAATGTTTACAAAGATCTGCACAAGTAAGTTAAAAAAAAGAATCAAACCAAGACTAAGTTTTGATCAATTATCAACTTTTAATCTAAATAATGGGAAAAGTTATTCGGATGATGCAGAACAAAGTAGGACAAAACAGCCCTTTGCCCATTTTTTTTTTTTTGATTGGTTAACAGTTTTCACCCAAAAAACCAAATTACAGTCTTTTCTGATTTGGGTGTGTGATGTTCGTTGCATGCACAGCATGCATTTCAAAAGGGCCCCAATCTGAGAAACCCTCCACAGAAGACAGCTGTTTTTGCTCTGCTGTCTCGTTGTACAGCTGGTGGGTCTGGTCCACTTTTTCCCATAATGCAGAGTGTCCAGAGATTACGGACATTTGTTGGGTCAAGTCAGTAATTCCCAAATGCAATGTGCTCTTCTCTCAAAAGCTTTAGTGCATGTATAAATGCACCGGGAAACCTCTAGTTATGGTAAAAGAGCAAAACTGAATTTATGATGACCCTGCTGTGCAGAGGTGCCTCACAGAAGGCTCCCCGTAGTCAATACCCTGTGAGAAAGTGTTTCTCTGGAAAAAGATCTTTCAGGCAGATGCTGAAATGCAGCCACGGTTGGGGGTGAAATAAATTCCCACAAATCACTGACTGTGAACTGTAACTTTCTGAGTAAGACCCTGTTTCCCACACAAAAAACCTCTCACATGTTGCATGAAAAAACGTTTTTCATGTTGCTCAGATCCTGCAGGTTCAGATTTTTTTTATTGTGGTTTATTTGTGGACATAAATGTAGACTTCAAGAATGGGTTCTATGTGAATGATTGACCTTTATTTACTTAACATTTCACAACACCACCAAGGGAAACAAAGGATTTATATTAAGAAGAGCAAAAAAATAGAAAATTAAGCAAATTAAAAGCAAAAATTAAAAAATACCAGCATCAAATTGGCCCGTGTGGGTTAGCGTAGCCTTTCCATGTAGTTGTAGTCTTTACATTCATTCACACTCCGTTTAGGTTCCATTTTTTTCGCCTCATAGGGTGGACAGGTTGCTGAACTCAAGTGGACCCACATTTTGCATATTTTTACCCCCCACTTCTAACAAAAATATACCTATAGTGACCTATAACCCATTTGTTAATTTGAAATTAAGGTGTCTAGAGTTTTTGCTTATAGAGTAATTTTTAACTACTACTGGGACTTAAGGAGCCTTCCTGTGACTTCCAGATTGAAGTAGTTTGGAAAATGAAAACAACTGCAAATTAGTCAGTTCACCAAGAAACCGTTAAGAATTTGGTAAAATAACTAATTAAGTCAGTAAGTAAGTAAGTAAACTAATAAAAATAGGGTCTCCTTTAATTAACCAAATTTAGAACAGAAAAACAAACAGGTTTTTACACCTTTGTGGCTGGATTGAAGTTTACAAAGTCTGGTCTTCTGATTGATTTTGCAGGGTGGAGCTGAAAATCACTAGCTTGTTTTCATGTCTTGTTACGTTTTGTTAACAAGGTTAATGCGTGTGGTTGATTAGTAGCAGTTTTAGCATATCAGTTGTTTGAGCAGCACTTATTTGGTTCAGTCTTCAGTCTTTCTTCTATTTCATGAAAAATCATAGTCATGCGTACATGAGAATGTAAGTTTACCTCTTAATGTGTTTATTTCGTTTATGGTAATATGTGAGCTGTTCTGTTAAAATGCTTAAAATGCTTGAGTTCATTCAAAGTTAATTTCCACAGAAATTGTTACAACTGAGTGGAATTTTGATTTACATGATTATATTTATGTTCGGGTTTGTATATGCCCCATTTTATGCTTATTTGATTCAATCCATTGGGGCTTGGTGTTGTGTGGTTCACCAGAGATGCATCGCCACGTTGTCTGTTGCACATTATGGTGCATTCAGGGTCCCTCGTAATTTGAATATAGATGAGAAAACAGCAGGTCTTCATTGTATCAAGTTAACATGTATGTTTATCTTTCACAATTTGATTCTGTTTTTTTATTATTATGATCACTTAAATTGTTTGTTTCTGTTAAATAGAAACCGTGAATACAATGAAAGCCATGAATAATATGGAACCCAAGAACAATTTTAAATAAATGAGTGGCATAAGTCTGAATTGATGTCTCATCATTTGTTCTGGCCGGACAACCTGGGGAGATTGGGAGGATTTGAATCATCAGGATTTGAAGTTACACTCTTCTGACATCACAAGTTTGGAACTTATTTGCCAACACCTCCTTTACACTCATGTTTAGTAGTGCTAAGATTTAGTGAAGACAAATTAAAAATTGAAACCACAGAAATCTGCCAAAACTAAAGAAAATAATGGAACATGTTAAATCATTTTTGGAAATAAAACATGAACACAGAATTCTCCTAACCTCAGAATCGAGACTCAACCACTAATCAACTGAGATGTCTGTGAATGCTTCCGTTTAAGAACCTTCTAGAAAAACATTACGAGAAAAGACTTTTCCTGGCACAGTTTGTGTTAAAGGCTGATAAAATGGGCGTATTATTGCACAAACACTGCCTGCTTTGAAGGGGTGGCAGCAAAAACATTGAAGTTGAAGTGGAAATTTTGTGCAACAGTCTTGGTGCTGTGCAATGAAATAAAACAGAACCAAAAGTTCTGACAAATAAACCCAAACGGACTGATATCAGAGGAAAGAAGGATTCAATCTTTTCAGAAGTAACTGAATGAGAGATGGGAATCCAAGAAGAATGTTGTGTCACAAGAGATCACAGATGGTTAGAATGCAAGAAAAACCTTAGAAAAAAGGGAGGAAAAAGGATTTAAACCCAGTTGGATCCTATCCCTCCAATTACACCAAAA
Organism: Oryzias celebensis; assembly: GCA_014656515.1. Lineage (NCBI taxonomy): Eukaryota > Metazoa > Chordata > Actinopteri > Beloniformes > Adrianichthyidae > Oryzias > Oryzias celebensis. The sequence goes on along the minus strand of BNCR01000018.1, from coordinate 13,790,104 downwards.
CTTTATCCTAAAATGCATCTCAATAGGTTACCTTGAAGACCCACTGCAATGAAAATCGTGCTTTTAACATGTTTTTGTGGCATTTTGATGATGATGGAGGACTTACTTTCAATCATTATGAAGCAGCAACAGATGAAAAAAATGCTGTGTAAAAAAGAAGGTATTTGTGACGTAGAAAACCTGTTGAGTGGGCCACAAACTCACAAACAAAAGAGGGGGGCCGGGGTTGTTCCTCACTAACAGTCCTACCAACAACTCAGAGGCAGATTTCAAATGAACCACTGTGGCTCTCCAGAAACTATGTTCTGGAAAACAACACAGGTTTTTCGTTTTTGGCATAATAATGATCAAGACAATTTTAAATAGTTTTAAAAAGGGTCGGAAAGGGACTTTAAGAGATTATGTGGGATGACTACTGTACTGAAAAGACAACTTTGAAGTAAAGTACATCTTTGAAGTCCATTTAATTGACAGAAACTTCCAGAAGAACCACTTTACAGTAACTGTTGGTGTCAGGACTCGAACCTCCAATTCCTCTTCCGACCACCAGAGGGAGTCATCTCCAGAGTATTGGCATTATCTGAGCATTTTCCTCACAACATCTCCCATCGGCCTTTGCCATCTACTCCCAGATACCACCAGCTGTTCCTCATCTTGCAGTCACTTCAAACAGTATTTGGTCTGGCATCGAGCAGAGCGAGGTGCGAAGTCCTGTTTTCACATACAGCCCAAGTGAGTCCACTGCTGTTGGCTTGTTTATATTGACTCTTGGCTGTCTTGACTCTGTCCTGCTGTCTCTGTGTATTTTGACTCCTGCCTTGTTTTTGACTTCATCCTGCCTTGTCTGTTTTATCTTATCTCGCCAGTTATCAAACCAGTTGCACATAGATCCAAATGCCTCTGCCTCTGTGTCAAAGTTAGGAGTCGGGGAAGACAGGACTGAACTAAATCACTAAAGTGTTTATCATCCAAAATAGTGACAAGTTGCTAACTCTTTTAAAAAATAAATAAATCATTCAATTTTCACAAGTTTGGTCTTACTTCCGTCAAATAGAACATTGTTTTCCAGTTTGCAAACCATGACAGAGTTTTGAACAAAATGCTTTATTTACCATCTATATCTTAAAATGAAAATAATCCTGTAAATAGCTTAAATAATTCTCATTAATGCAAAATATTAAACTTTGCATCCATTCTATATAACTGATTGTTCCTGTTCAGGGTCATGGTGTTGCTGGAATCCATCTAGCTTTTGCTGGGTGAAGGTGGGGCACACCCTGGATAGTTTGCCAGTCCATTGCAAGGCCACACAGAGGCAGACAACCACACCCAATTACATGGACAATTTAGGGACAATTTAGAATCAAAGAATAGCCTAAACATATCTTTGGACTGTGGGAGGATGCAGGATTTACCCCGAGTGATGGTTGTGCAGAGAAAACCCATGTATGAACAAAAAAACACGCAAACTCCAGGACCCAGCTAGGATTTGAACCAAGAGTAAGAGAAAGAGCATCACGTGTTTGAATATCACTCTGGGGTACAGGAGAACAACACAGAAAAAACCTTTCCCGGGTGGTGAGAACAGCACAGGGGATCAAAGAAGGCCCTTTCCCAGACCTGGTCTCAGTATTTACTGGTCGGGTGAAAAGGAAGGGCAGCAAAAAGGCTGCAGATACCCCCTCTCCCTGCTTACCCCCAACAAATAATACAAGGACATAAAGGCAAAAACAAACTGACTAGTGAATGCATAAGAATGGAAAGGAGCAGGACGCTTACAGCCTGCTAAAAGCTTCTATGTCACTGCTAAAGCTTTTTCCAATGTGTTTTTTTTTTGACTGCTCCTGATTCACAACGATTTGAAAAAAGGAATATTCAGAAAGCAATTTGAATCTTAAATTCTGTTACATATGTCTTTCAACATGAGAAAAAAATGCCACATGGTTCTGTATTCTATTCATGATAGTAAACTGATTCCATTTGTGCAACCTGACATTATTCCATCTCATCAGAAGTCATTTAAATGGTAGATTTACACGTTTTATAGCCAGCCGTGTTTAAAATGTTCAGTGGTGTCCAGCTGTTTATTTGGCCTGCATCAATTGATGGCACATGTGCAAAAAACATTCCTCAGCCAGGAAACACCCCTCCAGAGAAGCAAAGTCTGGTAGGATTTACACAGATGTTAGTTCAGCTGACAGGAATAAAAATGACTAACAGTTGTCTGAGTAAGTGCTCAGGAGAAGTTGTTTATTTTGAAGAGTCTTGCTTTGTTTTTTTGGGAGGAAATAAGCCAAATCTGAGGTGAATGTAAAATCAAAAGCGTGAAGAAATCTAGGACAGTTATCCTGCCAACAAACGTCAAGACCATTATCTTTAGTCACGTAACCATACCCACATTTGTAACCGAGGTATAAACACTCATTGCACTATTTCAAAAACAGTGGCTTGAACATTTCTGATGCATCTCTGTGTGCTCCATGGCGAACTTGCTTGTTAGGCAACAACTGTTCAACTCACTGTGATTGATGTCTGCGGTTGTCTGAAAAAAAAGTCAACTTTATTTAAAAAAAAAAAACTATTAGAACTAAAGAAATATTAAATTATTACAAATGTAAATGTCATTTTAAGTGTATATAGAAATAGCAAAAGTTACTCTTAGAAAAGGATAAAAATGCCTAATTTTAAGTAAATAATAAAAATGTTTGAAGTCACTGACAACATGCTTTAAAGATTGTGCTGTAAAGTGAGTTTTATTTATTGGTCATGTGTTGAATTGTCCCCTGTCAGTCACTCTGGGTTCATGTTAATCATCCACAGCTGTTTTAATTTCTATTAATTGTCCTCAGACTTCGTTCTTGGTGGCATTGATTCAAGGTTCAATTAGTGACGGTTCCAAAGAAATGAAAACTTTTCCAGAAATGATTCCAGTTGAAAAACTGTTTTTCCACCATAACAGTGCTGTTTGTACTTCCATATTAAACAGTCATTCTGAAAAAGGTATCACAGTTATTATGTTCATGAAGAACATAATTTAGACTTTCTGTCTTTCAAAGTACTTGTTGACACTGGAAGTTTTGGAAAATTTAGGAACCTTCAGCAATTATCTCCATAAAAGTTTGGACTGTTACATTTTTTAAACCATAGTTTGAGATTTTTCTTATGTGTTTGTAGGCATGTCTTGCGCAACAGAGTGCGTTTGAGTTGGCAGCCAAATTGGTTTCCTTACATCAGCAGGGAAAAGGTTGAAGTAAAACACGTCATTGTGTGGAAGGAGAAAGCCCCTGGGATAGCAGTGTCACAGCTGAAAGCCCTGCGTCATGTGCCTGGAAGAGACACCCAGTGTGTCACTGAGAGGATGAAGAGTGACTGAGCAAGAAATCATCTGTGAGTGAGAGGAAAACATCCATGACAAAGACTAATATCTCACTAAAAACTCTTTAAAAACCAATAGTCGTCACATTAAGTTCTCTGGTCTTTTGGGCTCTTTTTTTTTTAGATTTGTGTTACGAACCCAAGTGGAGACCAGGCTCGGGTCTAGGGGATGGACAGAAAGGGGACTGTAACATGAGTACAATTTAACACCAGGACTCAAAGGAACAGTTTATTAAATGGAAGGAAACTGCATCCTGAAAAACAAAAGGAAAACTAATTAGCATGCTGGCTTAAAACAAAATGACGAACTAAAGGGAATCGGAACCTTGGCCAAACATAATAAAAGGTCAGGGAGACAGCTGACCCAGCCATACATCAGAATCAGCAGCTCCCTGCTAAGGGCTGCCTAACCAGAACTACCTATAGAAAAACAACCAAATAAAAATAACAAAACCCAGCAGTGTAACTTTGCTGAGGACCAATGACAGAAGAAAAAAAAAAGAGAAACCACAACCAAAAAACAAACCGCTCTGCTATGCTCTCTTTTGGTGTGGCCTCCTCTGTCTTAAATACCTGGCAGGTGCTGATTAAGCAGCATTGTCTACACCAGGTCTGCCAGGTGAGCAGAGCAGCAGGGGATGGAAAAAGGGTGCAACAGGACATAACAATTCCTATAGGCTGCATGAACCAGAGTTTTTTTTCATATTTGAAATGCATTAAACAAGAAGGCACATTAAATGAGACAAAATACTCAAAGGTAAGTCCGTCAGTTGGTCAAACTATTTTTACTGCGTTCATAGTAACTATAGAACTTGTTTTACAACACACTACACATTACCCGCGTTAGCCTGTTTACCATACCTTTAACTCCTGATCTTGTTTGCAACACTAAACTATATATATATATATATAGCTATATATATATATTTTTTTTTTGACAAGAGCTGTGTACCTCTCAAAAAATGCTTCAACATCAGTAAGATCAACCAGAATTAATCTATATATAAGATGCTCTGGATTATAAGGAGCACTGTTGTTTTATTTAGAACTATTTTGGCTTTTATATGCATCTTATAGTTCCGGAAATAACGATATGCTTTGTGTTAGTTTTTCTTTTAGTTACCTCAGTAAATTAGCTGAACTTTTACAAATTGCTTTAATTGTACTGTCAAAAAACGGCTTCTAGTACTTTTTTTTTAATGAATTTTCTGCCCTTTTGTAAAGCTTAGTTTATTTTTTGCACCTGGTTCCTTTTAATTGCCTCCTGCTGCTTCCTCACAGTGATTCACTCCTGCAGTAAAAACTCACCTTCCTTTCAGTTGCTTCTTTGAGAACATGATCGTTTTATTTCCTCTTTAACTGACAGGGGAAAAAAAACAGTCCTCTAAAGAAGAAAAAAGCACAATCTCAAGTGCTCCAGCTAATTCTGTCCATTTGTAAATAATCCTCTTCAGATAGAATGAAGACAAATTCTTATTTATGCTTCATGGGATCATCTTGGCTTTAGGAAAAAAGAAATGTCAATGTCCTCTTTATTTTAAGAGTATTTTCTTTGGAACACAAGAGCTGCCAGAAAGGGGAAAAAAACAGATTTGCTCAAAGCAATTTATCAGCATAAACCTATGGATATGTACATTGTTATTGAAATTGTTTTTTTTAATTTTATTTTCTCTGTTTTTTTAACAATTTAAGTACTGGATCAGCAACACTGCTAACATGTCTAATCTTATTAACATTTTAAGTAAAAATTGTTCTGTGAAGTTTGTTGGCTTATATACTGATTTTAACTTCTTTTATGAATTTCCTTTATGGTGTTCAGCAATATATATATATATTTTTTTTGTGTATTTAGATAACCCAAGTCAGCAAGTATTTTGAAAAAACACTACTTGTGTTTCGCCTTCAGTGTAAAATTGGATAAAATGATTAAACAAAATTGAAAATAAACTTTTAATTCAATTGTGAGGAAACTACCAGCATGTTCTGACTTTAAAATTACCAGATTTATTCTTGAGTAGAAGGAAAAGAAAACACTCCCATGTTAGCTTTCCAAAAATGACATAACTTTCCAGGTTGTTTGGAAAGGCGAGTGAAGCCACTTGAGGATTTTTATCCCCAGCAGTCAAAAGACAGCCTTGACCTTAAATGCGCATGAGTGTGCCAACTCTTGTTGAACAAAAAGTGACAATACTTTTCATTGCTTGTTAATCAACAAACTCAAGGCCTTGTTTGTTTTTTTCTTGTTTGAAACAGGGACCGGATGCTCAAACTTTTGCTGCATCCAGCACTTCCACAGCATTTACAACAAAGTTTGAGAAAGAAATGTCTCTTTGTCTTCACATCCGTTTTGGCAGATACTTTCTGTCACTATGGAGACAGTCATAATCAGAAATGTCATAAATCTACTGCTGCTGCAATTTTCTTCCATTCTGCATTTTCCTTCTTTGGAAACAAGAATTTTCCCCGACTCTGAGGTCTGATTTGGTTTTCCAAACAGCCATTGTGGCTTAAAAAACCCACAGCCCACAAACCTTTGTAGCTTTAGTGAGACCACAGATTAACGCCTTCAATAGAAGTCAAACCGCAAAAACAGCATCATATAAATATTTTGCAGGGCTTGTCTCAGACTTTCACATTTTCTGCATGCTCTGCTGACCTGGCTAAAGGTGAAAGGAAGGAGATACCACTCATGTCTGCCACATGGTCTCGTCAAACAAACAAATACTTTTTTTTTCCACATAAGCAGGCAGAATTGCCATCACAATGGCTACCATTAAATTGTTAGTAATGCGCTCAGGAACAATATGATAAATTTGGATGCTTTACTCCTGTGCAGATAGTCAGAATGTATTAAAAACTGCATGACATCCTGATGCAAAACAATGAAAAAGATGTGCTCAGTTTGAGCACACTGATCAGCACCAATCAGATTATGGAAACACCTGAGTCAGCTATCAGCAGAAAGCTGTGCAGAGACCTGGAAAACTGGTAGGGTGGTAGATCTCAAGCACCAGGACTGGGCACTAGCTAGTACACACTATCTAGTTCTTTAGTAGTTAAGGAGCAGTGAGGGAATTTGGACACCGCCATGGTAAGTATCAATGCATACTAATATTTTGCAGAGACTTCTAGGTAATTTCCAAGGCACTGGATTTTGAAATTGTTTGTCCTCTCTGGTTCAGTGGAGTGCTCTTCCAGGCGGAAGAGTTTCCTTCAAGTTTCTATTTAGCTTAAATGATGATGACCCACATTCCAGAAAATGATGTGAGACTGCAAATCAAAACTCATGGGCAACAGCTATTTGGCTTAAATATTTTTACAAAAATCCCAACAAGAGAGAAAGATTAAAGATTTAAGCTAGCGTGAAAACTTTCCAGAAGATGTTAACTGCAATATGATGTATCTTTCGTTGATTGTTTTTTTCTCTGCATTTCTTTCCAGCTCCTGATGCCAAAAGAGTGATCTACAGCTGCTGCCAATGTCATGCTTCTGCAGAAACAGGGTTCAGAACTTTAATTCGCAAACAGAAAGACTGTTGTCCTCTTCAACTCTTAATTCCTTAAAAGTCCCTTTCATGTTTGAAAACTTTTGTACTTTCTCTTCTTTAAAGTATTTCAAGTCAGTAAAATAGTAATAAAAAGTTCAGAAAGTTCCAAGTAAATAAAAAATGTTTTACTTCATCTGTCGTTTTTGAGCTTTAAGTTCTGTAATTAGAGTGCACAATTTTTAAATACTTTTATGCTTCTTATTTGTTATTATTGTATTATAAAAATATTTTTTCTAATACTTTTTTTACTATTATAATTTTTGTGAAGGAAAACATTTGTAAAAGCTCAGTAATTCAATTCTGAGCCATTCATGGCACCTTCGTAGTCCTACAACTGTATTTTTTTTTTCTCTTTTGTGCACATTGTATTCATTTGTGCTAGTGATTGTTTTGCTAAAAGGTTTGACGTCAGTCGGTGTGACAAACATGTAGCTTTAGAAAATGAGCTGGCTTTAAAATAACAGCTGCTTAACTTCCAGACAATCTAAAAACATATATTCTGGCTCTGATTTTGACTGTAGCCATAAACAATCCACTGACAGAAACTATTACACAAATACCTTTTAGCAGAACATAAATGCCTAAGTACCCTTGAAACACTCCAAAAACCATGTAAACAGTTTCTTGTTTTATTGCTCATGCTCACTTTACTTCTTTCAATGTTCTTGGGTTCTTTTGAACTTTGTTGTGTCTGAATTCCATTACTACTCAGTACTTAATGCACTTTATATGGCATTTGCCATTTTCGTCATGGTGTCCAAATCTACAATTCCAAAATCCATCCGTCCATCCGTCAGTCCGTCCATCCATCCATCCATCAATTAATCCCTCTGTCCATCCATGATGATGTCATGGGGGCAGCAGTCTAAGCAAAGATGCCCAGATTTCTCTCTCCCTGGCCACTTCCTCCAGCTCCTCTGGGGGGACCCTGATGTGTCCCCAAGTCAGCCAAGAGCCTCTCCAGTGTGTCCTGGGTCTTCCCCGAGGCCTCCGCTCAATGGGACATGTCTGGAACACCTTCCAGGGAGGCGTCCAGGAGACATCCGGACCAGATGGCCAAACCACCTCAATTGGCTCCTCTCTATGTGGCTTTACTCTGAGATCTCTCCAAGTGACCGAGCTTCTCCTCCTATTTCTAATGGAGCTCCAAGTCACCCTGCGGAGGAAGCTCATTTCAGCCGCTTGGATTCTGGATCTCATTCTTTCGGTCATGACCCAGAGCTCGTGACCATTGGTGAGCTTTGTAGCAAAGATTGACCGGTAAATTGAGAGCTTTCCTTTCTGGCTTAGCTCTCTCTTTACCACAATGGACCGCATAACAGTGAACGCTGCTCCAATACGCCTATCGATCTCACGCTTTGATCATCCCTCACTTGCGGACAAGACCCCAAGATACTTAAACTTCTCCATCTGCATCAGCAGCACTCCACCCACCTGTAGAAGGAAAACTGTCTTTCTCCGGTAAAGAACCATGGCCTCAGAATTAGCGGTGCTGACTCTCATCACAGCTGCTTCACATTTGACCACAAACCGTTCCAGTGCATACTGAGGGTCCTGGCTTGATGAAGCCAACAGGACAAAATCATCTGCAAAGAGCAGCGAGGAAATCCTGTGGTCCTAAAAACCAGACCCACTCTGGCCCCTGGCTGTGCCTAGAAATTCTGTCCATAAAGACTGTGAACAGAACCGGTGATGAAGGGCTACTCTGCCAAAGTTCAACATGCACTGGGAACTGGTCTGACTTACTGCCGGCTATACAAACCAAACTCCTGCTGCGGTCATACAGAGACTGCACAAAAACAATAAATTCCACCTATTTTTACTTTTAAAAAAATAGCTGAACCACCTTAAACCAGCACAAACATTAGCATTTTAACAAAGCATACATTAAATCTACCCATCAAGAAGAGGATGGGCTCTTCCTTTTTTTAACTCTTCAATGTAAATGTGACACACGAGCATACTTGTCAACTTAAAAGCACCACATTTGCTACAACCTAAAACCTGCTCAGCCTACGCTAGCATTTCTTTGTAGTTAACAAACAACTGTGTTGTGTATTCATTGGTTAAAACTTTTAGCACAGACTAAGGGGACTTGTAGTACACTTAAATACACTACTTTTTGCTAAGGGTCAGAAAAAATGTAAGTCACTCAAGGCAGCATGCAGGTTTTTGTTACATTTGTTGAAAGCCACAAAAGTTCTGTTGAAAGCCTCCCATAATCCTAAAGGTATTTGCATGAAAAAAAAGTCAAAGGAGTAGAAAGCATCATTATACAAATATCATTTTTACTTTGCAAAGATCTACATCTCTGTTTTCTGAGACACATCCCCTGTTTGACATCAGACATAGATGTTGCTTTCACTGGTGTGGATTCTCCAAGGGAAAACTTTATAAAACTTTATTTAATCATGTTTGACATTTGCATGCATTTAGGGTTTATAAAGCAACAGAAGGAGCCTGCCAACCCAAAACCCAGATTTACTATCACAAAAACGTTCTCAAAACCTACCTTTTTTCTTCAATGTGTCAAACTACAGTGACAAATGCCAAAATACAACCTCACAAAGCTTTACTAAAGTACTTTCTAAAATGACTGCAATTAAAAACAAAAAGTATGTTGTGTTCAGACTGTCACCACTGGCTCGCTGTCAGTGAATTCACAAGAATTTTTCACTGGGCACTAATTAAACCCCAAAGCAAACCTGTAATCACACAGCATTCCTTCATGCTGGCTCCTTCTCCATGACCAAAAATTATTTTCAGAATCTCATTAAGAAATGATCCAACCCATAATTATAGTCTTACAGAATAAAATATATGCCGTCTCCTAAATGTTTAATTCTTAATGTTTTTACTGTAAGGTTACCCTACTTAAATAGGTGTTTTCTTAATGTTTTTTTGTTCTGTAAGAAATTGCATATTTTTTGCATCAGCATAAACAATGAAATACATTCCTGCCAAAAATAAATGCATTAAAAAAAGATTTTAATGAAAGAGGTTACAGTAAAAAGGAGTGTGTCCCTGATCTGTATGTTTTTTAAGCTGTTGCGTCCTCGTGTATTGGTTTAAAACAATAAAATAAACTAAATAAAAGTATGAACAATGACGCATTCAGACCAACCTGTGGAGTTTAGGTTTGAGTGGCTTTTTCACACAAATCTACTGGCAGGCAGTCCCTCCTAAAATACAACACTCCACAAAATTCTCACAATTTTTGGGTCAAAGATACTTGAGATAAATTCTAAAATAAACTTAGTTGAGCTAGTTTATTTTTGTAGTCTGATATGAAACTGCATCTTTTATACATTTTTAAAGTATGAAGTGCATTATTAACAATACATTTTGAAAGCTGCAATGTGCTTGATTTGGCATTTTTAAATACGAAATGCTTGATTGTTCAAATTCCATTTTATTTGTGTAGCCCAATATCACAACCATAGCCATTTCTGTAGGCCTCCCACTGGTATTTATACAAAAGAACATAAAGTCAGTCATAAAATATAAACAGCAGGGGGTGCAATATGAGTCACAGGCGGTCCACCTGGAATCTCTCCCATTCCAAGACGCGCCAAAGTTGAGATCCAGGCCAAGAACAGGAGCATCGACAATCCGCCTAGAATCTCTCCCGCTCCCCTGTAGGAGATCTGGAAAGAGGGACAACATATGAATCACACTGCACAAAACAGAGGCATGATGAACTAAATAAAAATAATACTGGATAATTGATAAAGAATAGAGGATAGAACCCCAGTGCACCATACTTTCCCCAGCTTCTAACTTCTAGTATACCACTACCAACTAATTGGTATTGAAATCTGGTTAAGTTGTACATAATCTGGCACAAATAAAAGAATGGTAATAATAATAATAGCAATAGTAGACAATCTTCCATTTCAGCATGTCAATATTAATACAAATATATTATTAATTTAATCTAAGCCCACACAAACTAAGGGAATAGGTCGCCATGGCTCAGTTTATCAAACCATCTTCCCTCTGCTTAGCTCCACAGAGAAATATGTATAATGGATGTAATAAAAACTGCAATTAATTCTCCAAATTTTATTACAGTAGATGAGGTAGGGGAGCAGTAAATTCAATATTCTCTGATATCGAACTAGCCTGGTTATAGGCTTGTCCAAAGAGTATTGTTTTAAGCCTAACTTTGAATGTAGAAACTGTGTTGGCCTCTCTTAAATGAGCAGGGAACTTATTCCATAAGACAGGGGCTTGGTGGCTAAAGGCTCTACCTCCAGTTGTGCTTATAGAAATTCTGTGAGCGAAGACCTCAGACATCTCAGTTCAGAGAAGCGCAGTGCTAGTGCTTGTGAGCAAAGTGCTCTGTTTGTTGTTATTGAGAGTATTAGTAGTACTTACTCTGGGCTAACATTCTAAGGTTTCCTTCAATGTCACCAACTCTGGCCCCCATATAGCACCCGACTGTAGCCACTGTGAGTTTCACATGTCTGATTTCAGGGGAGCCGATAACTAGAGTTTACAGTTCAGCGGGTATGTCGGTGAGGGGGAGAACCTATTCTACCAATTACCACTTAACACATCTGCCACTGTTTTCACTAAGGAAGGCAGGATCTTCGCTGAACATATGGCACATTGAGCAGTACAGAGGGGTGAAGGCAGAAGAGGTAAAGGCCATGCTAATCACTAAGCTAAGGCTAGCGGTGCTTAGCTAAGGGGAAACAACTATGTCGCAGGCTCCCGAGACAGCAAACGGTTAACACATTTGTTTATTCACTTGAATGCTAAAGATGCTACTTATTTTTTTATACTAAACTACGTAACGCAACATTAGATATTAGCAATCAGACAATCGAATAACAGGAGCGACAAAAAGCAGTGCCCAAGCACTGGTTAACGCTCACCCGGAAATGGTGTCACAGTCCAGGATCTTCTTTTAGCTGCTCTCTTTAGAGGGCACCCCAGTAAATCATCCATCTCCTCCACACCAACCACAATCATGTTCTCCTTCGCCACATATACGAATATCATATTCCTCTTGGCCTCTTAATGCTCCAAACTCAGCATCTTTTCACCACTTTCCTTCCTCTGATCGTGTCCAAATCATCCCAGTCTGTTTCCCTGCATTTATCTCAAAAACATCCAGTGGATTCAGTCCTGATCCTGTTCGTCTTCATCACTCCTAAAATGAACCTCAACATCTTCGTCTGCTACTTCCAGCTCAGCCTCCTGTCTCTTTCTCAGAGTCTCTAAACCAACAAAGTGGCTGCTGTCACAATTCTCTGCGCCTTTCCTTTCATCCAACCTCCTTGCGCAAGTGTCTTCACCTCTGTCCCATGCTCTCTGTTGTGTTATTCATACGTGTTGTCCATCAAGTGTGGGAATCAACCCCAAAAAGCTTGAATGAATACAAATATTTAAAACGGATTTTAATGGTTCATGCAGGGAAAAAAAAGGATAAAACCAAATTTAGACAAATATAGAGTCTATCCATAAAGTGAGCAAATCTTGCATTGCAATCCCTTCATTTTTGAGTGGCAGAAAGACCCAAAACCATGTGAAAGATCATCAAGCACCCCATCAAGAACTAACATGGTCAGGGATCAATGCTCTGTTACCCTCTGGTCACTGACGGGAGCCGCCTCCAGAGAACTGACTGCACTCAATCTCCTATCAATCCCAGCACACAGTGTCTGGATGCCGCCCACCTGACTCTTATCTGCTAATCAGCCACAGGATTCTTAAGCACTGCTCAGAGCTCAGCTTAGTGTCAGGTATTGCTTGTGCCATTTAGCCTGCACAATGACTTATTTATTGTTTATTTGACCTGTTTTATTTGCTTTGTAATTGACTCTGCCTCTTTGCCGCCTGCCCTGACCTTTACCTGGACTCTGATTTAGCTTTGTGGACTTAGCTGAGCTTTGCGCCTGTCTGAATCAATAAACCTGCTGCACATGAAACCTGCTGTCTGCCTGTTTGTGACAAACATGGTTTTTTGTGGTATTTTAAAAAAGCTAAAGTGAGTGAATGTAACCCCTGCCACATACTCAAAAACTCACCAAAGTTTGCATGCACCTAGTATCTGGTGAAAAGTGTTTGAACATTGTAGTGAAGTCAAGTAGCAGAATGTTCTAAGAGCCTTTTGAGTCAGAAGATCTTATTTTTTTCCTAAAAAACTATTCTTTTTATCAGTGTTTTTACTTTCTCTAATGATGTGTGTTATGTAACACACAGTGAAGTAAATACATCTTGTGTAATTAGATTAGATCAGCGTTGAAGTAGAGTCATGTTTAAACCCAAAGACATGCTGGTTTGAACATAAACCAGCTGTTATAAGGAAGGAAGGAAGGAAGAGCCTTCATTTTTCACTTATTCGCCTCAGATGCAGATATAAATATGCTGACTGGTGGACATTTCTTGATTTGGGAAGAAGCTGTAATTCCTCAAGAAAACCTGAGGATGCACCAGGAAACTCCACTCAAGTGAAACCATTACTGCTGAAAAATGATGTATCCAATATTAAAAAATACTCCCTCAGCAAAAGAAAATCTTGTTTGCTTATTAAAAAAAAGGAGATGCAACTAAAAGCTAAGGAAAAACTTTTTTTGCACTCTTATCTGTTGAACTCAGATTTTTTTTGTATTATTCTGCAATATTAGCAGTCGTTATTGTGTTTAATGCTGTATTGTAGGTAGACATGAAAATTCAGTCTCTTTAAAAGTAAACATAAATTCTTTAATCTGAAAACTTATTAGCATGGTTGCCTCAAACTTCAGTAATGTCACAAGAAGCAATGTTTTCTGATAGAAACTGTCAGCCATCAGAAGGTCTAAGATATCCTACATGCAAAAAATTAGGAAGAAGTGACTATTTATTTAACCAAAAGTGTTGCTTAGAAGTAAAGCTAATTACCTGTATCATAACACATACATTTATGACAACATAGACCTGAAATTTTACCTTTTTCTAATTGAAATGAATACTAAGTTTTTGTGGAAAAAAATTAGAGGGGATTTAGGTATTTTGCTTGACCACCAGATGACTGTGTCCATCAAGAAGAAATATTTGCACTTACTGATTGAGGCACAATAGGAAATAAAAGTAACTGGAGCCGGACTCAGTTTACAAAGTAACCACAATAAACCACAATCTATAGTTATAAAATGTTATTTGATGGCTCTTAGAAAGATAATTGTGGCCACAAGGGGGCTCAGGTCTTGGTCTCCCTGTGCCAGTCTCTAGAAAGAGCATTTGGTGTAAAAGTCTGCCAACCCAAATGCAGTGAAGCTGAATCGCTGTGGCGACCACTGAGGGGATGTGCTGAAAGGTGAAAAACACTAAACATAAATGTGTCTTGCTTTCATTTGCTTCTGCAAATGATTGTGTGAATCATTTATGATAAAAACAATTCTTTTGACCAGTGGATTTGTGTATTGGCTGAGCTGGATCCTGTCAGCTCTTATGGGCCGCTGGAGTGAGCTGCTTTGAGTCTAAACATCTGAGTTGGCAAAACTGGTGAGAAACTAGTTGAATGTCTTAGCAGGACAGTAAGAATGATAAGTGAGTTCACATGCATTACGTTAAGGATAACAAACCAAACTTCGTTAATCAAGTAAAGGTGGAATACTGCAGTAGTAAGTTTGTGCAATGGATCTGTAAAGCAGCTATCACTTGCACTGAGTCTGATTGTGTGTGATGTTGGGGTGTAAACTGTTGTTACATCACTGTGTTGCCTAACTCCTTTGTTGCCACAGCACCAGAACTAAGCAACAGTGCTATTATGAGAATGGCTTGAAAGAACGTTAAACCCACCAAAATTCACTTTGGTCAGAGATTGTTGGTCGCAATATAACATGCAAGTTTTGACAGAAAACAAACAAGCTGAGGTTGTTTTTCTCTATTATTTCTGCAAGCGTTGATCATGAGAACAGCGTTTCACCACCACGTCCAACAATGTCTTTGTTTCTCTTCCAACTCCATCAATTAATCTCCATCTGCTCCCATGCTTTTTTCCATCAGTGATTCTCAACCCCTGTAACAAATGTTAATAGAGGCTGTGTTAACCCTGGGACTCTTTTCCACTTGGCGTCCAACAATAGGCCAGAAGGGAAGCCTCGGCTCACAGATATTTTGACTTTTTCTGCATGAAAGTAGGACTGAAAAGTTTGTTTCTTGCTGAAATTATTGTATGATAGCTGCAAAAACACAAAAAAGCCTAAAAAATTGAATTTTCCAAAAAAGGAATTTTTTTATGCACCCCAATAGTTCATAAAATTAGTTTTGAATACATTTCGTGTTCAAAGTTTACATTTTTAAATTGAATTTTTTTTTAAATAAGATCCCAAACATTCTTTAAGAAAAAATTAAAGCTGCAAGTGGTGTTGTGTGGCCTGTCTGGCCCCCTTGGACTCATCCTCACTTGCTGAGCAGCTGCTATACGCCCTCACCGTTAACCATTTTATGTTTTAGTTACCAATGCATCTTTTAGAAGAATGAGTAAACAGTAAACTTCTGGATTTCCTTGGCAGTTGAATTTTGCCATGCCACATTCCTAATATAGTCATATCATATGTTACATTCTTTAGATCGCCTTGAGCCAACGATTCATGAACTAAACTTTCACAATATTCTAGTAAAAATTGTGTGAGTAGTAAGGAAGCGTCACTTTTAATACAAAGATTTTTTTCTCATGTAGCGTCGATGCTCGAGGAGTAAGACGGCAAAAGATTGAAATCCAAAAGAGTTTCAATTTTCTTTTTTGATTTTATTAATTCAAGATAGCGGCCTCGTCTGGAGGACAAAGGTCAGCTAAGCTTCATTGGTGGTTGTAGACTTAAGCTGGTAGTGTGAGTGAACAACTGCATTGGTCATCTTTTTTTCTTGTGCAAAAACATGAAAATTATCAAACTTCACTCTTTGCCACAGTTTGGCCACCAAACTGTATGGCCATCCCATAATAATTTCAAAACTTCTGGTGATCCGTGACACGATTTAGAACTTTGACTCCATTCTTTTTTTGACTGTGTCTCCTGCTGCGATGTCATCATTTTTGTTGAGGGGTCATCTAAAATGTTCAAAAGTCTTTTCACCAGATACTAGGTGATGCAAACTTTGGTGAGTTTTTGAGTATGTGGCAGGGGTCACATTTTGCTCAAAGGCGCTGTAAGAAAGAAACTAATCTGGTCCTTGGGGCCCAGGACTGCTGAGGGACAGCATAACACTCCACTTCTCCTAACCAATCAGAGAAGTTTCTTCATTTCTTAAGTTAGAACAAATCTGAAATGTGTTTGTAAACAGATTTCCGAACACGGTTGAAACAAAATTTAGAATTTTGTTGTTGCCTGTTGCACAGATTTATCATTACTTTGTGTAACTTTGAGCATTAATAAGAAAAATCCTCAGGTTCAAGTTACACTTCCCCTTTTAAAAAAAAAAATCTTTTGACTCAGGCGGGCCTTGAAACAACCCCAAAGTCACAGTTGTTTTCAATCAGTTCACGTACATAGAAAAAAAGACTAGAAAAAGCTAATACTGCTCAAAAAAGAGCTTTGGTGGTCTAAGAAACACAATTACATCAACACAGACTGTGGTGTGCTTCAGGACTGAACACTGATGTTTCAGTATTGGATGAAACAGATCTGTTCCAAACACAGGCAGACAGCTCCACTCACACAAGAATCTATCTCAACACATTCCCCTTGTTCCTGGCACGAGAGGTATGCTGAGGCGTCAGACTGCTGCTCATTGCATGCCTCACTATCATCTGCTTTCACTTACTGGTCCGCTTCTCCATCATGACCCCAATGGCAGGAACATAACTTGCTGGAAGTGGACTCAAGTTCCTCCACCAGGGAACACGTCAGCGAGAAGTCACTCTCCTATTACTTTACGGTTTAAATCTTGTGAATCTAAAAAGGAGCAGAGCAGACATCTGAACATTGTGACCTATAAATTAAAAATCAGTTAATGTCTTTGGGATTTTCATTTTTACCTCAAACACATGTTTTATGCTGGATTTACTCCTTTTCTCTGAGCCCTCTGTGCTTGAACTGCAGACTCTAGATAGATGTTTACCTGTTTTCTTATCAAACAAAAGAAAATCATTTGAAAACTAAAAGGGCAACACAGCAGCAGGTAAATTGGTCATTTTTCTTTCTAAATAAACTGATCTATATATTTTCATGCAAGTCTAAAAAAATATTTGAAGTTAAAATGCAATATTAATTGAAGAGTGACCACTAGCGTTCAAACTTTGCTACTACAGTGAATTTAAAATTATTTGTATTCTTAGTCCTTTTTCGTTTTATTTTATAAATATTGTTATTTATTATTATTATTGCATGCAACCCTTATTTATGTATAATTTGCACAAGTAAGACATCAGCTTAAAGGGACTGAAAGAGCGAAAACATGTTGATTTTGTACGAAAGAAACAAAATACTGAAACTCTGTTTACAAAAATAAACAAACAAACATACATTTATTTTAATTTCTGCCTAAACCCTTCAAAGACTTTATGTGGAACATTTTACCATCTGTCTCATCAATACTGGACAAGATTTTTGTCCAAACTTATGCTATCTTACTGTGAAATGAAATTGAAGGTATGCTGAATAACAATTATAGTTTTTCCAATGTTTCTGGGTCGTTTTTCTTACTTCTTAAGGAAAAATCTGAGTATTAAACTAATTTCTGAGTCTTCCGAGAAAATGCTGATTTACGTTACTTTACGGCGTTTTCAGCAGCGTACGGTAAAGAGCCGTACTTCGTCGTAACGTGGTTTGTTTACAACTTTCCAGCCGCTCTTGAAGGAACAAGACAAATGTACACGCTTTTTACGAAGCTAAGCATTTAAATCGAGATTGTGCTCCTACAGTAAGAAATGGGGAAACCAAAGAGAAAGAGTGAGTACAAAAGAATATTATAAAAACAAAGCTTCTCCTAGTTGTAGCATGCTAAAAAAAAGAAAGAAAGCTAACCGCTGACTTGACTTGGAGGGATTAAATCGTTTTTGTTGTCTTAATGTGGTTGTCTTATTTTTACAGATAATCTGTTTAGTGTAATTTGGCACAGTTATGTTCGAACTTAGCACTTTTTTCTGTCTTTCAGGTGATCTGAGCCGGGCCGAGCTGATGATGATGACCATTGCAGATGTGATCAAGCAGCTGGTTGAAGCTCATGAAGAGGGAAAAGACATTAACCTCAACAAGTGAGATCTCGATTGTGATAGGGTTTTGGTTAATCTCTGAGAATCTCAGACTATAGATCCATAAATAGCTTCTCGGAAATGTCTCAAAAGTTTGCTAAATTTCTTACTTTTTAGGTTTAAAATTGTGTCGTTGTGAACTTGTTTGTTGTGTTTAATTAGCTTTTTTTAAAATGTTCTAATCACATAGAGGGTTTCAGTAACTGCTGAAATCCTAAATGAAAACTCCTGTTTTGATAGAACAGCAAGTTTTATGGAATAAAATAAAGACTGACTGCTCATTCTTATGCAAAGCTTAATATATGGAATAGGAACTACTATAATAAATATAATAAATACAAACACAGCCTTATTTGACATTAGATAATGTTCTTTTTTAAATTGCTTTTGTAACATTTATTTTTAGAAACTAATAAAAATACATTTTATATGTCAAGAATGGTATGAACATTATAGGCAGCAAGTTATCAAATGTAAAGACTTATTTTTAACTGTTGTGGGTTTTTTTTTACACACAATACCAGTTTTCACAGGTCAACCCATATAGAATTACCTGTATATTTGAACAGCCTGTTGCCTATTTTCTGACATTGTGATAGTTTTTGGATTTTTTTCTGATCGAATTCTATGTTTTTTAATCATTACATGTTAATCTCATTTGTTTCAAACAGGGTGAAGACGAAGACTTCAGCTAAATATGGGCTTGAAGCCCAGCCCAGATTGGTGGACATCATTGCAGCTGTTCCACCTCAGTATCGCCGGGTTTTGGTCCCCAAACTCAAAGCCAAACCAATTCGCACTGCCAGTGGGGTATGGTTCTAATGTTTTGCTATCATTCTTTAAATTGTGTCAAACATCACCAAAATTCTAATGTTTAGAAGTTTATGGTTATGTATTAGTTTATAGATACAGCCAGTGTGTGTACATGACGGTGAATGTTTAAAGTCTCACTCCAGTCATCTATTTACCATCTATCAGTGATCTATTTTAAAATAGTTCACACTGGCCTTGTAATTTTGAATATGCCATTTTTAGCCAAAATTCTAGGACATTGTTTCTGCAGAGTAGGATGAGTTCATCAGAAATTCACCTCTAAGTTTTGAGCAAGATCAACCCTGACCCACTTCCTGTTCCCTATCTGTTTATGGGCTCTCTCGCTAGCTTACAACCCCTCAAACCCACAACCTAACATTACTGGTGGAACAGAAATGGCATGCGTGAATCTAGTCATCTACAAGTCAATACCTCAGAATGGAGGGGCACAGGGAGCTTTTGGCCCACCCAGCATATTTTCTACGTCTTGTTAGTCTTTTTCAAACATTTTTTTTTCATCTGCTCCTGATTCACAACAGGTTGAATAAAGAAATACTCAGAAATTTAATTTTAAGCTTAATTTTCTTTTTATATGTCCTCCAGCATGGGAAAAACTCTACACGAACATGTTAGAAACATCAAAAACAAGATTTTAATTGAATCTTTAAGACCACATTTTTTACGTCAAATCCTGAGCACCACTTTGACTTTTCAGTAGTAATTTTATTGGTTCTCTTGCAGATTGCTGTTGTTGCTGTAATGTGTAAACCACATCGATGTCCTCACATCAGCTTTACAGGAAACATATGTGTGTAAGTGTTCTTCTTTAAAAAGATTAATTTAAACGTGTGTTTTAAAGATTACATTTGATCTTAGCAACGGATCAACTGGGTACTAGAGTATCTATAGACCTGTAACGTTTCAAGTATTTCAAGCATCATATTTCAAGTATTCTTTTGTGTTCTCCTTCAGATCCCCACATGTTTACTTTTATTAATTCATTTATTTATTTAGATTTCATTTCCAGTAACATGCTTTATGTCAAATTTGTATTTCTATTTTATTTTGCAGCTACTGTCCTGGTGGACCTGACTCAGATTTTGAATATTCCACACAGTCTTACACAGGCTATGAGGTGATTCTTCTTATATATTCATGTATACTATCTGAGCATCAATTTTTCCGAAGCAATTATTTTACTACATAATGATTTCATAATAATTTAATTGATTTTTTGTGAATAAACCGAATTTGATTTCAGGAAAATGAACCCATTAAAATGTAAACTTGCCCAGAAGTATTCAATTTTTATGACATTCTTCTTTCATTGTTTTATCACTGCCAGCCAACGTCCATGCGAGCAATTCGAGCTCGTTACGACCCTTTCCTTCAGACAAGACACAGAGTGGAGCAGGTCAGTGCCACTTTACCCCTCCACACAACATCATGTCTGTTTTGTTGCTTTCAGTGCAGTTTTGTTGCTCGATCCATCACCTTCTGTGTGCTAGTCTTACAGTTTCCCATAAATCCTCTCATACTCTCACACGATTAACCTCTCATTAGAATGAAATTTTCCACAAAACAGCTTCTGCAGCTAATTGCTTTGACACGCAAATATCATCATTAGCATTGATCGTATATTTGGAACGCTGTAATAATGTCATAGCTTTCGTTGCCCCGCACGACCCAGATATAATTATTCCATCATTTACATTTATTGTCACATTAATCTAAGACAGCTGAGCAGTTTGAGTTGAAAAAAACTGTTAATCTAAGTTACATCATATTTATTTATTGCAGTATTTTTTGCTTTATGAAAGCTGACTTAATTAATTTATACGTTGAAAACAGTTTATCCAATTTTTCAATAATAAAAATATCATATTAGAGCAGCTTGACTTGTACTTGACTTGTAATTCAAAATATTGACATAAAAATAGTGTTTTTGTCTGATTATAAAAATGAAGTAGCAATCTTTTCATCAGAAGGCTCAAAAATATAAATATAAAGTATTTAATATTAACAAAATATTTTTTTATCTATATCTGCAAATGATAATTGAAAAAAGAACATCACTGAACTCTCTCTGATACATCAAATGCAGCTGAAGCAGTTGGGTCACAGTGTCGATAAGGTGGAGTTCATTGTGATGGGCGGGACCTTCATGGCGCTTGCGGAGGACTACAGAGATTACTTCATCAGGAACCTGCATGACGCGCTGTCAGGACACACCTCCAACAATGTGGCAGAGGCTGTCAGGTACCTAACGCAATCCAAAAGGTTCTTTAAAGCAGACAGCATTGTTATTGTGGAGATGAGCTGAAGATGAAAGTTACACTTATACACCAAGCAGCTGTCTGGGTCTTCATGGGTTGATGGGACTTTGTAGCTCCTGATAAACTGCACATTTGTGTCAACAAAGTCTCTGGTCTGTGCAGATGAGAATTTTAAAGTTATGTAAATCACATCATGTTTTCAATTTTTAGATTCCAAATTCTGTTTATTGCTCAATTCACTGCATAATGAGTGATCAGCAGTGTTTGTTCAAACAAAAACCATTTAAACTGTTCAGGGTGGGCCCTCTGGAGTCCCTGTGGAGTCTCTTGAAGCAACCTAAACGTGATCAGTCTTTTTTTTGCGTAGATGTGTTCCTGTGACGCTTCACTTTATATATCATATAAAATAGTATATTTGTTAGTTCTTTTTTATTTTATATAGTCAACACATATTAAGCTCCAGATAATTTTGTAAAACAAAAGGCAATACAATCTCTTATTAGGTGACTTTACATACCAATTTTAAATTAGAATATATTGTGTTGATAAGCATGAATACTTGCGTATTGTAGAAAACAAAAACATGTATTCTGTCTGTTTTGAAGAAGAACTTAAATCCTTGTAATTGTTAGAATTACTAAATGGTATAAAGGATTATATGAAAGTTTTGTCCACCAGATGGAACCAATGCATCTTTTTTTTTTTGCTTTATTCTATTTTTACACCCACAGATTAGTTTCTTTGCTGTTCTAAACTGTGAAGACCTGAAAACAAAAATACAGAATATGTTACTCAGTAGAAATATACCCATACAATTATAACTTAATATATATGAAAAGATAAGATAGGGTGTTAGAATTCTTCAAGACACTTTCATTCCCAGAAAAGTGTTATATTTGCTTTCAAACAAGTATTTCTTCCTGTAATTATTGAATCAGTAAGTAAAAAAGTGGGTCTTTATCGATTTTAACGTTGTAAAATGGAGGAAGTAAAGGATTGATTCACGTTTGATAATTTGAGGAGTCATTTCTATTATGCTAACATAAAATAATATAATATAATACAAAAAAAATTAATATAATATAATATATATATTAATGTAATAAAAAACTGTTAGGTTTGCAGCCACACTGAAAAATAAATATTTAGCTGATTTTTATTACCTAGCTTTTTGAATTACTCCAGTAGTTTTTTTGTGTTCGATTGTAGCTGTGATTCAATTAACATTTACCTGATAATATTGCCAGAAACTAAAGGTAACTCCTCAGATTTAACTGTTGAATAAAACCATTAAAAAGTATCAGGGAAGATAAGTGGGGCCACTCTCCACAGGTCCTCTTCATCCGCTTCAATCGATTTTCTCTTTTCTCCCAGTTCAACCTACTTTGAGTGAAGCTAGGCGCACGTCTGCTCAGTCTAGATGAGCCTTTTTTTTCTTTCACATGATTTGTAAAGATTTCAACTAGAAATGAGCAATTTATCAACAACGACTTCATTCAGGTGATTAAATCCAGGACTGCCTTATTCACAGGAATGGAGGGTTCAGTGATGGCTTTGTCCGTGTTTGCCTTGCTCAAGGCAGATGGGTGGCAGGTGTCTAATGAACATGGTTATGGCCTTATTTTTGGGCTCTTCTAGGAGGATTGTTGCTGAATTGCTGCAGGGTGGGAGTCTCGCTAATGTCAGTGTTGTTTACCTGAGTTGTGCAGTGATAAACTATGAAGAATAAGATAAACAGCTGTTATTTATGTGGATGGAGGGAAAAGAATCCCTAAAGCAGAGGAATTGCTCATACTTCCTAAAAGCTATGAAATTTAATCTGGCATATTTTAACATCCATTATAGTTTCTTGTGGATAAATTCAAGCTTGTCTTCTACAAGCTGATCTGCCTTTAATGCCAAATGCTGTCTTTTGATTGGCTAATTTAGCAGTGCTGGAAGTGGAGACTCATCAGACCAGGTAACCGTTTTTCCAATCTTCTACTGTCCAATTTTGGTGAGCCCATACGAATTGTAGCCTCAGTTTCTGTTTTTTAGGTGAGAGGAGTGGCACCCGCTCACTGGATATTTTCTCTTTTTCTTACCATTCTGGTCAGTTGCTTTTAACAAGTATTTGGACAGGGCTGCCTAATAAAGCGGTCAGTGAGTGTATAAATGTGAGGTTAATTTCATGTTAAAAAAATGTATAGCTGTAACAAAAGAAGCATTTTTGTCCCTATTGTCCTTTTTTTTTCAGCAGACTCCTGGCTGGGCAAAATGCTACATTAATTTTAAAAAAAAGCAGCATTTGATCCAGCTTGATGGTCTATTTTGTTCTCAAATCGTCTTCCATAAAGTAGCACAAGCAAATAAAAGCTGTTTCGATTGCAGGGAAAAAAGAAGTGCATCCCCAGTCTTTTACCCATTTTACGCATCTTTTGGGGTAAAAGGTGCCAAATTGAAACCAGCAGCTTTTAAAAATACTGTTTACATGCTCGCAGATATTGTATAACTGGCATCTGTCCGCTAATTTGTGTTTATTTAGACTTTGGCAATGCAGTCTTCAGAAAATCCTTGTCTAGGTGTTTTAATCCATTGTCTGATTTATTTTGGAGTGCGTGACAAAAATATTTAAACCTTTTGTCACTTTTAAACCCATTTGAATAACCAGACAGTTTTAGTATTATCTTTGCTAATGCTTATATATTTACTTTAAGACGACACTTTCTGCATTCTATGAGAGCCAAACTGCTGTTATCGTTGATGCGTCCTGCTACCTTGGATCTTAATTGTCTTAATTGCGTGATTTCCTCTTCCTGCGTTCCATTTACACGCTCAGATATCAAAATATAAAATTAATCGAGTAGACGATGCACAAAATATGTCAAATTTCCGGTAAGAAATCTGGCTTTGATCTGATGTGTTGTTATCAAGAAACTGTTGTAATGAGATAATTAGATGATCCTGTTTACATGGTTACCTGACAAGTCTTAGATATCAACTATTGTGAATATATCATTGAACGATATAGAAAGATATTTAGCTTAAAAACAAACAAAAAATTAATACAAGGTCAATTTTAGGGAAAATCAGGTTTGTCTTTTGCTCATTTGGTTTCATGAAATCCATTTGCGTCTGGTTTTTTAATTGACTCTGGCTTTCGTTTACTGGATGTCGCTTTAGCTTTTCTGATCTTTAATCAGTGATGCAGAACAACTCCAATCAGACGGATCAAAAAGATTGTTTTCTCGTTGGCTGTGTTTGATTTACAGCGGGCCAAATAGGTCCGTTTTTCTTTTTTTTTTCCTTCTGTTGCTCTGTGAGCACACTTGTCGGAGGGAGTGTGGTTTCATGTGCTCCTCCGTCACCAGGGTTGGTTGAAATGATTACAGTCGACGTTGAGGCTGCTGCTCATTGCGGAAATAACGTGGTAAAAGGTTTAATTAGATGATATTTCAGGTGCTTGTGCGTAAAACAGATGTGTGATATCTCTGCCTCTCTGCGCACACCCCGCTCTGGCATCGAGATACTTTGTGATAAGAGTCTGAAAAAGATAATAGACTTTTTATTGATTCATCTCTCACAATCTGATCATTCCCTCTGGAGCATAAACTCTTGTAATTAGAGTAAATCAGCCGGCCGACTGTAAAAGATGGACATTTATTGCTAAAAGATACAAAATCTGAGGGAATACAGCAAGATGATGGTCATTTGAGCAGCTGGAGTGGAGAAAATAACAGCTGCCTCCTGTGCCGAGACGTTGTGTCTGTTAGGCCACTTATGTTGTTTTTGTGGCATCGAGCAGCTGCTCTAATAACTTTAGAAGTAGTACGTGAGTCAGATTCGGGTGAGGTGAGGCTGTGAATGCGTCTATGAAGGCTCAGATTACACTTGGAAAAGGCGTCGCTCGTCATTTTCCAGCATTAGAAGAGTTTCTTGAAGCAGTTTTTATTATTAAGCAAAGCATTCATGAACCGGCGTCACATCCTGCCCTGATGAGGTACTTTTGCTTTTTTTTTTCCTTAACAAAAATCGTAATTTTCTAAGAGGGACTTTTTGCGTTTGGATAAACTGATTCCTTAAAGCACTTGCACACATTTTGTGTGATTTATCTCACAAATGTTTTGCTAAAACCTGCTAAAAAAGATAATGGAATCACATTTCTATTGTTAACCACTGAGCTTTTAATGGAGCTGCTTAGACTCTGCAACTATTCTCAAAAAAATAAAACAACACAATGCACCCCTAATATTTTTAAAAGCCACTCATCATCTTTTGATCTATTGTTCCCAGTGCTTTTTTAATGATGATTGTGTCATTTTTAGCCAAACAAACAAAAACTGTGTTGTTTTTTTGGACTTAGCTTTTGCAGAGCAGCAGTAGTTCATTAGAAATTCACCTTTAAGTTATAGGTGGGACTGTTGGTGTGTAGTAACCCCGCCCCCGTTTCTCTCTTTGTTTTTAGAGCGGAGCAGAGCGCTTGTAGCCCGCCCAGCGTATCTTCTACGTCATAAATGCACTGTTTTCTCAGTGTTTTTCTGTTTTACAACGATTTGTATAAAGAAATATTTAGAAATGCTATTTTAAGCTTAATTTTCTGTATATATG
Organism: Oryzias celebensis; assembly: GCA_014656515.1. NCBI lineage: Eukaryota > Metazoa > Chordata > Actinopteri > Beloniformes > Adrianichthyidae > Oryzias > Oryzias celebensis. Next base: position 13,764,321 of record BNCR01000018.1, on the reverse strand, counting down.
TCCTTCATCACCAGAAAAGGCCACAAGAAAATATTAATTATTTTCATCAGAGTGAGTTTGAAAAGAAGCAAAAACCCAAAATGTAAATTAGAAAGAGTGACACTGAAACCTACTGTTGAAAGGTGTTGTTGCATTCACATTTACTTTGTTTAATTAACCTCTAAGTTAAACTTCCTTTAAGTAAGAAAACATTGTAAACATTTCCTAATTATACACAACATATGTGACAAAACAAGGATAATAAATGTAAAAAGTGTCAAGAAATTATCCAAAAACCTTTAGTAATTAGGCAATTTGTGGTTTTCTTTCTGAGTCATGTTATAGATGAAGGACTAAAGTGTCTGACTTGACGTAAAGGAAACACTTGGTTCTGTCTTTGCACGCTTCCATATCTCGCGGCGTGGGAGGGGGTTCTCAGGTTTTGTGCATTAATGTGTCATTAATGTGAGGTTGGAGGTAATTGGCTGCATAATGAGCTGTTTAAACTTACAGCGTGTAAAATGATGTTGGTAAATGAAGTAAAAAAGATTTTTTTATTCACAATATAAAACTCCAGCACTTAATCTCATTAGGGGGAAATGGTAATATTAGAAAGCCATTAGACGTAAAGGCCAGAGAGATATTTTAGAAGATGAGAAAAACGGGTTCATAGGCAGAGATAACATTAACTGAGGGATACGGATTTTCTCCTACAGGTACTCGGAGCGCAGCTACACTAAATGTGTGGGAATCACCATAGAGACACGGCCAGACTATTGCCTGAAGCGCCATCTCAGTGACATGCTGAACTATGGCTGCACCAGGCTGGAAATTGGAGTTCAGAGTGTTTATGAAGACGTGGCTCGTGACACCAACAGGTACAAGCAGGATAGATGGATGAACAGATGAGAGATTTTATGCTGCAGGCTTTAACATCCAGTTTCCACAGAGGCCACACAGTGAGAGCTGTGTGCGAGTCTTTCCACCTCGCAAAGGACGCCGGCTTCAAAGTGGTCGCCCACATGATGCCCGACCTGCCGAACGTGGGCATGGAAAGGGACGTGGAGCAGTTTATCGTAAGCATCTCACTCCTTCCTGTTTTATTTTTCAATATTAAGCAACATTTTAACTTAATCGGCCATACGGTTACAAACTAACGTGGTTTGGATCTTCAGCATGAGTAGAAACACTTGTTTCCTTTTTGCAGATGTTCATATTTTTCTGTGAAACGCTGATTTTTAACAAGAAACACAGCAATTTCTTAGTTAAACCAGAGGAGAATGTTTTATTTGATTTCAAGTTCCCAATCAAGTTGATCTCAAGACGCCTTTCGGAGAAGCAACATTTTGTTCTTCATTTGGAAAAGAAGAAGCTGCTTTTTAGTTACTTTTTGCCAGAAAATCCGTTATTCTAAGCCTGGAAACTAAACACAAACTAACCACCAGGATCCAAACCAGTTCTTTTTCTCTTTCTATTCCTTTCATTTTTAGTAGAAGTGGTTGCCTTGAAGGTTTCCAGTTATAAAATCCTTGCTGATTCTTTTGTTTTTTTGTTTTTATTCATGATTTTGTCCTAATACAAGATCCTTTCTCGAGAACTGCAACGAATCCCAGTGTTCCCCGACGTTTTTTCCGCCGACTTTCATTTTGATATTTAGGTTTCCGGGGTTTTTGTCAGTTTGGATCCAAAAATAGATTTGTTTGGTATCCCTGCTCATCGTGGGGAGCCATGCTGCCGATCCACTTTAATGACTTTTTCCCTCAAAAATGATTTGTTTATAACTAAGCCTAAAAATACTTGTCAAAGCTGCGTGCGGAGTTGTTCATTAGGGCTTATTGTTGGCAGGATTAGTAATCAGACCTCATTCCCTTACTTGGCATCGGAGTGCGTCATTTGATTTCACCTCACAGTGGTGTAGCAACAAGTGAGTCGAACTTGCCGCATCTTAAAATAGCAAAACAAAAGCCGTGACAGTCGCTCAAAGCTTTTGCTGGGATGTAGAGAATCGTGTCAGGTGTTGTTTTACCAGCAGGTTCACTTATTTATTTATTTTAAGTATGATTAGAAACAGTGAGGATGTCCAACAGTGTTTTTTCCAACTAAGCTGACTGCAGGACGTAAATGAAGGCAAGGTTTGAAGCTGCTCTTTCTGGAGTGATAAAACCCAAAAACGAATTTTTAGGATTTTAAATTCTGTTTCTTTGATGAGACGTTCTTTGAAGGCGGTTTAAGACGGAAACATAAAACCGACGATGCAGCTTTCAGTGATCAGATGAGCGGTTTTCCTTTTTGTGGAATTTTCTGCAGCCCTGAAAGACCCACTCCAATCATCTTTACATAATAAGTGATGTGATTACTGTATTTTTTACAATATAAGTCTCCATTTTTTGCAAACTTCGGCTGGGAGAGCGACTTATATTCAGGTGTGATTTGTATATGGTGTTTTTTTAGATAAATAATAACAACCACTAGATAGCACTGTAGATGCGTGTATCAGTATTTGCTACTGACAGCAGTGCAGAAGAAGAAGCACCGCTCAGTCTTACACCGGGCTTTGTGGAATTGTTTCAAAGCAAAGCAGAGGATGAATTAATGGATTTAGTCATTTGAAGTGTTATAAAGAGCTTAGTTGACTTGTTAGCGTGTTCTTAATGTTATCGCTACCTTAATGATTGTTTATATTGCACTAAAATACTAGATTCTTGCTATTGTTCTTGCAGCTAAATAAGCATCAATGTGTGAAGCTACGTTTACACCACCCTTGGCAACGCACATTCAAGCAATGACTTTGAATGAATAGTTTATGTAAACACGCGTTTCGGGCTTCCGCTACGCACATTTTGAAGACTGCTTTTGGGCTCTACGCACAAAATGCGTAGCTATTGAACGTGTGTTGCAACCAGGTCAAACTTTGACCAATCAAGGACTCAGATTTGGTAGTGACGTATGGATGGCGTCCCTTTTTATTCAAAATTGATCATGGAGGAGAAATGAATAACTGTGGTCTGTTCGCAGCTGTGAAAGAAAAAGTCTGAAGCAATATTCAGAAGATTTGCACCCCTTCAGCATTTCACACCAAGCCTCTTCCAGCTGTAGGGGGCGGACATTCGCTACTACCATGAAGCTAAAGTCCAACACCAGCGGCCAAACGCATCTTCTTAAAAGCATGTTCTTCAACATGTGTGAAACGTGTGGCTTGTTTGTAGCTTTACAGTAGTGAAGCATGTATATATTTATTCTATTATTGTGATCAATTTGCTTTTCAAGATTAAATATATGTACTCAGTGTGAATGGGTGAGTGGGTCTGTGACTGTAAAGCGCTTTGGGCCTTCAATGAAGGTAGAAAAGCGCTATATAAGTATACGCCATTTACCATTTACTTTGTTAAATACATTTCTCCTAAAAGTGTGTCTTGTACTCTAGTGACTTGTATATTGCTTCTTTATTTAACATTATTTTATATTTTCTGGATGGCGCGACTTGCAGTCCAAAAAATACGGGTGACATCACCAGACTGCAGTTGAGTGGAACCGTCTGCTTCCTCAAAACCCTTTTGTCTTTTCCATATTTAAGTGTCTGCATCTCTGACTTGAACCCAATTTTCCTTCTATACCTTCTTTTTATCCGTTCTTTTTGCTCCTGTCAGAAATCTTGTTGCTTTTGTCCTCCGTTGTCGTCTTTCAGTCTCCTCGTCTCCCCATTTTTTCTTATCCCTCTCTCTCAGATTATACAATTTATGAGTGTCTCCCCTTTGCTCCACTTCTCCATATCTAATCTTCATGCTTCACTGGCTGCCAGCTGTTGGGAGGAAAATATGCAGATTATTAAAAAATTGAGCCATTGAAGATCCAGATTTTGGATTCTAGAAGTTGTTTTTTTTATTTTCTTGAAGTCTTAAAAGCCATAGAGTCACATTGTCGTACAGAGTTAATTTGCCTTTGGAGGTGTTCAAATGAAATGAAAGAATATCAGCTGGGAAGACATATTTTTTTAATGTTGTGATTTTTTTTCTAAAATGACTCCAGAATGATCACCAAAACATTGTTTCTAAAAAGATGCTTCTCATATATATAAATTCCACATTGAGGCTGTATGAAAAAACAAAAGACTTTATTTGAGTAAAAAAACTCTGCATCCAGGCTTATTCTTCCATCTCTTATAGTTTTAAGGTGTTCTTGATTTGTCTGATTTCATTTGAAACCAGCAGAGCAATGTGAAAATTTCAGGGGAATCAAACCTGAAGACATTTCTCTTTTTCAGCCCTAAACTCAGTGGACGAGACGTGCGTCCTTTCGTTTCGTTTACTAACGGCTGTAGTTTTTAATGCACAGAGCTGCTGTACTCTGTTTCTGTCCTAGCAGGTAAGTAGAACATCTTAAATCTCAGCCAGGAATCCTCTGTTGCTTCCAACCCCCCCCCCCCCCCCCCCCCCCCCCCAACCCCCCCCCCACCCCCCACACACACACACACACACACACACACACATATTTCTAAAGCCTTCTCTGCAGAGCCATTCAGGACATGCCTCCGTGCGATTCCGAGCTGTGACAGGAGAGATTATGAGATCTTGATAATGCTTCTACTTTTGGAAAATGTGCCTCGATTCCAGATCTTCACGGTCTTAATCATTATGTTTTTGTGCACGCACGAGGGAGGGGGGTCCTCCTCCCCGATTCCCCTCATGGCACAAAAGCAGCATTTGTGTCCTTCAGCTGGGTCGTCCTCTTTTTGATTTCAGGGTTTTAGGAGCTAATGGTTTCTCCATAGACACTCAAACTGCGACTGAAACCTTTCACCCTGAGCATCTGTGTTTGTCACAGGAGTTCTTCGAGAACCCGGCCTTCAGGCCCGACGGTCTAAAGCTCTACCCCACTCTGGTGATCCGAGGCACGGGCCTGTACGAGCTGTGGAAGACGGGCCGCTACAAAAGTTACACGCCCAGCGCCCTGGTAGACCTGGTGGCCCGAATCCTGGCATTGGTGCCACCATGGACACGAGTGTATCGAGTGCAGAGGTAGACGAAAAGTGTGTTTTTAGCCTGCTCTTGTGGCACTTTCCTGATGATGGAGGATCTATTTAGAGAGAATTAGACTTAAAACTGCATTTCTGAGTATGTCTTTACGGAAATCGTTGTAAATCGGGAACAGACAAAAAAGAAAGCAGTTTGAGTTTGTGAGGTAGCCAATGAGCTCTTTGTTACGAGGAAGGGATAGACGGCATAATCATAATGAAAAGACCACATAGATTAACATAGATCAGAAGATAATGGAAGATGCCTTTTGTGTGCTGGTTTTGGTGGTGACTTCTTTCCTGCCTCCTTCAGGGACATCCCCATGCCGTTGGTGAGCTCCGGGGTGGAGCACGGGAACCTCAGAGAGCTGGCTCTGGCCAGGATGAAGGATATGGGAACACAGGTGAGACTTCTGCAGACTGGAATCAACCAAAATCCCACGCTGAGCTTTTGCTAAAACTGCTGCAGGTTGACGTGAGGAAGCTCTATCATTTTTTTTTACTGTCACAATTTCATAAAGTTTTCTTTTTGGGTTGAGTCACTGGGGCGGGAAGAAGCCTTCATTTTCATACAGAGTGGCAGAGGCCACCTCAAAACGGAGCGATGTTTGATGTCAAATATGGAACTTCATATCTCCATAGCAGCAGACGTTTACCCTTCTCACTTTTTTCAAATTCTTTTCCATCTGTTGTTACGTGAAATGAACAGTGAAACCTCCTCTTTGTGCAGTGTCGAGATGTGAGGACCCGAGAAGTGGGAATCCAGGAAATCCACCATAAAGTCAGGCCTTACCAGGTATGAAGACGGTGGAGGAAGAAGTTCTGTTTTGAGCGTCTGCACTAAGTGACGAAGCTGCACATTCAGGTGGAGCTGGTGAGGAGAGATTATGTGGCCAACGGCGGCTGGGAGACCTTCCTGTCCTATGAGGATCCGGAACAGGACATCCTGATCGGCCTGCTCCGCCTGCGCCACTGCTCTCCTCAGTCCTTTCGGCCAGAGCTGAAAGGGGGCGTGTCCATTGTGCGAGAACTTCATGTGTACGGCAGTGTGGTGCCGGTGAGCAGCAGAGATCCCAGCAAGTTCCAGCACCAGGTAATTATATATATCTTTCTTGATCAAGAGAGCGAGACCAGTGGGTCAAAGTGAAAATGAGAGTCTTTGGATAAATTGTCCTGTGTAGGGGTTTGGGATGATGCTGATGGAGGAGGCTGAAAGAATCGCCAAAGATGAACATGGTTCTGGAAAACTGGCTGTTATTTCAGGTAAAACAAAAAGACATTCTTATTTTCTGATTTAAAAAAAAGTTATCTTTGAAATTTGAAAGATTTAAAGGTCCCAATCAGATGAAAATCATGCTTTTGTGTTTTTAACATGTTCTAATGGCATTTTTCTCATCTATGAAGAAAATTAAACTTAAACTTGCATTTTGGAGTATTTCTTTCATCAAAATGTTGTACGTTTTGTAAATTTGATGGTCACCAGATGCTTTTTCGATGTATTTCGATTAATAATAATAATGGTAAAGTTAGGGTAAAAATTTAAATCACGTGTCAGAAATCTTAAGCCTAACCCTACAAAAATACAAAAGCAAGTTTTTCTCAATGTATGAATTGGTTTCACTTAATTTTCAGTTTTTGTATTGTTTTTTTTTGTCTGCAGGTGTAGGAACAAGGAACTACTACAGGAAGATGGGCTACGTCTTGGAAGGCCCATATATGGTCAAAGATCTCTACGGTTCCAGAACCGACTGAGTCTGCAACATTTTATCTGTTCACACGGATTCCTGCGTATATGCATTGCTATTTATCAAAAGCATGTTATGGGGACAGGATTCCTGCGCTGAAAACGTTTCGGCATCAGAGGAGATAATGTCCAGGTCCTTGTGCATCTGCTTTTATCTCAAATGGAGCGTGCAGAAGCTGCTGCTTTCCCTCTTTTATTAAGATAAGAACAAACGTGGAATGATGTTAGCCAGGGAAGCTTCTGGGAACAAAGCTAGTCTCCTCTGGTAGGTGAGGTTGAGTTTAGGAGGAAAACTTTTTTTTTTGGAGCAGCAAAAAGCAGTTTAAGATGTTCGGTTTGTGCCTTTCTGAATTCGCTCTGCTATTGGGGTATTTAACCTGTGGAGAAACTTTCTGAATCCTTAAAGAGCTGCTACCTTTTTACTGACAGTCAAGATTCCTTTTTATGTTGTTGTTAAAACATAAAACCACAAAAAATATCGATATAAGGCATGGCAAAAATGATTGTAACATTGATTTGTTTTGTTTTGAAGACCTACAAATCACTCTGGTTTTGTTTTCTCATTTACTGTAGAGCTTTTTGGTATTTCTGGTCATCAAAAATGCCAAATATATTTGTTTTCCTCCAAAAAAAATAAATGAAAATGTTTGTTTTTGTGTCCCAATTTTTGAATCTCTTTGAGTCATTGGTGTTGGAAATGAGAATTACCCTAAAGGTCATGGCTTAGAGGTAAAGGTTATATTTAGTAGAGTCCTGTGAAATATTCCTTCTTTCAGAAGACTTCTGTTGATTTTTTAAAAATGTGTTTTCCTGATCCAGCTTTCTCAACCGTATCTTGCTCATATGAACATGAACCGAATGCAGTGTTTATCTATTGAGCGATAACCTGCATTAGGACTCATTCTCTCGACCTGCACCTCATATATGTTCTCCCTGCTAAGGGTGACTGAAGCCAAACGCGTACAATTTCCTGAACGTGTGTTGGGTGCTGCACTTGTGACGCAGTCTGCTGCATTTGTGCTTCCTCGCTCACTATCCTCCATACAATCTGGGAGAACCACCCCCACCCGCGGGTGCACCCTCGCTGAGCTGATTTGTGGCGTAGAGGAGGCAGGAGTTTGCTCTAATCTTCACTGCAACACGAGCAAAAGGAGTCTGGGTAAACTCTGCAGACACTACTTTGTAAAGATTACAAAAGTAATAGGAGAGATATGGAGGGTGTTAGCTGCATTCAGGCTTTAATTTAAAGTATTGATAAAAGTTATTCCATTTTGTATCATAAGGTTAAGCTGCATATGCAAGGCCAATTATTAAGTATTCCAAGAATGTCGTAATTGAAAATGAATTGCAGCGAAAAGCTAGAAAGGTAACATTTAAATGCAGTTTTAAGTCAGCTGTCAGTCCTAATGTTTAGGAATATTAAGAAAAGCAGTAAAATAATTGACATAGTTCTGTGCCCACAAAAATTAATTTTGCTGAAATTCCAAAGCAGCCAGTAGAGCGCAGCAGTGTGCATTTAATCTGTCTGTGTTGCCACAAATGTACCAAACAAAGAAGCAAATAACCTGCGTAGATAAACAGCCTTTTCTTTTAACAAATTAAAAGCCTTAAAATTGAGTGTGAAGTCATTCCGATCATCTTTTGATCTATTGTAAAAGTATTCCCAGTGGTCTTTATTATGACCATGCTGTTTTTAGTCCAAATCAAATAAACGTGTCATTTTCTAGTACAGTTTCTGCAGAGTGGCAAGAATTAATCAGAAATTCACCTCTAAGTTGTGGGCAGGAGCATTGGTGCAGAGTAGCCCCACCCTCGCTTCCAATCAACCATCTGTTTCCACAGCTAGCTTACAGCCCCTCACATCCCCAACCTAATAGCAGCAGTTTTCTCAAAAATATTGTAGCTCTACAGTCCTACAACTTTGAGCCAGATGCCAGCTCGGACGAGGAAAACAAAGACGTACACGGATCTGTTTGTTAGCAAGTAGCCCGCCCAGAGGATTTTATACCTCACAAGCTCTTTTTCCAGCTGCTTTTTTTGGTGTGGTCCCGATTCACAAGGATTTGAATAAATACTCTGTGAAAATTAAGAAAAATGCCAAAAGAACATGTTAAAAAACACAATTTTCAACAAAAAATGAAATGAATAAAAAAAAAATCAAGTAAACCTGTGAAAGTATTAATAAATTGTAATAGAAAATTAAATGTTACATCTGTAGCATAGTTACAGAGGTCTAAAACTCAAGTTTCTGATGCAAATAAACCTTTGACTAAATTAGCATTGTTGCTTTTTACGTGCAAGATTCTGGAAATCTTTTTGTAATTTATATATTTTTTATTTTGCACAGGAAATTATCTCACCTGGAACCTTTCTGTGTGGAGTTTGCATGTTCTCCATGTCCATTCATGGGTTTTTCTTTCTAGGATAGGCTCCAGCAACCCCATGACTGTGAAAGTGATAGTGAAGTCTGACGATGGAAACTAAGATTAAAAATAGATTACATTGTGGTTTTTGTCATTTTGGTCACAGTTAAAATGCCTCATCTTGAAATGACTGGACATAGTCGGTGTAATTTGGGGTTTGAATTATTTATATAAACACGTAAGTTAACTTTTCTTTAGACTACAAGCTAGTCTGAGACGCAGCTTCCAGAAGAACAATTGCATCACATATAAGAATAGAGTCCAAAAAATGAGTTTCCTTTGCAGTCTTAAATCCAATCTTTAAAAAAAAAAAACAGATTAACAGCATGTACTCAGAGTCTCTGTCTTTACTTAGTGTAAATCGATCTCTTCCTAATGCGGTTTCTGTTTGGAGTAATGGAGAAAAGAGCCTTCAGCTGCTGCAGACAGGTTGAATCAAGCTGCCATCTAGCACATTTTTGGAGCTCGAAATATCAATTTAACATTATTTACCGAGGTTGTTTTTAAAGAAAGACTTCCAGACACCATAAGACTAAGCTAAGCCTAAATTTATCTCAGATCCATTACATGACCTCAGCTGCTTTAATGCTACTATAGACAGGTGGACATCATCTTCAGAAAACACATAAAAGACTAATTTCATGTTTATTTATATTAAACTTTTGGTTATAAAAAATAATAAAAACAACTAAAAACACAGAAGTAAAGTTAGTGACTGAGACAGATGAGCCGCAATAAATGGTGTGGAGTTGATCGGCAACAGTCCCAATGGCTGGCTTTAATTTCCTGTTCATAGGAGGGCAGCACATCACTGACCATTAATCACAGAAGCTTTCCTGCTGTATAGCTGTTGTCCCTGGAAACTATACACAGAAAAAACGGCAACTTCCTTTGACACTTTTCTGAATCCTCCAATACATACCCCTTTGACTGGTATACAAAACAACCAGAATTGACATTTTTGCAAAAAGAAAAAAACTCTACAGATTAAATATTATGCAACATTTTGGCTTCTTCTTTGTAACTTTTACAAATTAATCCCCTGGAAGCCATTTTTAATAAACTCAAGTGCTTCGAAAGATATTTTCGGGTTTGATGAATCTTCATGCAGCAAAACCATGTTTAAAATGAAGCACAACTTCAAATTTAAAACAAGATTGTGACCCAGAAAGAAGAAGAGGTGAACCAGCCCTGACGTTTTTGAGCTTTTCATAACAGAAAAACACTTCATTTGAATAGGTCTTATAGTTTGAGGTTTTACTTTATCCCAATTTAACTTAATGTAGTTTCCCACATTGCTTTCGATTTTACTCCACGTTAAATCCTCTTATCAAAAGTGATCCGCCCCCCAATGCTGTCATGAGAGTCTCTAATAGCAGTGGTCATCGCCGTCTCCTGAGTGCACTAGTGTCAGTGGGAGTCCTCTTTCAAGGCAGAGCGCACTCTGGTCTCCAGCTGGTCTGCAGATGGCCGAGCGTCCGGGTCCGAGGCCAGCATGTCTGAGAGGAGCGTGCACATGGCTGGGCCAGGAGGAGGGGGCAGTGGGGGTGCTCTCTTAAACTTCATCGGGATGCACAGCTGGAGGTTGGCGTTCTCCCACAGAGCTTCGCCCAGAGGTATTAGCCAACCGGAGCGGCCTTTGCAGACATAGGCACCTGCACGAGAACAACAGTGGGGAAACATGAGTCCGTGATCACGCAAGGGTTACCGGCGCCTTCAGAAGAAGCTGCAGGGAACCCCATGATCTCAGCGAACGTAGGGCCACGCAATTTACAAGAAGTTAAGTGCCTGCTGGTTGGATTCATTTTCAGAAATTGCAAACAGAGTGGAAGATTACCAGAAATAAAAGACAGAGCCGACTTACAATAAAACTGGAAAACAGAAGACAAAAAAAATGTTTGGGAGGGTTTGACAAAACTAAAATGGTTTTGTATTAATGAGTATGCCTCAACTGTCAATACTTAATTTTCTTATTTATTCCTGCCTCTGTGAAAATCAATAAAATTCAATTTCGCAGCTTTGCCGATAAATTTATTTCAAAACCACAGTATGTTCTGTGCAGTTAGTGTCGCTGTATTGTGGTTCATCCGAATGCTGAAAATGGTTGATTCTGACGTCTATGTTAGAAGGGTCATTTGCCTGAAGTGAAAAGTGAAACTAAGACTTTTGACTTTCAGCAAGGCAAAACTGTTTGGCAGCCATTAATTCTGCAAGTTTTTTGACAGAATGTTAAAAAAAAAAGAATCCAAGAAATCACATTGTTTGATATTTAAATAACTTATTTATATATTGTTGTAAAACAAAATGCTAATCACAGATGAGACTAAAATGGAACTCTGGTATAACCACCACTCGTCATTTTTTGAGGGGGAAGAATACCAAGTTGCCTCCCAAGAATGCCATACATACTGTAAAGCATAGGGGTGGAAACATCATGGTTTGGGGCCGTTATTCTCCAAAGGGGACAAGACGATGAAAAGGAGGAATGTGGCCAAATGTGCTGAGATTTTGAGTAAAAAATTACTATCAGTGAGAGCTTTCAATTACAATTTTCAATTATCTATATAGCCCATAATTACAGCACAGTTGTCTCAATGGGCTTCACACTGCTATAAACTGACATCCCTGCTCCTTGACCCCTTTGAGAAAAAAGATCCTAAAAAAACATGGGGAAAAAAAAAAACAAAACCTCAGGGATGCCCACAGTAAGGAGGGATCCTCTCCCAGGATGGCGATGTGCCAGAACTGTTGAAGAAGAATTAGCTCATCTAACTCTACAGCGAACAAGCTTTGAGGATGAATCGTGGTGGGATCTTCCAGTATCACAATCACCCCAAACACATCACCCAGACAACAAAGGAGTGGCTACAAAAAGGATTTCGAGGTTCTGGAGTAGCCAAACCACCTTTCGGACCTAGGTCCAATAGACTATCTGTGGAGGAAGATGGAAGTCTTTTTTGCCTAGCAACAGCCCCAAATCATCAAAACTCTTGAGAAGATCTACATGAAAGAATGGACCAAAATAGCAGCTGCAGTGTCTGCATATCTGGTGAAGACCTACAGAAAAACGGTTGACCTCTGTCATTGAAAAGAAGGTTACAAAATATCGAAGCAAACTTTTGTTTTTTACATTTTTTTTTGTCTAATGTAACTTTTCAACTGTTGTCTCATTTAACATAATTCCAACGGATTCTCAAGAAGAGAAAAGCAGCTTTGTGCCGATAAGGAACACTTTACCGTAGTGAGGTGTTCATGTAATCAACGTAAATCACCTGATTCTGTCTCGGAGTAAAGTGGCTTTGCAATGTTATAAAACATTTAATGTAGAAGCTGAAGACATCATCCACAATAGGAGTTTTATACCTATAGTACAATCCCGTTGATATTGCGCCATCTAAACTGAACTTATTTTGAGCAATTAAAAGACACAATGGTGGATCGAACTTGATCCAGAAAATTATTATTTAATTCAGACGATGTTCCAAAAATATAAAAACAACATTTTTACTGCATATTTATTTTCTAATGCAATGATAACTTCATATATTTAGCTATAATTGATTAAAATATGGAGCAATATGGAGGTAATTATTTGGTTTGTCAAAGTTATTAAAAATAAAAACAAAAAAATCTGATGTACCACCAACCTTTTCCTGTCTGCACCATTCATTAACCACAAACCTTATTTATAAAGAGGAAGAAAAACTTCACTCTACATATGTCACAGTCAGACAGTCACAAGCAACGCCAGCTTGTTTAGAATGAACTAGACCGCACCATTATGATGTATGCGCAATCTGTTTGACACGATGGCTAATCACTATGAAGTATAAAACTGACCATAAGGCTTCAACGACCTTCATATCGCCTCTGTATCTGATCAGATGAGAGAAGTTGACGAAAGTTTCAGTGAGAATAATTGTGATAAGGCTCAAGCAATAAAAAAGATGAAATCGCCATTTGTCACTACTAATCATTTTCAGGACGACATGATTAATTCTTGTATCAGAGTATGAACTTAGTCCTAAGAGTAAAACAGGTGCTATTAGGGAAAAAAATAAAATCAACCAGAACTTAATCTTAAAGCCAGTTGTCGTTCTCAAGTGCTAAAATTACCATCATGAAAGTTTCTTTGACCTCTCACCTGAACGCAGGAAGTCTTTGATCATTTGTCTGGAAGGAAGCCAGCAAGGATTCAGTAGAGTGAACAAGCTCAAGGTCATAATTATCATTTTACTTTGAACTCAAATACTAATTAAGTTTTCCATTCTTAAAAAGCCCAATAGGGAACACAGCGCCCCCTATCACAGCAGAGCCCACTGACTCGGGTCTCTACATCAAGTCCCCTCCTGCGCTCGTGTTCTGGGAAAAGGACAGTCGTCCAGTTAAATGGCCCTCGCCCGGCTATAACTATAGCTGGACGTAACTGTGCATGAAAAGGTAATGAATGACTCAGGGAGGATTTGCGGCTTCCGCGTTCCAGGATAATGGTTCATATTCCCCTGCCACCTGCTCTGGCCACACACACTTTTGCGAATAAAATGAGACATTTGTATTACGGCCGTTTCATTATTCCCTGACAGTGGAGCTCAGAGTTGAGCCCAAGCCTGGGCTCTCATGTATTAAGACATGCCGAGGCCACATGGGCTTCTGACAGGAAAACGCCGCAGACGAAGAAAAATGAAAATCTCACAGCTGGCTGTGGACAGAGGCAGAGCAAATGCCCACAATCAACAGTCGGTGTAATGAGCGGACCTGCGATGACAGCCATTACCGCTGCCAGGACACCATATATCATCCCAAAAGCAATTAATGTAAAGCTATTTTACGAAGCTTTCCTGGAATTGGCACCTATTTTTTAAAGGAATGATGCTGTTAGTGGAATCAAAGACAAACAATACAGGACATCAAGAAACGGAAGCACAACCATTTTAATAACCCTCATGTTGTCTACACGCGCAGTCACAATGTAAACAATACTTTCAAACAATCCAGCAATAAATAACATAAAAGAACATTTATTAGAATTTGATTAAAAGATCCACTCTGATGAAAATTGTATTTTTTGTGTCTTTAACACGTTCTTGTAGCATTCTTCTGATCATGGAGGACATCCTGTTTGAAAAAGATTGTATATGTGACATAGAAAATATGCTGGGCGGCCCAAAAGCTTTCTTGTTCCAAGCTCTCAGCAACAGGGAGGGGAAGGGGGGCGGGTTTGATGCTCGGAGTGAATCTTCAATTGAAGCAGATTTTAAAAAGCTACTTTATTTTTGAAATATGCTTACCTAAATGTACCATAATACAGAAAGTATGTAGACGCAGATGGGAGGAGGGAAACCAAGATGTTTTCCGGATCTAGTCATCTACAAGTGAATGCCTTGGAATAGCGTGGAAAAGGAAGCCCAGCCTGTTTTCTACGTCACAAATATTAACTTTTTCAAATTGTATTTTTTTCATCTGCTCCTGACTCACAATGACTGAAATAAAGGAATACTCCAAAATGCTATTTCAAGCCTAATCTGCCTTCATCATTTTGTCCTCCAGCATCAGAGAAATGCTACAAGAACGTGTTCAAAACACAAAAAAACAGCATTTCCTTGAAATGTGTCTTAAGTGTTACAAAAGTAATAATTTTAAACAATCACAATGTGTGACAGCAACATTTGTAGATGCTGAAATAGTACACTAAGAAAAAGAAAAAAGGGAATAACTTACTAATAAGTGCATTTTTGTCCTAATCATAAATCCAATTTAGGTCCAATTAGCAACAAAACATTAATTTAAATATATATGCATTTTTATTACTTCTATGAATGTTTTTTTTATTAAAAAAAAAAACTTTGACATTTAGAAACATGTTGATCTTTTTAGGGTTAAAACTAATTAGAATCAATATTTTAGATGTTTAATTATGAAAAAAATAAAGTTTAAATATGAGCACGATACCAATAAAAATACATGGCAATATATGTTTTTTTTGTTGAGGTTTTTGATAAGAAATTTTTGAGTTTTACATTAGTTCTCATAAAAAAGGAAAATGTGTTAAAACAGCTAAAGTACTGTAATAAAAAGCTGTTTATCTTTTCTAAATGTAACTTACCTTTGATGGAAACAGAAGCTGCTTGAAATACTTGATCAAAATGAATGTAGATTTGTTCTGGGTTTCTTTTTAAATCACCATGTCTATGTGATGAAAGGCTGAATAGCACACTGTCAGCTTGTATTATGGATTCAAAGTACAATAATCCATATTAATATGTAAATTGCATAAATCATCATTTGTCTCTTTGCCATTTAGCCTGTTATTGTACCATCCATGGTCGATAAACGCATGATGTATAGTATCTGGCATTTTTAATATGTGCTAGTTCATTAAGTCAAACTCAATTCAGTGTGATGTATCATTGACCTGCCTGACTGAGCTCAACCTTTCCCTCAGAATATGACTGGTTAGGATGGGGAAAAGGAGCCGCGTGACAAAAAGAAGCGCTGCCATTTTAATGTACGCTCACCCAGCTGCTCATTAGTCGTCCCTTCTTCCAGGAAGGTGATTCTCTCCAGGACGGCCCAGAACATCACGCCGAGCGAGAAGATGTCCGCCTGGGCGGTGTAGCTCAGACCGCCCCACACCTCGGGAGCCATGTAGAAGTCGGAGCCACAGGTGGAGGAGAAGTGCTGCTTGCATGGACTGCCGTCCAGCGCTCCTTCACTCATCTTACTCAAACCAAAATCTGCCACCTTAAATCAAGCAAGGAGATTGATTTAGAAGAAAGAAAAATACAGCTTTGTGTATCAAAAGTCATGTTAATTTTATACTTATAATCCCAATAACCTCCAGGAAGATCACAATACTAATAATGGATGAATAACTGGGAATCAAAAAAAGGAAAAAAAGCAAAAAATGACAGATTTAAGAAAATAAAAGACAACTACAAAGAGCTCCTTTAGTATCTGTGTCAATTAGTAAAATTTATCTAACATAAAAGAAGAATAACAGTAAAAAATAAAAAGGTCTGAAACAAAGCTTTTATGCCAGCAAAAACACCAGAACAATCGACCGATTCCAAATAAGTTAAAGTTTTAATTTGAGCTGAAAAAACTTCATGAGTGACTGACTTTAATCGACTTCAGCAGCTCAAAGATATTTTGGAGCTCTCAGATGCTTCTTTACTTGTGATGCGTGACATTAAGTATTTTTGCGTTTAATGACACCTCTTTGGCTGGTGAAAGTTTTGCCTTATGTTTTTCATGAACCTTTTGAGGGATCAAGCGATAAATAGAAAAGCAGCAGATTATTTTATAATGAGAAAAATCAGTGGCTGAAACTCTAAGAGTATTTTATTCATCAAAAAATGAAGATTGTCATTACAGACTTATTTTCTAATGTCTGGAGCTACAAGTGCACACAATCTAGATTAACCTCAAAACTAAATACCTTATTTTTTTTCTTTGGAGTATCACCTAGATGTAAATTTAACAAATAAACCAATCTATATTTTCTTAAATTCTTGTTCTCCTAGGTCAGAGGTCAAACAGGGGCACTAATTCATTTACCTTCACAACTGGACCTTTAGGCGTCACACAGACTAGGACATTGTCAGGCTTCAGGTCTCTGTGGGTGATTCCCAGATCGTGAAGGAAGGCCACAGCGCTGCTGAGCTGCAGCACCACACTGTGGTTACGCTGGGCATCCGGGGGCCTGGAGAGCAGGTACTGGTTCAGGTCTCCTCCGTTGCAGTACTCCATCACAAGCCACAGAGCCAAGCAGGGTAGTGGTCCAAGCTGCTCCATCTCTGCCCTGTGGGCGGATCTCTTTCTCGGCCTACTTGGAGGTCTTTGTGGTGTCCCAAAATCAGATATGTTTGACTTTTCCTTGATCGTGGTGCTAGCCTGGACATGGTTGATCCTGTCCTGAAGTCGAGAGCCAGAGCTGATCCTCCTCTTGGCCATAGACTGAACCTCACTGCTTTCTTGACTCGGCGGCGCTCCAATCACGCGGCCCTTTAACACACTTTCAATCAGCCGCAAAGGCAGTTTCGCCGGCCTTAAGGGCTTAAGGCTCCGAGGTCCTGTTTGCAGGAGGCAGCTGTGGAGAGCAATGACATTGACGTGGTTCTTGGCTGTGGCTCTCATGGCCCAAAGCTCCTGCAAGTAGAGTTCAATGCACTCGGGGTTGCTGCAAGGAAGCCGCTTGATGGCCACTCTCTGCCCCGTTTTGACCATGTGGCCCTCAAACACAACGCCATAGCTGCCTCGACCCACCTCCCTCTCCAATGAATACAGCTTCTCCATCTGTTAATGAGCAGCCTAAAAATAGCGTAAAGAGGTTTTCAAAAGTTAGGGACAGTGAAACATTAACATTAATTTAAAATACCTTCAGAATGAGCTGAAATGTCAAAGTTTTTTCAAAGACACAAAAATATTTTGACTAAAACTTTCTCAGTTAATCAAATTAACATTTAATGCTCAAGGTTAAGCCTTTTTTATTTTTAGAAAATGTAATTTTAAAATCATTTTGGTGTTTTAACAGTTCAATAATACATTTTTAACCCTAAATTTGTTTTTTGCCCCTATAATAACGGGGAAACGTGTTTTGCACACTTTGGTTTGTAATTTTGTCTCAACGAAATAATTATTTTTATATTGGTAAGTTCTGTTTAGCCTAGAATTAGTTTCGTCTACAGAATAAAAAAAAAAAAAAAAAAACATGCAAGCTCGTTTACACAATTAAAATAAAAAAGCAACAATACCACCCTTAAAAAGTGCATATCCATTTCAAAATCCATTCAAGTTCCAGCAGGTCAAACAAAGGTAAACAAAGCTCTAGCTTAGTTATTAGCACTAGCGTTGCTCGTTTTCATCTCACTTACCCACCCAAAGACTTTAAAATCATAAGCCGTTCGTACGTACATACGTCACGGGTTGTCCCGCAACACATTAAACGATTTCAACTTTACTTTAACTCCCAATAAAGTGTAAAAACAAAACAATTAAAGGAGGTACTGTGAACCACCAGGACATCCTTCCGCATTCGTTTGAAGAGTCCCGCTCAGTGTCACAAGTGGGCTCTGATTGGCTGAAGAAAGTAAATTCTACATGATGATTGGTTGAGAGCCGGGGGTGGTCCAATGGGGAGATTCGAATAGTCCAAACAAATCTGGAATATAACACAAACTAACCAATGAAGGGGAAGTTTGACATATACAGGAAATTCGTTAACATTTAATCAAAGTACTAGGCTATTAAAACACACATAATTTGGAAACCAATAAGAATGATAAAAGTTTATTCTTTCTAAAGGAAGAAAATTAAAACGTCACATATACACTACTTTAAACAATAATCAACCTTAACCTAAATTTAAGTTAGCACAATTATTTGACCAAATTAATCTAGAAATATGTCACTTGGACAAAAAAAGTAAATTATTTTATTTACATTTTAGACCCTTTTGGTTTAGCTCGTAGTATTGTTACAGAAAACAGTTTTCCTACGTAGAGGAAAATAACATTTTATTTTAACATAAAGGCAAACTGTGTGACTTCTATTCATAAAACAGTAGGAAAAAAAAAACTTTCTATTATTAAGGTTAGCTTGATATTTGTTCATAAATCTGTACATTTCAACTTATTCAGGTAAACAAAACCTGTCTTTTTGCTCCATTAGCTAAGTTGTCTTTGGGGAAAAATACCAACATATATGTTTAATCCTCTTCCTCTTTTATTCGTTTAAG
Source organism: Oryzias celebensis (assembly GCA_014656515.1). Classification (NCBI taxonomy): domain Eukaryota; kingdom Metazoa; phylum Chordata; class Actinopteri; order Beloniformes; family Adrianichthyidae; genus Oryzias; species Oryzias celebensis. The sequence goes on along the minus strand of BNCR01000018.1, from coordinate 13,745,428 downwards.
AGGAAGAATACACATGGAAGTTGCTTTCTGAGTTTTCTGAAACTGCGAGTTTTCAACCACAATAAAAAGAAAAGCAACCACTATAACAGTGAGTGCATTTGCATTTAACAAATGCACCAAAATGATGTTTTGATGCAAACAAAAAGATGATTAATGTAGGGAGACTTTTGCATCCAATTACTCTGGTGTGTAAAAGCACCCAACATAATGAAAAGAGCAAAAATAAAACCAAGGGGTTTTAGAGAATGTCTATTTCAAGCACAAGTGTGAAAATATAGCCAAGCTTTTTTTTAAACAACATATCAGATTGTTTCACATAACATTTACTTATAATACATTGTTTTGGTAAAAAAAAAAAGCTAAATCTTAAATATTTTCACCTTTTTTATTGGAGGAATGACAACACTACTCTTGATAGTGAGCAACTTTTGTATAAGTTTGTATTCCCAGATAAAATAACGTAAAACCTAATGATTCACGGCACCATAGGCTCCTGTTAAATAAAAGAGTGTGTTCCTTTGTGTGTGTTAGGATCCTTAGCTTTTATCAGCAATGCCAATTATGAATCCCCTTCATTACTTGAGATAGATGGAGTCAGTTACACTTCACTCATTTTCTTCTTGAAAGCACTCACCCTTTATTCTATCATCGTTTCAAGGCTGCTTTGACAGAATTTGGCATGCAGGAATCAATTAAATCTGGAATTCCTGTAAGAAATTCCCTGATTTTTTTTTTTTTTCAAAGGGGGAGCCCAATTTATTAAATCATTTGGGCACCCCCAGAACATGCTGAAGAGTCCAAGAGGAATTATGGTTTTAATCACCTCTGTTTTCAAACTGATGGTTACTGTTAGGGCTTTGCATGCTAATTAGGGAATAATCACTTCTGTGATTGAGGTCAAAACCTCTGCATTTAATCCTTAGGTCCTGAGCTTCCCACACAGAGTGAGTAAACATCAGTAAATATCCTCTACCTATGATAGCTGACAGCTTTCTTTATTTACAATGTCACATTCATACTCCAATGTCACAACTTGAAGCTGTTTTTTGAAGCAGATTAACATTGCATTGCTTGGAAATGCGAAAAAATTCCTTCTGGAAACTGCTTGTGGCTCTAAGAGGCAAATATCCTGATATTGACAAAGACATGATGCACTGCAGTGTTTCAGTTTAATGCTTACTATCTAAAATGGAAGTTTCTCAACTGTTTCGAGGTTGACTCGGCAGATTTTTTTCCAAGATGAGGGGTAAATTACAATGGCTTTTGGGCTGGAAATGTATATTTTCCCTCCTAGATGGAATTCATTTTAGACTCCACTGTTCATGACAATCAATTGCCTCGTGACAGGTGAGAACCCTGAGTCGCCATAAAGCCACGCACAGATCCCTCACTCCGTTTCACATCATTGGGTTTGATTGTGCGGGAGGATGGTAAGAAACCTGGGCGGTGAGATGGGTGGGGGTTGAGGGGGAGCTCCACTGGAGCTGCGCCAGGATCAGGTCAGTTTTGGCTGCAGATAACAGGGGAAAGGTGCAGGGATTCTTGGCAGGAAGCACTTGAACCATCAGTCAGCAGTTTTCTCCACCCTTCCCACCCAAAAAACCCCCTGTCCAATCACTTGTGGAGGAAGTGAAAATGTACAGGGGGTGGTTACAGCCATTATATAAGGCACTTATGTAGTGCAGATGCAGCTTTGAGTCTTTATGTGTGATGATGTCTCGTTACTGGAAAATGATGTTCATTATAAAGGAATCTCATGGGGGCGGACACACTATGCATCATTACAAACCTGAAAAAATGTATCATTTCCTCACTAAAGATTTCTTTTTGTTTCTAAGACCGCTCCAGGAACAAATATCAATCTCATTTTCTGTTGCTCCATTTTTACAAATCAATACATTTTGGTTTTTTACAACATATTTAATTAACCCCCTCTGGCACATCCCATTATAAAACTGGGCCTAGGATTTTCAGGCTGAGAAATGGCTGCTTTCCAAAACAATTCCCTATTTTTTAAGGAATAATATGCTTCTAAGCTGTATGATTTAACAGTGAAAGCTTCCAGGAAAGGGGTTTGCTTTGATGTCATTTATGTAATTTCAAAACCTTGCGCAAACATAACTACTCAAAATCCTTTCGTATAATGGGGGACAGACTATTTAAAGTTGGTATTTTTCTCAAATTTTGAACATAAACATGAACAGACTTATAGGAATCGGTGTGATGTGGAGTCAAACGCGGCCGCTTTCCTGTCATCAAGGCAACGAGTGCCTTTCGACCACCGGGGGAGTGCACCCTTAACAGACTGTGGATAGCAACGATATCAATGACAGACAGGCCACCTAAACGGCTGCTTGCTCCTCTGGTCCCCTTATCTCTGCCGCACCGAGGACACTGTCTGCAGAACCGATTCATCCATCACTATCAGACCTACCACAGGTTCAGGTCCACTATTCACATGCGCAGGAAACAGCCTAACAACAGCTTCAGATGAGGAGACACTTCAAAAGTTCCAACACTAACAAAACAACTTTCTTTTTTAATTAATATCAGAGGAAAATTGTCTTGCCAGTGACCAGTTCCCCTGATTTTCAGTCTTCAAAAACCTGATGTAATCTATGTGTATGTATAACCTGGAAGTGTTTTCATTTGATGATGATGAGGGTGTGATGGCTGGTAAAATCAACAGATTGGATTTAGATTTTTACTCTCACATGCCATGATTGTACTTCTATACTAGACTGTTTTTTGAAAAATTATATCAACAACTGATACGTATTTAATGTCTTTGGTCAAGCTTTCTGGTTCCACATGGGTGAGCCTAATAGATGAAAGTTCCACTTTGTCGTGTCAAACACCAAAGCTGGGTTTTTTGTCAGAACAATGAAACAATTTGTCCTATATTGGCATAAGTAAAAACTTGAAAAGACATTTCATTGAACACAACAAACGTATAACAGCAAAGACAGAGATACATATTCTCTCTACTAATAATAACCCTAAAATAATCCCCTATGTGTCAGCATCACTGGGATTATTTTTAGAGATTTACCAGAATGTGATTGGCTTTCTCAAATAACCTGGTTTCCATAGCCAGGACTGGGGATTACAAAAAACTGGTTTCCACAGGTAGTGTCCTGGTAGATTTGTTTAGGAATTTGAGTGACAAAGGCTGCTTAGACTCTCAAAAATGAAGAGCGCCTGAGTTGAATGTTGGGTGACATCCCTGTGAGGTGGTAGATGTTTAATTGATAGATTGATAGATTCTTCTGAGCCCGCTTTCAAGTGGTAGCGTAGACTTTCAAAAATCTCACTCTTGATTGGTGAGAGTGTTTGCCATAGAAATTTTGACTCGACCTGATGATTTCTGGTTCCAACATGGCGATAATTATATTGCGCAAAAAAAAAAGAAAAAATTAGGACTGAAGTGATTTCATTTTGTTGGAGGGATAAGTAAGTCGTTTCTAAGGATGACGTCACACTTGCTTAACCCAGTTCTCATTTACAGTCTATGACTGTGACCTCTATGCCCCAGTGCCGAATACCTTTGAAAGAATGGAGGATGGACTGTATAGTTTTTCAAGTAAAAGTGTTCTTCACAGTGAATAGTACTTTCATAACACTAAGACTTGCCCAGATTGACCTTCACCTATTTAGCTTTTTAGCTCCCTGGTCATTGGCATCTTGGTTTTGACTCATAGAACCAAAACCCTGGTGGCCATGGTTACAGACGTAGAGTGGTTGATCCCTGATCGGACAGATTGGCAGATTCTCCTGAGTCCACTTTCAAATGGTCTTCCAACAATCTCACTCCTGATCGGTGAGTGGTTGCCATAGAAAAACTGACTCAGACCAACCATTTCTTAATGGCTCCAACATGGTGGCATCCAAATTAGGAAAAAATGGCGACTCAATTGACTTAATTTCGTTGGAGCCACAAACAAATCATTTTCTATGGGTGACCTCACACTCAACTCAGCCCAGTTCTTGTATAAAGTCTATATGAATCTCTTAGATTTCACCTTGTTCCGTATACTGGACAATCCTAGACCTCCATGCTTTTGGGTTTTACCCTAGATCACAGCTGTTTTTTATCAGTTACAATTTTCCTGGTAAGTCAGAGTTTTTTGTGTTTAGCAGATTTGTGGTATTTTCCATTAATTTGTCTTAACAAAAGAACTCCAGAAAGTTTTATTGAAAGACAGGTCCATAACCTTGTACATGATTCTCCTCAGCTTCCGTAGTCTCTAACATACCTGAGAGGTTTTGGTTCTTTTTCCTCCCGGAGTTATAATCAATGGAAGTAAAAAAAAAAGAATAAACAAAATAAAACTTCTATGTTCACAACTGTTTTAAAATTATTTCAGTTCATATTTTGGCATCTGTTTAGTGGAGCTCAGCCTCTCACAGAAAATCCTCACAACAGACTGAGTCGTCCATCCAAAATGTCAAGTCGTATGTCTCTGTCCACTGACCTCCTGCCTGCACAATGTTCATTATTTCATTATTTTAGGTGTGTCACCATTACCAGTCATGAAAGGTTTGTTTTTTTAACCTTTTTCTGCACAAACTCATCGACCCATCCCACTCTCTGTTCCTGACTGGCACTCAAGGGCCATTGTGTCCCTGACCTTCTGATTTGGTTGCCCCTGGTTGTGGCTTTTGCGGAAAGCTTCAACATGAAACTTCTAGATCAATCTCACAGTAGATGATACATGTTTTATTTGTTTATTTTGGCCCCATTAGTTGGCTCAGCGAGGACAGAAATGGTGGCGTAGGCAACGCCTCCTACGTCATCACGGGCCCACGGTTTGTGTGTCTGCGCCGGGGGTTTGTGCGTAACAGAAAGGGGGATTCCACCTCTTTCTTATAGCTCTTCTGTGATACGCATGGTTGTAAATATTTAGGAGAGGGGAGGAGGGGAGAGGAGAGCACTGGAGGGGTTGAGCGAAGAGGGTGTGTATAAGAAGCCTCAGAGGAGGCAGGCATTTAGTTGTTGAGACCCTGAGCCTAAGGATACGAGCTGAGCCACCCAACTCCCCTGTGTCTGCATAAGGAGGGAATCTAAGATATCACACTCACAGGTAAGAAAGTCACTTACAATATTGTGTTTCCACCTGTGTGAGGAGATTATTCCATCAGATTGAAGACTTTTTATTTGTCTTCCATGCACAAACTGATCCAAAATTACGATATTCCTGTATTTGTCTATGTATTCTGAGTCTATCCCATGTTTTTCCTTTTCTCGCTTGATCTCTGATTTCATATTTTGACCCCAGAGATGCCTGTGCGCATAATCCTTTTCACCTGGAGTAATCTATTTTTCCATTACTCTGTTTGTGTCCCTGTGGCTTTGGAGGTATCACAGTCACCATCAGCACCACACGCAATGCACCTGATTACTACCTAATTAACAAAACGGAAAGCACCGGATCATCACAGATGAAAAAATAAATCATTAATGCAGCATCACTTCGTTCCAAGCAACCATTTTCACTTTTTTAAGTTTTATTTTGAAAATTGCTGTTTTTGTAGCTGAACTGGACAATAGCAGAAGTCATTAAATGTTTTTGTTTACTCAGAGCTCAATTAAACTACATGACAAGAAAAACTTACTTTAAAAAAAAAAATGTATTGTTCCAGGAGTTTGTTCTGGCGTTTGATAAAGTCAAAGCTTGACAATTGAGTCAGCTGAAAGCAGTTATTATGCTAAGCACATAATAATGATGATTGTAATGATAATGGTAATGAATGTGCATAATCTTTTCCCATTATCAGTAAAGACGATACTCTTAGAGAGGGGGAGAAAGGGGGTGCTTAATGTGCCATTCTTGGATAAATGACTCGGCGCTGAAGATATTTTATGAAGGAGAGAACATTTATGAGAAAAATCCAGGAATAGTATTTTAGTTATGTTTATGAAGTATAAATTACTATTTAGTCATAAAAGTGCTTCGAGTTGTTTTTAGATTGATTTTTTTAATGGTCAATAATTGAAGGTCAATTTGCTAGAGTTTTGATATACATTTGGATAATAAGTCTGAAAACAAATCTATAGATTTTAATTTTTTTTAAAGTTTATTTATTGACGGAGTGAAAGCTTTTACATTCAATTCAAAGAACGGCCATTACCGATCATCATTAAGGTTTCATTCACAAAGTTTAATATTTCATCACGTAAAACATCTGTTAATGTATTAAGAAAACATGCAAGAATTTTGTGAAAAACAAAGGATAGTTTAACAGCTTCATATATTAATTTGAATTTTAAAAGCTATATTTTATAAATGACTGTCTAAATGGCCACAAAATATTAATAAATGGTATTTTTCTAAACAGTAAAGTGGGACTTCGTGGCTCTTGCTGGGTTGTGATCTGTAAGAAACTGGACCAAATGGGTCCTTTAGCACCAAAGGCTGCACAACCTCTGACCCAAAGCTATTCTCACACCGCCCACCGTTTAAGCGACCACTTTTAATGAAAAGTCTCTGTAACTGCAACAGGTCAAACTTTGACCAATCAGGAGCTCAGGTTTGGTAGTGACGTATAAATGGCGTCCCTCTTAATTCTCAGAAGTGCCAAGTGTTTGAAAATTGATCATGAAGTAGAAATTAATAATGGCTGTTTGCACCTGGCCAGAGTTATAGTTATTCATATATTTAAACAAAGATGTAACGAAAAAAAAAGCATGGAGCAGAATTGTGACTAGTATGAACATAGCATGAGGGATAGCAAAATCCAGCAGAACCAGCCCATATCATAACCACTCCACCACCATACTTAGTACTCTGCTTGATATGGTCTTCTTTGATGAAAGACATTGTGTTTTTTGAATTGACCTGTCATGGACTTGAACGAGTGACATGCTAATTGAGGTCTGATGGCTCTGATGTGTCGTTCTTTTTTGAATAATGAATATTTCTCACAGTAAATTAAGAACTTGCCTTTGTATTGATTTGCTTCTGTAGCCTTTTCTGTTTCTCCTCCTTTTATTGTGAAATTGTCAAAACTGATTCATGGCAGGTGCGCGTCCACTCACCAGTCATCAGCAGTTAACCTCTTCTGACTCAACTTTCCTTTTTAATTCCCATGAAACAAGAAAGATTAGACTTTTCATGCATCTTTGGTTCAAAAGATAAAACTGCACTGTTTTCTTTTCATTGATCAGACAAAGATTTTTCTGAACCACAAGACCCCAAAATGAAACCCGACATCCCATAAATCAACATAACCTCCTGCCCACAAGTATTTTGCAGTTCAGTACTTTTCCCAGCGACACTGCTGTTGCCTCAGTCGGGGTAAGGAGCTTGTCTGCTTGAGCTAGATTGCTTTCTCCATGTCCAATGGATTTGTGCAGGTGTCAACACAGCGACCAGATCAATGATGACACCACATCAGCTGCCTTTGACTCTCTGCAGCTTTTCTGCTATACAGTCAGAGCTGGTGGGCAAGCAGCACTGCAGAACGGAGCGCATCATTGCTGTTCCCCGCTGTGCAAAAAAAGCCTTTTGTTTTCCGGTTAGTGGGAGCTGTTTCTGCCTCAGCGGGTCTTTTTTGTAACATTTTTAAGCTTTGACCTCTCCATGACAGATGTCTCCATTTTCCAGCAGATAGTTTCAGTCAGAAGATTCTAACTAACTTTTAGGAAGGAATAAAACCACTTCAGGGGTCAAAGCTATAACCTAAGACGCCCATCTTTGGTAGTATTGCCCTCCCACCTCTCTCATCCGCAATTTCAGCGTGCGCGCCGCATTTTAATAATCAGTTTTTGTGGCTATCAGCAAAGCTGCATGGGACCAAACAATTGCTAGCGTGAATCTCGCAGTGTGAAGGATTGAGCGTCTAACTCAAAAATGCAAATACGGCCCCAATTACAATAAACCCTGCTAGTGCAGCTGATGAAAACTGCAGTAGAGATATGCTCTGATCTGATGGTGTGGAGATAAAAGCTAATGTGAGCATGAAGAGCCTCGCATTCTAACTTCATGTTGGGGACGAATGAAAGAAAGAGAAAAGAAGAAGAGTCTCAATTTGTGCACTCGGCAGTCGGCATTAGATGAGAAAAAATGTAAAACTAGAACAGGATTTTGAGTGTAGATAAGAGGCAGTGAGTGATTAAAGGAGGTAAAGAGGATCACGATTACATGCATCACTCTCATTGTTGCACACTTGAAATGATCTGTAGGTTAAAGCCTTCACGTTTTTTCTTTTTTATGATCTGCCAATTCTGCATCTACATGACATTAGTGAGGCCTGAACACGGCAAAAGGCCCGTCTAATAGGTCCTATAAACAAATGTGCTGCAGGTGTGGTTCAAATCGGATTAGGGGCATTTTCTCAGATTAGTTGTTTCCGGATCCATCCTGCTGGGGTGGAAACACAACATCTCCGCTGCTTGTGCTCGTCTGAGCTCTTATCACTGGCTGGTTATCTGTCGCAGCACAGGCAGGCTCCTGTGGAAAAATGTGGAAAGAGTAGAGATAGAAGGTTTCATGAAGGGAAGACCTGTCAGAGTGGACAGATGCTGGGGGAATTTCGGTGGAATGACAAAACAAAAGCTTTCCATTACTTTTTTCTGTTTTTAGATGAAGAAATGTTTTTTTTTTTTTCCCTAAGGTTGAAATCTTTTTTTTTTTTTTTTTTTTTTACAATTTTAAAAGACAAAGTAATCTGTAAACTAATTGGAAATCTGTGGTTTTTAATTGTGGCCTCATTTAATTTTGAAGGTAAAAAAAACAATCACCAAATGAATCCATTAGCTTTGGGAGATTAAATTGGTGTGAAAACCGTCTCATCGCATGCGGGCAAAAAACCCATGAGGTAGAAAGATAGATGCTGTTTCTTCTTTAAACACCTAATGAACCCTGATTTGGTGTTGCAAAGTCTGTTGTTTCTTAAATCCAAAGAATTAGGACAAACATTGTGATAGGAAAAAAAACATGGGAAAGATTCTTTAAAGAGGAGGAGAAAGGGATCAAGACAGCTTTGGTTTCTTTTGGAGCTCTGCATCACTTGTAGCTTCACAAAAGCCATTTTCTTTGCTTTGAACTCTAATGCAATTTTAGAATACAAACAGAAATATTTCTAAAGTTGCAAATGATATTAAAAAAATGTCACGTATTAGTTAAAAAAGAAAAGAAGTCTCAAACAAAAGCTTCCTCAGCAGCAGATTAAGCGCAGTGTTTACTTTGACTTCAACTCCTGCAGGATTTTGGAGCTCCGAGGTCTTCAGCAGCTGCTAAAATGTGATTGAGTTCATTTATCCTCAATTCCTCTGTTTCTCTCAGGGGTGGAGGGTGAAATCGATCAGAGCTCATTAAGCCTGTGTTGATAAGTTGGACGGGCTCTGCACCTTAAGGTCGCACAGGTGGGGTCGGGGTGGGAACAGCAGACACTATCAGATCTGCCGTCAAAGCTGATCATTTTTCTGAAGACTTTTTTTTTTTTTTTTAGATTTTAGTCTTTGCTGAGCTTCAAATAAAAACTCTGTAGCTGCCAATCTTTCACAATAAAAGTCCACTTTAATTTGCGGAAAATAATTTTATTTTTTCTGGTTTAAGGACAATATAATAATAGTTCTGACTTCTCACTGACTGTTTTAAAGCAGTATATCTCCTTTAAGATATATGGTAGAACACGTCTCTTGTCTGTCTTCAGAGATAAAAACAGACATAAAGACAGGGATCCCTGTGGCGTCTGCTGCCTCTTTGTGATCAGATGTTTCTTTAAAAAGCTTCAGACTGTGATTCCCACTGTCATTATACAAAGTGCAAGTCTTAAAAAGTATTGACGGAGATTTAAAACCAACCTTCCAAACTTAAGTCTGCACACATGCAACCGGAGAGGGTTAAACAAGATGGATTTAAAAGCTGAAAAATACTACTTTTTAAAATAATTTTTTGATTTGCATCTGTGTTTTGACTAGTATCTGATTGGAAGAGCTGTTTCAGAATATGCATAATAAAGGGTTAAATAGCATCACAAGAAATTGCTGAAAACAGAAAAAGGAAAAACTAATTCTTTAAAAATCTGCAGAGGTTGTGATAGCCTGACTAAACAAAGTATTCATCAGTTTCAACTCTTCCAAATATTCAACTCGACAAAAGCTTTGAACTGACAAATAACAAGTAAAAATCTAAATTCCTGTTTAAATCCCACTAAAAAGATTTTGAAATAAAATTCAATTAGGCTACAAAATAATCAAACATTGTGGAAAATCAAGAGAAATAATAAAACACAAAGAATGACTCAACTTGTCAAAAAAATTGGTTGTAAAATGACATAAGACCACAGAAAATGAATCAACCTGTTGAAAAAAGGTGCAATGAAGTAATACAATTTTGTAAATATTCAAAATAACACATGTAACATGGAATAGAGTCACATAAAGATCAAAAGTTCTTTTTATAATGTATTTGTTATTTCAAATCAAATCAAACTTTATTTATAAAGCACTTTTCATGCATTTGTAACGTCAGGTGCTTTTCAGAATAAAATCCACTTTTTAACTAAAAATAAATTTAAAATCAAAGCAAAGAGTCCTGCAATGCCCTCAATCCCCGGAACCTCACATTATGAATCACAAAATGGACAAATAAATAGAATTGGAAATAGAAAATGACTTGATGCTGATGTTTTTGTATCAGTTTGTCTACATATTGATACTATTGATTTATTTATACGAAAAAATGTACAAAAGGGCATAAAGTATTTCAAAAAGAGACAGAACTGCAAAACTTCAATTTTTCCTCCCTTTCTAAGCAGTGAAATGTTCCACATTTAACATAATGTCTTATTTCTGTTTGGCTTTTTTTGCAGACTAAGCAGTTTGAAACATCAAAACAGCTAACTTAACAAGAATAATTTCAGGATTAATCTGTTTAGCTTCACAAAACAAAGTATTACAGTTTGGAAAAAGTTTCACCCTATATAACGATTTGTATCACATTTGATACACACATTTCTGAGACTCCTATCTTTTCTAGTATGATCAAAACCTTTCTCAAAAACCCAATGCATAATATCATGCAGAACATATTTCCTCCTTACTCTTTAACTACTAAAAAACAACATAGTGCAGAACTATCTAGTGCCCTGGATTTTAAAAGTAGTTCGGACACCATGCTCACTACTTTTTATTCTTAAACAGCTAAAAGGATGTCACTGATTTCACAAAGTGAAAGCTTAATCAATACAAGCATTTTAGAAAGACTATTCATGAGTCCACTGTGTTCTGATGATTGTGTTAAATGATTTTTTGGTTACACTATGTTAAAAATGTATTAAATTTGAGATAGTGGGCAGCCTAAATTTGATGCTGTTACTTTAACACTCATGTCAATATTTTTGGATCTTAAACTGCCGTTGTTGTAAACAACTTATCAAAAAAACACAATTGAAACTATCTAAATTCTAAGTTTTTTTGTTGTCGATTTAATCAGATTTAATCATTTCTAAGAATATAAATTGTCTGCCAATTCTTTGATGTAGCGGACTTTAAAGACTTCAAAGACAATTCACTTTTATTCTGACGTTGATGGAGACAAACCATCATCTGTACCGACTGACTCCTCACACTATTTTTACACATTAATAGGTCGTCTACCAACAACCAAAGTCAGAAACGTCCACAAATCTAACTTCAATAAGTGTGACAGATGGAGTCACAGACCTTCACACTCCGCCTTCGATTGCATTCCCATTTCTGACATTGCCACTGGCAATTTTTGGTCACTATTGCCTATACAGCTGCATTCAATCTTACTGATCCTATATCATTTCATATCATTTGCATAATCTGTCTGGCAGCCGCCACTTGACTGGCTGCGGCTAATACGTGATGCACTGCCGGGGTATGAAACTCCTGGGGACATGGCTTTTCCCTGTGGATACAACCATGACACAATTTGTCCGGCAGCAGCCTGAGGACGCACAACACCAAAGCTAGCATTTAGAGTCGATGATTGCCCGCAAGTCGAAGCAACTTTGCCCTCCTTAACAAAAACCTGGCATGAAAGCAGAAAGGAAATGGACTTTAACGAAGAGCCAGATGCAGCTCTATTTTTAGAGGCATCTGTCCACCTTATAAAAAAAACGAGTGCTTTTACCTGGTTCCTTCCAAAACAAATACATTACTGAGCTTGCATTAGAGTTAACCAAGGCCTTGAAAGTGTTTTGCGCAGAAATGGGCCTCCCTTGAATCAGCGAGGATCCAATCAGAACAAAAGTGGCGCCGCTCTCATACACTTGGTTTTGTTCTTCAAGTGCATCATCTCCTGTTAGCCCAGAAATGTTTGGTTCCACCAGTTTATAGTCAAAGAGGCGATGAAAAGTCAGAAAAAAGATTCAAAGGAAGCTTTTTTGCCCTGCACTTTCTTGGTTGATTTGGTTTCAGATTATGTCCAATTCTGCTCAGTTCATGCACTTTTTGCACACAAGAAACTAAATAAAAATGTCTACTTTCTTTTTGCGCGCAGGAAAGTGAATTCATAAAATAAAATTAGCATCAGCAGCTTAAATAGAAGGGTGGAGAGGGCACCAGGGTATCATGGATTTGAGTGGTGAAAAAGAAAAACCCTTTACTTGGTTATGACAAAGCTCTGACGCACTCTGCCTCATCCATTAGTTGTCTGCGTGAAGCTGAAAAGCACAAAAGAGTCTGCTCAAGTGTAGATAACCCAGGGGTCCCTATGTGTCTGTCTCGTTTTTATTTTTTTGCATGTATTTTCCTGGTCTTGATGCAGCATTCTCCTCTTAAAAGACTGTCTTTTTCCATTCAAGTCCTAATGTTGTTCTTCATTGTCATATTTTGAAATATGGCAGAGACCTTTTATCTCCTGTAACATATTAGACGACACCCCAGCTTCTTCCACTGACGACATTGAGCGTTCTTGATTAAGCTTCATCCAGACAGATTTTGCAAAGATGTGGTCACTCTGGGAAAGGCAATAATTAAAATGTCCCCTCTTCCCAATAACATCTCTAGAGATTTATGTTCATCAACCTAATTGATTCATCTTCATATTTCGAAATCCATGAGTACTTTATGACTTTACGCTGTAATTGCTGGTGGGAGGCGCATTGAGCTGTGAAAACGGCCAATAAAATGCAGCCTACTGTGTGAGGTAAAACACAGCGGACTCCAAGGAAGCAAAAATGGGCTTAAATCTCAGAGAGATGCTCCAAAAAGGGCTTTGAAAATGTATTGTTTGTGTCAAAAAGCTGGAAACTGGTTATACCATGTGACCATTTACATCTCTAAAGATACGGGCATACTGTGTGTTTGGCTGCACCTTCAACAATGCGTTTTCTAAAACATGTTCTAAAACGTGCATTTAGCCCATGGTGTTCGCACTGGACAAGCAGGGAGGGGTTTCCTCTTCTGTTACCACTGTTTCACTTGTGCATGTCCACCACCTACAGGTGGAAGAGGCTTGGTGCAAAACGTTGAAGCGGCGCAAGTTCTTCTTTGTGATCAAAGAGTTGGCACTTCCGTGAATTAATGGAGATGCCATCCATACGCCCCTGATTTCAATGCCTGCTCAAGGGCCATGTATTTAGTACGTTGTAGATTACACGTGTAATTCCAATGACGAGTCTATGATAGCACGTGTAAACATGTATTTATGTGTTGCTATGCAATTCTCTATAAACAAAAGGCTCATCCACTGAACAAAAGTTCCACCAGGTCAAACCTTTGACCAAATTTAGGGACTCAGGTTAATTTAGGGAAGTGCCAACCATTAGAAAATTGATCATGGACAAGAAATTTGTGTGCAGACGGGATTATATGACACCTAGTCTTTCATGGATTGGAATAGAGCCGTGAAAGAAAAAGTTTGGTGCAAAATTTGTGAAACACACTGCACCACTTTGACAGTTTGTGACGTGACACAAAGATAGGTAATCCACAATGATGAGAATGAATCATAACATGATTTCAGCAGATAATGGAATTTTGTTGTTAATATTCATTCTCTAAACCCGCTTTGTCCCTTTTGAGGTCACTGGAGCCTAACCTGGCCTCTTGTGGGTAGAACCTGGACAAGTTGCCTGTTTGTTGAAGGGCCACAATCCCACACCCATTCACACCTAGGGACAATTTAGACTGACCAATTGACCTATGAAGCATGTTTTTAGATGATGGGAGGAAGCTGGAGCCCCTGGAGAAAACCCACCCATGCCCTGGGTAGAACATGTCAACTCTACATAGAAAGGTGATGCTGGTCCAGGTCCCCCAACTGGGATTTGAACCAGGGCCCTTCTTGCTGTGAGGCAAGGGTTCAAACCACTGCTCCCCCATGCAGCCCTTCCTACATTGACAATTGTCAAGAACATCCCCAGTACTTTGATTGAATTTAATATTTAAAGTTTTAACATTTATATAAGCTTGTTTAAACCTGTTTTAAGTCCTTTTAGGACAAAATGAAGTTTATTGTGTCCACAGTGTATGTTAACCTTGGTAATAAATAACTATTATTTTTGATTGTTAAAGAATTGCATCATTTTCAAACTGGACCCCTTCCTTTATATATAGTGACTTTTATCAGATGTAGACACAGCTGCAACCCTCACACTTCTATAAAGGGAGGTGAGATAACTTTGGTAACATTTGTCATTGTACATTATAACAAACTATTGCTGGTATCTCTGAGGTTTCAAGGCCACAGCTGATTTAATCTTACACAGAAACTGCCCTTTAAACAAAGATGTGTTTTTCATTTTTCCTAATGAGTCGATAATGAACTAACGGGAATCACTACACACTTTCTTACCTAAAATATAGCATGTCATTCCCAGCTGCAGATGGATGTAAAATGAGTGATAATTTTGACAGCATTTTGAAATGCAATTCAATTTTTTTAATGAAACATAAAGCTAACAAAGCTAACAACTTACAATTTGATTGTCCACAAATTCATCTTTTTTTTCCAGATTTAAAACAACAAAAATATTATCCAAACAAAACTTTTTACACATTTTTCTCATAAAGGAAAAGTTTGGAATTTGTAAAAGAAAGTTTGCAATCCACAAAAACCAAAAAAAAAAAAAAAAAGCTTTTAAAGCTTTACCAGGATATATTAGGCATCTTTATGGATGCATTTCAGGCTCAGCTAAAAGCACAAGTGACAATATTTCCAAATGAAGCTCTGTGCATGTAAAGGCAAACAAATGGGTTCCTCTTGTCTAATTACAAAACCTGAATATTGCCCGGCTTTTTCCCATTTACGGAGGTTCGGAGAGGCTGCAAATGTTGATTCGCATTAATAGACTCTGGAAGAATGGTATAAATGCGTAAAAAGCCGTGTCTTTGTAATCCAGAGGCACATCCAGCGCCTACACCATCTCTCACGCCGCGCTGCTTCACTCATTTGTTCAACTTAGAAAGGGCCACTTACAGGAGAACATGGCGACATCAAATGGTCTTAGTCAGCAGGATGATAAATGATCTTTGCACAAGATAGTTCAGCCAAGCAAAACAAACAGCTCTTCTAATGATTTCTCATAAAGATGTTTATAAATCTGTCCGAAATCATGCATGACGCGCTCTGCATGACTGCTTGTTTTCTGACATTTCTTTGGGTTCGTGTCATTGCATCCCCAAACAACGCTCGTGGTTCCTATTTGAAAGATTTCCGTCACTTGCAAATATCCTTTAACCTATAGGGGTGTTAAACTCAAGTCCTCAAGGGTTTCGCTTCTGATTACCTGGGGAAGGTGTGTTTAGTCAAAGAGGAGCTTCACTGGCCCTCAAGGCGTGGAGTTTGACACCCCAGCTTTAACCGCTTAGACGTGTGAACTCAAAAGTGAGTCGAAAAGACAAAAATTAGTCTTTCAGTTTGCAATTTGGAGTCATCTGGTGTTAATTCTTTTTGTTTGGACAATTTTAAACATCATTTTTCATTATTTTCAAAGAGGGCCAAATGGAGTTCCTCTACAACCTCAAACAACAGAAAGTCTGGAGCATTTTTCGAGAAAAACAGAACCATTTTGAAATTGTGCTAGAAATCATTTTGCTTTATTTTCTAAATACCTGGTGGCCGGTGGCACTTGAAATGAACGGCCGCCATCCGGACATGTTTTAACATCCTCCAGTCAGAGCCAGAAAACCGGTCGGCGATTCTGGCTGCCACGGACCTGTGGCTGTTGCCCGATTTTGTAATGGCGTCATGTCACCGTACTGCCACCACACAACTTTGAAATGTGCGCGGGCGGCCACTGACAGATGTCAACGTTTAAAGATATAAAGTTTTTGCTTTGTCGTAGAACCTCCACGACCACCGCAAAGCGTGTAAAAATGCGACTGCCAACTAACTGTCATTGCATGACCAACAGCAGAATTTTCTAAAAAAACCTTTCATTTATGTTGTCATTTGGAGGCAATTTTTAATTAATTCCAGTGTTAATTTTTCAAGTCTTTACTTTTCTAGATGCATCACCTTTCCTGAAGCCTTTTTTCAAAACTTGGTGGCATCGGTAACATCTATTCTTGAATGATAAGCGTCTTGGCCTCAATAATAAACTTAATAATAAAGCTGTTTTAAATTCCAAAAGTAGGAATAAAACATTTTTAGAAGAAACAGCAGCAAATTCTTTTCACTTCTTCTACAGAGTAGAACAGAATGAAATGATTTCTTCACTAAACCTCAGGGACTCACTTCTTCATGTTCTCATGGTGCCAACTTTTACCTTTTTTTATGGTCCTGCTTGTTTGCCTTTGCCTTCTCAAAGCAAATCGCCTTTGCTAAAAACGTGGCAGGGAGTTGATTGTTCACAATACACCGTTGGTGCTTTTGCATAGTGACTGTATTCCAGTACAAAAGGTCTTTTCCTTCTGACAATCCAAAGACACATTTCTTCTTACTTATGTCACCAGCATGCAACTATTTATGTTTGTTTAGCAGATGCTC
Source organism: Oryzias celebensis (assembly GCA_014656515.1). Classification (NCBI taxonomy): domain Eukaryota; kingdom Metazoa; phylum Chordata; class Actinopteri; order Beloniformes; family Adrianichthyidae; genus Oryzias; species Oryzias celebensis. Next base: position 13,728,518 of record BNCR01000018.1, on the reverse strand, counting down.
AAATTCTAGACCACTTTGGTCTTGTTGTCACAGCCTGAATGGTCTCACAGCCGGATTTAGTTAGCAATGATACAAAATCAACACGTCGAGGTTATGGGCAGCAATGTGTTGCCATGCAATTTAACGTCCAATAATCTTTTGTCAGCCTTCACTTACAGCACACAAATATTGCTTTGAAGACCAGAAAACGGTGCAGGGACATGTAGGGGAATTATTTTATGCTCACGACCATAAAAAGAGCGATCTCTTGGAGGTCAAATGTTCTCTGGCGTGGAAAACTGAAGTGCTTGGTGTAGATCATTATTTTGAGGAGGAAAAGAGTTTTTTTTTGTTCTAAGTAGTAACTCAGGCTTTTGAATGAAAGATGATTTACGAGGAACAGAGGGGATTGCAAACTATGCTTGGTAACCACATGAGAAGTAACGTTCCAAACAGGAAGTAAGCGTTGGCTTCAAGAAGCCAAAATCCCAGAAGCTTCCATGGAGAAATAAAAATATGTGGTCTCACGTCAAAACGTTTGATTGACAGATTCCAATATGCTCACTTCTGATTGAAGAGAGTGGTTGCCATACAAATGATGACTCAGACAGACTTGGACCAATCACAGCTCAGTAACAATTCCTGGTTCCAACACTGCGGCGTCCGTATTGGGGAAAAAACGGCCACTGAATTGACTTAATTTCATTGGAGCTGGAAGTCTGTCATTTTTTATGGGTGACGTTCACTCACTTGGTCCAGTTTTCTTCTACTTTCAATGGAAGTAATTTCTTCATCGAGTGTGTAACAGCATAAAGAGCAGAGTATATGTCCAGCCTGAGGATAAATACATTCTTTCAGGCCATTTTTTGGTCTCAAAATGTACCAGTAGTGGTTTTTGGTTTTATTGATAATTTGTCCAGGTTGGGAGAAAACACTTTGTTAATAAAACTAGAAAAAAAAGATTTCTGTTTTTTTATAAATCAAGGCATCTTTCTTTCTATATATCTATAAATATACATGTTTCTGTTGTGTGCACACTGTAAGAAAACAATATTTGAGTCTGCTTTTCCTTTGTCACCTTTGTGTTATTAGCCAATATTCGAGCGGGTGAGTGACAGAACCGATGTGGCCTGGAGATTGAAGGTCAAGTAACAAATGCTGTGCACCTGGTTCATAAATGTATGTCTGAGATAACAGAAGTCCTCCCTTCAGTCTGTCCTCGTCCAGCAAATATCTGTATCCAGAACTCAAATCTAACATCTAAATTCTGAAACCTCATTTTGTTTTAAAGCCCTGTTCTGCTATTAGGTCTTATGCCACCTGGAGAAAAACGGATGTTTACCGGCGGCAGTAAACAATGATTGTTGCTGCTGTGGGGTTTGACCCATGTTGGGCTTTTAAGGTAATCTCCACTGTATTTTAGTAGAACAAATCTCCAGCCTCCGCTTTTACAAAGAAACCAATCAGCGATGCGACCCTCCAGCCTGCAGAGGATGATTCCTATCCACTGGAAAATACCTGTTTGCTTATTTATTGCCTCTGGTTGTGCTCTCCACCCACTCTGTGCATGTCCTGGCTGAACACTTTACCACTTCCAACACTTTGACTGACCACACAAAAACCACTTAATCATCTGTATAAATTTGATTGATAGATTTTTTTGTGTTATTACTCTACTCTGTTCCTGTAGGCTGGAGCTACAGATCACAGGCAGAACACCTCAAGACTGACAGGCTGGTGAATCTCTGATCAGAGACCTGCTGGGCTCCGGTTCGTACTAACGTGTCCAGTAGTGCTGAGCGATGAAGATCCCTCTGTGGTGCCTGGTGGTTCTGCTGGCATGCCTCTTCAGCCCTGGACAATGTGACTGTCAGGGGGAATGTGTGGCTTGTGGTCTGCTACTGCAGCAGCAGCAGCTGCAGCAAACCTTCAATACCATAGTAAGTTCCTTAACTTATTCAGCTCCAATTTTTAATGGGTTTTTCTTTTTGTTTTCACTTTTTCTACCCAAAAAAAAAAAATAAATTAGAGAAAATACTGAGAGTAAGAGAATTTTTTCCATTTATTTTGAAAAACTCAACATGCTCTTCGGCGATTTTAGTTGTTTTTTTTTACTCTAAAACTTAGCTTTTGATCACTAAAATTGGTTAAAATTAATAAATACATAAATAAAAAATAAAAAATAACTTTTTTGGAAGAAGTATTTCCGATAACATGTAACACATTCTTAATTGTATTTTGAAAAGCTACAAAAACTCTTAGTTAATAGAATTTTTTTTGGTATGTTTGTCGTGTCTACAAGTTAGTGTTCAGGCACTTTTTAGAAAGAAATTATTTAAAAATTTATAAAACATCATTTCCAAAGACACTAATTATGTCAGGGATTAATATACACAATAGTAGGCTGTAGTTGCTACAAAAAGTACATTTTTGAAATGTTTAATTAGATAATGGGAACAAACATTTATTATGTCCCTTTTAAAACTGTGTGTTCTGAAAAGGTCTGAACTAGAAGTAAAAAACAACAAAAAGTGATGATCTTACTTCTTTAACTTTTTTCACATTTCCCAGTGGATCTGCAAATTCGTTTACTTCTGTTTTTTTTTTTACTTTATACAAATCATGAGTAAATATGATCTCAGTGTGATCTCAGTTTGCAATGAAAGTAATTTACTTACAGTGACAGGTTTATTTAGGAATCTTTTTTGTGAACTTTATTAAACACTAGATGTTTGTAATGCTCATTCTGCGCTGCTCTGCTCCTCTGTGAACAACAGCTAAATTCATATCTTTTATAGACTTCTCTTTGGAACTGGTTGCTTGAAAACACGTTGCTGTGGGTGGTGTGAACGTAGCTTTGGATTTATTGGTGACTTCATTATTTGCCTATCTCTGTTTGGCCCCTAAAAACCAAACTGTCCAGGCTTTACCACTGCCTTTAACTAACAGTTATTGGAATAGGCTCCAGCAACCCCATGACCCCTAACAAGAATTGACAAATTTAGAGGATGAGTGAATGAAAGGAAGAAAAAGATTTGTTCACTGTACAAAATCTTTGAATTAAAAGCCAAACTTTTCAGATCACGATAGCCTTAATTTCATTGCTGGAAATGACGTTTTCTACGGTGGCCCTGGAGGCCAAATCACATTAAAAAAATCACCAAATACCAAAGCATTTTAAAGCTCACAATTAAAAAAGCAAAACAAATCATAAAACAAACAACATTACATTTTAGAAACCAAAGAAAAATCCCAGAAACCAAAACACATTTTAATTAAATGAAATCAAATGCCCGCATACCTATAAGCGTTTTATGATTAGTATGTGGTAATCAATCAGGTAGACACATTTTTCCAACAAACCTACAATATTTGTCAAAATTGTCCTCAGAAATTGCACCTTTTATACAATGGGCCAATTCTGCAAATCTTTGTGTTATCATGTGAGTACAGAGCTGCATGGCGTGTTTGCGTATTCACGAATCAACAGCAACGGGGCTGTGCTTCGTGACCAGCATGCATCCTATTCTACTTAAACCAAACTTCCACACAGTCTCATTTCCAAGCAGTCCAAGACACATCGGCGGGCAGAAAATAGTCCGTGGGCGTCCATGAATAGCAGCAGAACGGCTAATTTAGCTGATAATGATGCAGGGAAAGACAGCTGGGACCTTTTTGGGAGTTGAAATGGAACTCTGTAATTGACTGCTCCTCAGCATCACCAGCTCGGGCCTGCAGTGGTGACTGACACATTTTATCAGCTGTTCATTGTGTTAGCCTCCTTCCCATTGAGCCCCAGATGGAACCCACTGAGCAATTCCATTGTTTGCCACTCCAGACGGTGTGAGGCCACTGTTGTTTGTTAGAATGTCAGGACCCATTGATTTATTAATGCACACACCTCCACACTGGAGCGTGCATCCGAGCATCGGCAGACGTTGTACACACACACGTCTCCATTCATTACATAATGTTGCTGCAAGTTAAATGCCAGCTTTTGTTTACATTTGTTCCAATTATCCTGGATGAGACTCTTAATTATACAATCTGAGCAGCTTCTACATGCTGACTTTAGTAGCTCTGTGCTGTGCTGCACAAATGTGAGGGCTTGAATTCTTCATCTGAACCTCTGGATTAACCACTAATTTCATAAGAATACATGTATTTGCAGACATCTTAAAAAACTGTAAACTTTTTAAAAATATTTTGAATAATGGCTGTCTAAGGATCTTGTGGTTAGTCAAAAGTTAGTGAATAAAATATGAAGCCTAAAAAAAATAGACCCAGGAATTGTTTTTGTTTCATTTTTCACACTGAAATGGTTCAGACGACAGATGACATCAGTAAAACAAAACACAGCTTTTAAATTATTTCATTTAGCTGGGGGGGAAAACGTGCTTGGCCTATAAAATATTTACCTCCGCTTGCTCAGTTATAAATTAAAAACAAGTTTTGGAGGACTGACTTCTGTTTGAAATACAACTTTTCTGTAGAAACAGACTGATAGAGTGGGTCAAAAAAAAAGCATGAAGTTGCTTTTAAGAAATTGACAAACCAGAAAAAAAGTCATTCAAATGTAAAGGTCTGGAAAGGTTTTCGGTGACTTGCTGTAACCGGGATGAAAGCCAGTAACCACACTGGAAAAAACCTTCTTCCCAAAACAAGGTAAACAATATAGAATACAAAATGTTTCCCCTTGTTAAAAATGAAAAAATCTGCCAGATGGGACATTTAAAAGAATATTAATTTGTTCCCTCAAACTTATCATTTGTGCCAGTAAAGCACACATTTGTGTGCACAAGATGCTAATTCGTCACACAAATTTTTGAATTTTTGTGTACCCAAAATATTAATCTGTGTGAACAATGTGCTAATTTGTGCTTTATTTATTACAGAGCTGAGTAAAGTATTATTATATTTATTTTTGTCCTGAAAATGCTAATTTGATGCCACAAAAATCGAATATATGTGTACAAACTGATCATTTCTGTGCACAAAAATATCTTGCTATAAGGGGAAAGAGCTAACCATTATGCCACCATGCAGCCCCTTCTTTCAGAAAGTTCTACATTACAAGAAGTAGCAAACATTTCTACTGAAATGTATCTGGGATTAAAGGTCTCAGAAACAATGATCCAACATATTTCTATTTAGATTTTTAACTTGTCATATAACAGAACAAAATGATGGTAAAAGCTTTAATATATTCTGAGAGTGGATTATTACTAGAGTGCTCTTAAAGCACATTTCTTTCTTCTGCTGCACAACAGTTTCTAGTTGCTGTTCAGAGGCAAAGATCTCAAAGCATTTACATCTCTAGAGATTAGTTTTTAGTGACGGTGCACAAAAATCTGAACATTTCTGACTTGGCGTTTCTATTTTAAATCTAGTAAATGTTTTTAAAAAAGTTCTATAATAGACATCTAAATATAGCCACAGATTAGACATCTACAGGTAGATGTGCAGGAGACTTCTATATGCAGAACGCTATTAGTAAACATCTAATAGAGTAAGAAACTACCCAAATGACTTGTTTGCAACGTGCAAGGCATGGTGGGACCGTGATGCAATTAGTTGTGACAAAGTCGTCTGCCAGAGATCTAAACCGTGCAATAGACCTCTATGAATTGATGCCTATCATGCATATCTATATCTGTGAGCTTTAAAAAAAAGATTTAGATATCAAACAGAAGTGTCTGTGCCTAGTTGGGAGCTAGCAGGTACTTCCTGTTTGGAGCGCCACAGGGGTGGCAGGGTTACTTAGTCCAGTTCTCATATACAGTAAATAGTTCGATCACACTTTCCTTCCTACTTGCATAGAATTAACAAAATATGAAAGATAACATGGACCATGGTGGTGGTAGTGTCATGTATGGGGCTGTTTAAATATTAATGGAACTATGAAGAATTTGCTGAAAAAATTATCCAAAAAGATTGAGTCTTGTATTAAAAAATAAGCAATTGTTCCTAAAGAATCAAGTTGTTTTAGTTTGTAAGCTACAAAATGATGCTATGTTTTTATCTTAATCCACTCAAAACAGTGTCTTACCTCCAAAAGACAGACCCTTCTTTCATCCATCTTTGAAACTGCCTTCACTTTTAAGAATTTCCACAAGCCTTTTATTCTGTCTCATACATAAACACATACACAACCACCTCATAAACTCCTTTAGATTGCTGAATTGATCTGACATGGAGGATTCCCTGATGTGCTCATTTCATTTAGGATGGATAATTAATTTCTGCTGATAGATTCAAGACGGAACTCCTCTGCCCTGGTTTCTTTGATGTGAGCAGGTTTTCCCTGATAACAGTGCAGTTTATCTCATTTGAGCGCGATTCAACTACTGCAGTAAATGGGATTTACTGCGAAGCTTAAAGTGAAATTTAACTCAAAGAGCTTGAAGAAAAGAAAGGAGGGCAGGGATACGTATGCACACATCTTTACTCTATTTTCAGACAAACTTGTTGCAGAAAAAGGAGAATTCTTACAAGTCATTGTGGTTTTGATACAAATTTGAGTTAATAATGCTGAGTTTTGTTGGTGTTTTTAAGAAATTCCTCTCTTCTTAAGGATTTTTTATACCAAAATGGGTTTTATTGAAATCAAAAGTGCACTTCAGAGGCTGTCACACGTCCTTCTCCTTCCACTGGTACAGTTTGATCCATCAGGAGACTTGAAGCATTAAGTCAGCTGTCAAAGTGTTGATAACAAGAACGAAAAGTCATTAAAACAAGGACAACTTCACTCCCAGCAAAAGAAAAATAATTTCCAAGACATTAGAATTTTAAGAGCAAAATCATCACCTTGGGTCTTTGGGAGTCACTTATCAGCAAATGACATCAATTACCTGCTGTCCTTCACACTGCTTTGTAATGTCTTCCAATTTGGCGCTGACAATCATTCCGCAGTCGCAGATGTCACATTTGTCAAATGATGGACATCTCATATCGCCGTACAACTTTCCCTGCCCGCTGAGCGCAGCCGGAACAAGACCTATTAACTCTTATGACACAAAATCTGTCTGAGTTAAAAGACTGTTTCCTGTCCTGAGCTCCGGCTCTGCCATGTTGTCATGCCGTCTGTCTTTAGCATCGTTTTTTTCCTCCTATGAAATGACAGATGTTATCAACTGGCTTTTGAGCTGTAAAATGAGCCTTTTATTACAGCTTATTGATAGAAAAATAAAGAATAATCCACTTTGATTATTATTTATTACACTAAAGCTGAAAAAAGTCAACATGTTGGACATTTTTTGGCCCATTTAGACACAAGTCTTGGTTTCATTCCCAACAGATTAATGTTTTTCAGTGATTAATCGTTAAATATTCTTATTTATTTTACACAATTTCCAACCAGATTGGTTTCTATATTTAGTATGTATTTTCTAGAACCAAGTCATTTAAGTCTTATTACCTTATAACATCCTAAATAAAGAATAAAAGGATACTTTCACTCAATGGATTTAGTTAGGCATTACCATTTTTGTTGATTTTTCCCAAAAAATGTTTGATTTAATTTTAAATTCCCATTAGTGAAATTTGTTTTCTACATTTAGCCTATCCCCCACTGGAGAGGTTGGCTGCTGACACACCCACACTATTTGGTGCTTTAATCCCCAATACAACCCATTAATACTTCTAGTCAAACAAGAACTGGGTCGTTTTTTACCAGAGGCTTTGGTATGACTTGACTGTGGATTTGAACTCACAACCCACCAGTCTCAGGGCAGTCTCAGAGTAGACACTACCACGCTGGAAGAGTTGGTTAAACCGTTTTCTTCTGAGAACGGGGTTGGCATCATAGACTCTATAATATGAAGACTATTTTGTTGATTTAAACTTTTTCTCCCAACAATGCGACTTTACAAAATCAATGAATCGATCTTTACTGAATTGTTTTGTACAAAATACTAATTTGTACTCAGAAAATGCTAATCTTTGTCCACAAAATGCAAAATATTGGCACAAAATACCAAGTTGTGTCCACAAAATGCTAATTATTGCTCACAAAATAATCATTTGTGCAGGCAAAATACTGATTTGCATTCAGATTACACAAATGGATGCTTACAAAACAAGCATTTGTGCACAAAAAATGCTAATTTGTGCTTATAAGTTGCTAATTTGTGTCTAAAACATAATAATTTGTGTGCACATAATACTTATGTGTGCAATCAGTCACATCAGGACCTTTTAAATCTGAATGAGACGGAATTAAGGATTCAACAGTGATGCAGTGTACCGTCAGGTACAAGTAAAATCCAGATTCAGGAATAGATTAAAAACCATAGGTTAGCTTTAATATGTTCTTGTGACATTTTTCTGATGATGGAGGACATATATAACGAAATTTAAGCTTAAAATTGCCGAGTATTTCTTTATTTAAATCGTTGTGAATCAGGAGCAGACGAAAACATGCCGCTAGAAAAAGTTTGTGGGTGGGACATAAGGCTTATATTGACACGCTCCCTGCTCTGCTCCATTCTCATAATGGTAGATTCATGTACGTTGTTGTTTAAACTGCACTTCACCTTTTTAACTTGTTTATTTTTGATCTGTTTTAGTCTGAATAAATCCCTCTCATTAGCCCCGCCCACTTCTTTTGCTGTGTTTGCATCCCAGACAGCAACCGATACATTACTTGTGAGAAAAAAACCTGCTAACATTTTTATTATTCATACTTAATCATAAAGTTTCTACATTGCGGAGCACCTGAAACTCTTAAATACAGTTTTTGCACTTTTTTTGCTTCAGTCTCTTGTCGTCCTTGAAAGGTGCACTTTACTCAGCTCTTTCTTTGTCCCCTGTAGGTGTGTCTGCTGGAGTGTGAAGGTCATGCTTCCTCCTCCCTCACATGGGAAGTGTGTAAACGTGCCGTGAAGCACCAGGAAACACTTCAAGAAGGAGGCGCTTATTTGAAGAGGGGAGGGGAGCAGCTGGAGCTGACCTCCGAAGACCTGAACTCTGACAGTGGACTGCTGCAGCCCGCAGATCGTTTCCAGGATCCGGATGAGGCGGATCTGCGCAGTGTCCAGTATGACTCATCCCTGCTGGAGTCCTTGGAGGAGGGGGAGAGCCTGGATCCCCGCCTTGAGGGCAAAGAGGAGACGCAGAGGGATGAGAGGGATGTGAAGGGCCAATCAGAGATGGATGAGGATGACGACAGTTTACAAGTCGTCTCCTTGTCTAAACGCTTCGGTGGATTTCAGAGGGGGCGCCACGGATACAGGAAGTTGATCGGGTCCCCCATGAGGCCTCTACAAAAGCGCTACGGGGGCTTCATAGGCGTCCGCAAGTCTGCCCGCAAATGGAACAGCCAGAAGCGGGTGAACCAGCTGCTGAGGCAGTACCTGGGCATGAGGAGCAGCCGTAGTGGCAGGTTCAACGCCCCCATGAATCGAGCGTGGAGGCAAAACAAACTCTAAGTCCGTCTGCTATTGTCATCAGATCCCTCCTTCCCTCATTACCACAACCTGCCAACCATTTAATTTTTCAGCAACACCTTTGAGTTGGACCTGTGACGTCAGCATCGTGATCAGAATAGACTCCATCTCTCTGCACCTCTCTCTGTGTCTCTGAGTAACTAAAATGTTTTGACCGTGATGTCCCTCTTCTTAAACATGCCATACTGTGAAATAAAAGAATTAGAGAAGTGCAAATGGAATATATTTTTGTGTGTCAGTATAATAAAAGGGGCCAGTCTGAGTTTGGACAGCTGGTTGACTGATGTTTTTCCAGACTGACTTCTTGTTGAAGGCTTTTTCATACCTGCGCTGATCGGATGCAAGTGTTTTCTTCCACTTTAAAGGATGCATGGATGGAAATGCCCAAATGCACAGATTTTTAATCTACCGAGCCTTGGACAAGACATTCAAAAACAAACAAAAAAACTATTACCTCAAATTATTAATGACTTCTGGCCACAAACCAGTAGTTACTGCACACAAATTAGCATTCTGCGGCCACAATTCAGTACGTTATGCACAGAAATATATATTTTGTGTGGATAATTTAGCATTCTGCTAGCATTTTGTGATCACAAATTAGTATTTGTGTGCACAAATAAATACTGTGTTTTTTCAAATTAGTGTTTCTGAGTACAAAGTAGTAATTTATACGCACAATTGGCATTTTGTGGCCACAATTTAGAATTTTGTGAGGAAAATTTAGCATTTTATGTGAACAAATTAGTTTTTGTACAAACAAATTAACATTTTTGGGCACAAATTAATATTTTTGGGCACAAATTAGTCTTTTATATGCAAAACATAACATTTTGTTTGCACACTTAAGCATTTAGTAGGCACAAATTAATATTTTGTGGGCACAAATTAGCATTTTCTGTGCACCAATGAGCTTTTTGTATGCACAACTTAGTGTTTTATGGACACATTAGTTCTGAACACCCAAATTAGTCTTTCATGTGTACAAATTAGTAGTGTATGCAGAAATTATTTTTTGTGCACACAATTTAGTATTTTGTGTTGACAAATTAGCCTTTTAAAATAATCAATTCCTGCTAATGCATTACACTGTATTAGACTGGATTGCACTTTAATATACTGTAAGTTGTGTGCACAAAACACTATTTTAGGCACGCAAATAACTTTTTTGAGTGCACAAAATGCTAAAAAAAAAGTGCATAAAGTTAATAGTTGAAGTAATTATTGGTGTGCACAAAATACTATTTAATCTACACAAATAATTAATTTAAGAAAACATGCTTTTAATGTTATGTCCAGGGCTCTGTAATAATCGTAAAAGGCCTTTTGTGGGGAAAAAGAAAATGAAATTTCACTTAATTTATTATGTATTTGCACTCCTTTAACCTAACCTAAGTTTCTCTTCATGTCAAAGAGGAAACAAGTAAATAAATTGTCAGTGGAGCACAGTTATGTCTGTGAGATCATTCAATAAGAACAAAACATGTTCGGACAGTGGAGCTGCTGAAGCACAAACTCTTCATTATTGCTTAAAGAATCCAATTTTCTGCTTAAAAGGTTTAATTTACTAAATACAATGGGGATAAGATTGCTTTTCTGGACTCTCCTAAAGAAAACATGCTTCTTTATCCTCTTTTGTGCTCAAAATCTGGTGTTTTAAGTTTGCCACGCAAACCTTGCGGGTGTGTAATGAGTTTCGTGGAGATTGAACAGCAGGTTGGCGGGAGGCCCAAGCGCTCTAGAAGGCGGAGCAACACTCCCCTCTGCTGTTTGATGAGTGGAACTGCAGCTTGAACACCTGCCTGATGCTTTATGCACTTATATAAATAAAATACATTTGTAAGAAATAGCATGAGCAATGCTACTATACATGAGGTAAATAAAATGCAAAAAAAAAAATGCAAAACTTTTAAATGCAATCTGAAAAATTACTTTAATAATCCTAGTCCCGGTTAAATCTCTAAACATTTTCATTCAGTAAAGACAGATTATCAAAGCAACATTTGAGAACTTATTACTTATTTGTCGGTAATGTGAATGCATTATAAAAGATAGAATACATGCATAACTATAGGTTATCAAATAAAGGAGTTTACAAGAAAAAACTTGTATTTAGGAGAAAGCATTTGCTCTAAAACGGAGGAAGCTGAAGCTGCTTGGGTCATTAATCTAGTACCATAAAATATGAAAATATGTCTAACAGCTTCAAATCAATCATTGTAATGCACCACTGAACAAGAGGAGCTCGAAGCACGCTGTACATTTCTGGTGAAAAAAAAAGAAAACACTAGTGCAATTCATTGTTTTGCCTCTTAATAGTGTTCAAGTATTTACTAGTTTTGGGTTAATAATTAATATAGTTTGTGCATATGAATGTGCGGATGAGTGTGGAAAGCTTACATGTGTTTCTCTGTTAAACTCCACACAAAAACACAGATGTCGAGTACCGTGTTTGTTTCCCGCCACATATTTTGACGTTTTCCTGTTTACTTATATGATGTATAAAAAACTGTAATAAAATAGTTTGCTACTCCTGTCGTGCACTGTCTTGCAGTAGAAATGAAGGAAAAAAAGCATCTGAAATTCTCAGTGCCTTTTTTATTTTATTATGTTTGACAATATATTTCCTCTAATACAAACTCCTTCCCATAATGCTCGTCGCACAGCTTTCACAGAGAAAAATTCATTTGGTTGTTTGCTAAAACACAGGCGGGAAGGGAACCAGTCTCATGGAAGGAACTTGGTTGAGTCAAACCAAATTTAGCTTATTCTTGTGAGTTAGTATAACAACAAAGTGCCAAAAAACATAAAAGTATAAACAAAGACAATTTTTACAAAAAAAAAGAAGGGTATAAAATACTCATACGTAACTCAAAGCGCACAATATGATGCACATCATAACCACTGTGTAAACACTGGAAGATTGGAATAACAGGAAACAACTCAGTCTAATACAGTGGAGCTACAGGGGCAGAAGTATAACCTTTGGATGAAGTAAGTGGGAGGCGGCTTAACAAATCACATGGTCAAGGGCAGTCGGACAGCACCATTGCAGACTTCAGGTTTTCAGGATCAAGTTACAAAGATACACAAAAGTCTATTTGCATTCCTTTTAGGATCCAAAAATAAACCGCGAAGGGAAAAACATTAAAGAAAAATAACCACGCACACACTAAGAAGAGCTTGTTTTTCTGGACTCCTTTATATTCTCTTTCTGATAAAAGTCTCTGTTTCATCCGACTGTCTCTCCTTCCCGGGGAAGTGGTTTAGTCCGGGAAGCGCTGGCACGCCTTTTTCCAGCGGCAGGCCGTGCACCACTGATCCTTGCGCTCCACGCCGTACACTTTGCGGCATTTCTTGGCCTCACCGCGACCTTTCCTGGAAAAAAAATCTGTGTTAAAGACCTATTCTGATAAAAATGATTTTGCAATCTTCTTGTTGCATTTAATCCCGATGATGGAGCACATAAATAAAAGAAAATTACGCTTAAAATCGCATTCGTGATTATTTCTTTATTCAAATTGTTTTGAAACAGGAGCAAACAAAAAAAAAGTAAAAGATTGTTTTTATTAAGTTGAAAATACGCTGGGCTTACAACTAGCATGTTTTTTGTAGTAGAAGTTGCTTTTTTTTGGCCCAGGACGCAACTGAAGCTCCGAACACACCGCGCACGTGACGTGTGTTTAAGAAAGCTCGCTATTTTTGTTGCAACAGTAATGTTATGTTGGGGGTGTGAGGAGCTGTAAGCTAGCATGATAGCATGTCAACAGAGAGCGAGCTCTCAGCAACGCGGAAGGGGGTTGCTCTGCGCAAATGGACCCGTCCACAATTCAGAGGCAAATTTCTGATGTCGCTCTGCAGAAACTATGTTCTAGAAAACAACAGATTTTTTAAAAATAATAACGAAAAGACGCTTTTAGACTGCAGACAACAAACCGAATCTGGATACCTGAAGGTGCAGTGCGTGCGGGAGGGTGACGCGCTGATGGGCTGCAGCCGGTTCTGCTGGAGCCACTGCTCTCCGACGCTCACAGACCGACAGCGAGGCTTCACCATCTGTGGGGACAGATACCCAATGACGTCTGGATAGGAAAAAAAAAAAAACACTCCGGGAAGAGGAGTTTGACCGGTTTCGATCAAGCAAAGGTCCTACCTGAGTGCTACTGTGGCCGGAGACGGTTGTGGAGGGGGTCCAAGCCTGGTTGCAAGGGCTTCTGGGAGCTCCAGATACCTGGACTGGGCTGCAAGCCTGGAGAAGACAGGAATCAAACATTTATATCTAGTACCATGCAAGAAAGATGTATTTAAGCACTTTTACTCAAACTAAAATACAGTAACCATTTAGATTGCAGAGAATGCATTTGATTTCAAATAAACATAAATCTGAACATTTTCATTTTATTATTTTTCCTCTGGCCTAGGCTAAGCCTAACAAGGCTTTTTTAACTTAGCATGCTCCATATTGTCAAACATGGTGGTGGCAGTGTCATGCTGTGGGGGTAATAAAAAAAAGGAAGTATTTCCCCTTGAAGAATACTTTGGTAAAAATACAGCCATCTCTCAGAGAAAATGTGAAGACGGACACGGGGAATCCAACCGGCGGGTGCTGAACAAACAATAAAACTGTTTTAACCAGTTCAGCAAATGGCTGACCACCAGGGAACATTTGACAGCTCCAACATGAAATGTCTGAAACCTGTTTACATTATTTATATGTGTGCTTGGTTTCGAGCTAGGAGCCAAAACAAAAGCAACAGCAATGAGTTAAACAAGCGGAAAGAACAAGTTAATTATAACACAAAATACACAAAATAAAGAAGAACAGGAAATTAAAAGAGCAAATTCTAACAACTTAAGATTTCTTTTTCACACCAAACTAGTCAAAAATATTTGAACAAACAGTTAAATTGGAAAACTTTAAAAATTCTTGGTCTATTTCTTTCCCAGGTTGCTTTGTCCAACTCTCCAAACAGCAGTATGTGAGCAGCTGAACTGAGCTGCTCACATCCTGTCCCGCATCCTAGACGGAGGTGAAGAGGAGGAGGAGGAAAGTCAGTTAACTCCTCCTCCCCGAGTGTTTCCGTTCACATTCTCGTTCAGCCGAAAACTAAACATCTGTGAGGAAACTTGCAATGCCTTTTAAAACTTATGTTTGCAGGTGAAATCCTTTCAAAGTAAGAGTCAATATATTTTTTCTCCCTCTAGCAGGCTGCTCTGTCTAGTCTCTGCAGAAGGGCAGGCAGGCAGACAGCTTGCTCTCTCGCTGTCACAAAGCATCCATTTACAGGCTCTGCAGCTCGGGGTAAATGCAGGTCACCAGTGAAATGTGCTGCTTTATGATGCATAAACAACACTGCAGCTCATCGGCTCTTTAGAGGGGCTGTCTGCTTGGGGGCGCGGGGTAAGGAGGACATCTGAAACAGCACAGCGGCCGTGTAAGACGAGACTCCAGCTCCAGCAGCTCCGGCACAAAGGTGCTTGTGTCCTAAATGGAACTCCACCTTATTCATTCTGATCCAGATTAACTCGTTTCTGCTTTTTGCTCAGGAGTTTCAGAAAAAAAAATCATTAAAAATGAATGTTTGCGATAGGAATTGAAGGAGCCACGGCAAAACTCAAACCACGAGTAGACGCAAAGAAGAACCTTAGTTTATGGAAGATCATGAAGACCCACGCTGATCATCTGTTGACCTATTCTTCAATCGTTTCTAGTGTGCTTTTAATCGTGATTATGTCGTTTTTAGCCAAAATCTAAAAAGTTGTGTCATTTTCAAGAACACAGTTTCTGCAGAGCGGCAGTAGTTCTTCAGAAATTCACCTGAGTTGTGGGCGGGATCGCTGGTGCAGAGCAACCCCGCCCCCCACTTTCCGTCACCCTTTTGTCATAGAAGCCAAATTGTTCTAATTTGTCGATTGGTGAATTCAGAATTCTAAATCATCTATTTTTAACAATTGTAAACATGTGACGGTTGCACTTTAAACTGTAACTTTCTTCCTCATCAAATGAATTACTGTGACCCAAAAACTCTCACACTTCTTCTGGTCCCTGGACTGTAACACCCACCTGATACAGATGCTCAGAGTGGATCTGCCAGAAGCTGCTGGGGGCTGACTGGCTGAGGGGACTGGGCCTGCTCGGCCCTGGTCCAGAGCTGGAATTGGACCTGGGCCGGGGAGTTGGGGGCATCTGGAGGTCTGAGTTTGGAGGAGAAGCACAAGGAGCCCAGCTGAGATGGACAGATGAAAAGGCCTGGCCCAGAGCCTGCTGGGCAGAAGGTGGAGCGGAGCAGGCCTCCACCGTCTCACAGCAGATCTTTGTGTAGTAGAAGTCCTCCTCGCTCTGGGACTGGTCCGACCCACTGCTGAGTATGAGGCCGACACAGAACGTAGAACAGTTTACTTCACCGCAGCCCAAACGGGGAATCTCACCTCCTCCTAACAGTTCTTCCATAATCTGAAAACTGTATTCCCTCCTGTTTTTTTAATGCTGTTTGCTCAAAAAAAGCAATAAACTGTCAGGTTTCTCCTCCAGGTCAGACTAGTTCATGGTCAGGCAGAGCACACACAAACATCTGAGACCGATGCATGAAGCTGATCCAAAACAAGGCCTCATTAGAGCCGTTTTTAGCCCCAAATCAAACTTGCATGACATGAAAACAGGAGGAAAGACATAGTTCCCATTTTGTTCGTAACGGTAACAGATGTTAAGAATGTATTTTTGCTTTGGTTCTGACAGGAATTCTTCACATTAAACTATGTCTAATCATCTCTGAAATTGAGTTTAAGTATAGTTTATGTTTAAAATAAATATAAAATATTGAATAAAAACCTTCAAAAATTAAGCAATAAATTGTAAAATGGTGTAAATATTAGACAAAACTAGACAAGAAAATCACACAAAATGTTGGAAAAAAATTACCATCAAAGGCAACAAGATTCTCATGAACATGACTGGATGTGGAGGCTTGTACTTCACTGAATAAAGCCTCGTTTCTTCCTAGCGGTTCAGTACGGTCTGGTCCGGTACGGTACGTGTTTCTAACAAGGTTAGAAGTTGCTGGTAGTGCGAATACGCTAACGAGGCTAATGCGTAGCATATTACAAATTGTTGAGTTCCTGTGAATGCGGTTATTAAAGTCTGACTGACAGTCTTATCTCCAACTCTTTTGTCTTGCTTAATGCACCTTATAGTTAGGTGTGCCTTATATAGGACATACATTTGAAAACAGACCATTCAATGTCTATAGTGCAGAAAATATGGTTGTTGTTCAGCTTTTGGCATATCCCCTCAGGGTTTTGCCACAGCAAACCAGCTGTCACTGATTCACTTTATTCTTTCAGATTCAGATCTATGTTATCAGTGCAAAAACAACACTGCTCGGTCATTACATTTGTCAGAATAACCTTTCTTTTGTTGCTAACCTTTTTTTGTTAACATTATATTTTTTCTCTGGTTCAAGTTATTCAAGTTATGAACTAACCATTCAGATGCCTCAATAAAAGTATGTGGTCACAGCGTTTCAAATGTTGAATTGACAGATTTTGTGTAGCCCGCTTCAGGTAGACTTCTATCAAGCTCATTCCTGATTGGTGAGAGGGGTTGCCATAGCAATGTTGACTCAGAAGGACTCGGACTAATCACTGCTTACTGTCGTTGTCTGGCACCAACATGGCACCATCTGTATCATGAGTAAATGGCGACTGATTTGACTTCATTTGGTTGGAGCTGGAAGCCATTTTCAATGACTGACGTGACAGTGACTCGGTCCAGTTCTCATATACAGTCAATGATTCTTCTGTTGTCAAAAATAGCAAAAAATAAACTAACTGAGGGGAAAGACTTATATTTTTCATCATCTAAAACCAATTATCTCCAGTCTAGAGCGTTCCGTCCACTTTTCAACATCTGCTTTTATTAAGACAGCTGACTTGTTCTCCAGGCCTGAAAATGAAAGAAAAAAAAAGAAAACGGAGATCAACTCACCCCAGATGCATCACACGGATATGCCTTTTTATTCCGACGGAAGACGTGAGCACTTTACCACAGCTGGGCCACAGACACTTATACACACTTCTGAAGGAGTTCTGGTAATGAAGGAGGACAACAAGGTGAGGACATGGCTGACGGCAAGACATTGTCAGGAGAGGAAAACGGGTGGCTGGTTACCTTCGGCCTCTTGGCCGTATGTTCCTCCGCTTGCTCCAGCTCCAACTGAAGACCTTCGTCTGGGCTGCTGTCCATCTCGGTAACAGATGGCGACGGGGTCGGACTCCCGTTGCCGTGGTCCCAGCTCCAGTAGCCACTGCTGCCGCTGTCTGACAGCTCACCGCCACCGCTCTCCATGTCCACTGATGAGGACGAGCCAGCTGGAGGAGACAAAGTGGGTTTTTGAGAAGCCTCCTTTCCAGCAAAAAGGGTCATTTTAAATGGATGGACAATGATTTACGGTACACAATCTAAAAGAAATTTGCAAAGTTGGTACAAAACCTGTTTACTGCTAACCGATCTGACAAATTTAAAGAATGTAATCACTGAAAGTGGTAGAACTATCTCCAAATAGCAACTAAACTGGTATCTGTGGGATCTTTTATGAACCAGTCAGAAGATAAATAGAGAAGAACAGATAAAGACTTTTAAAATAAAACCAAATGTATTTTTTAAAGATATGTGCATGTTATCCCGTGGCAGTGAGTCAGACCTTGTCCAGGATCTGTTTGTGGAGGGCTCTGGACTACGGGGCTGCAGGACAGACTGGTTAGAACCATGGCTGCCATGATCTCGTCCATCTCTACCGACTCCGGACTCCTGAAGCTGGACGGAGAACAAAGGAACCCTCTCAGCTTTAGTTCAGACATTTCCAACCCCAAACCAGTTCCTGCGGCGTGTCTCACCTGTTCTGGACTTCTGCCGTTTCTGCCACGCTGCCAAAGTGCACCGAAGACCCAGCATTGTGAAAAGCAGCACCCAGGCTGCCCTGGCTTGACGTTTTGCTCTTACGATGGAAGCTCTCCGCATGGACACATCTTTGGGTCAGCACCTTCAGAGGGAGGCAGGGGTCTGGTGAGCTTCTAGTTTAAGAAAACGTCACATGTCCCAAAATGCCACCGCGCGGCGACCTAAATGCAAGTTTGTCAACAAATTTGGTAGGTGGCCACGGCGGCAGTCATATTTTTACTTACGGTGGCTGTGGAAGTTTTAAGGAAAAAATAAACACATTTTAGTGACCAGGCAATTTTCTCTAAAAGTTGACATTACTCAGTGGCCACTTGAGCGCATTTCAAGAACACGCAGTGGCAGTCCAGTGAAAGGCTGCGATGACGCCATTACGAAATCGGGCGAGAGCTGGGCGGCCACAGGGTGGTTCGCCATTCAGCAGCAGCTCTGACTGGACGATCTGTTAATGTCTACATGACCGTTGTGTCTGGCCCAAATTCATGTCTACAAAAATATTTTAAAGACACTGTCTCTGCGGTGATTGCAGTGCAGTTTCAGGCTACAGCTTTCTCACCAGAGTCTTCTGCTCGTCTGTTCCTTCACTGGCGTGTGTTGCTGCAGAAACATGTTGGCCAAACGGGCAGGGGGCCTTCCCGGCTGGCTCTGCTCCAGCTCTGTCCTCTGGTCCCATGGCTGCCATGATGCTGCTGCACACTGTGAAGGATCACACTCCTCTGCAGAGGCACACAGAAGCATGTTTGATTATATTTTTATCCAACTTACTGCAGTAAGACAGTGGAATTCTCAATTTAAACTCAGCTGTTTACAGGAGTTGAAATTAAACAAAAAAAAATCCACCCACGAACCTACTTATAGGAGACATTTTTATTTCAATATCTGCACAAACAGAGATTCTAACATTAAAATAAGTGACGCAACAAATAAAAGAAAATGTTAATTTTGCAGCAAAGCTGGATACCACTAGTGCACTCATTCCATCTGCGTTTCTTTGCCGCAGGAGAAGAAAACCACAGAGATTTGAAAACGACTGCAGCAAAAGACAAAACCGCAGACTTGAGTGGACTTTGATAGTGTCAGAAGCAAAGCTTAGTGTAGTTTGTTTTCTCTCTGATAGAGCATGTGACAGACATTCCACAGACATAATCTGACGTTTGGCTACAGTGAGCTGAGTCGCACAGAGGTAAAACGGGGGCAATGCTGCATTCGTCAAACACTGGAACAATCCTGAATAAACACTTGAAAAGTTAATCATGGGATTGTATGTCAAACATGACGCAATATGCTTGTTTACTTTTGACATATTTGAAAAAAAATAATATAGGTAGCCCCTGCGACAGACTGGCGACCACTCCAGGGGTGTCCCCTGCCTTCGCCCATGAGTAGCTGGGTTAGGCTCCGGCAGCCCCGTGACCCCGAAAGGGATAAAGCGGTTCAGAAAATGAATGAATGAATGAATGAATAATATAGGTAGACCTTTTTTTTCCATTTATTGACATGTATTATTTTTAAACATTTTATTTAGTTTTATGTTTAAAAATGTGTTAGTTCGTTTTTTTTTTTGCTTTTGTTATAAAACATTCAAATTCTCAACAGAATTTTTTGAAATGTTGTGCTAATATTTTTTCATTAAATGTTCCAAGCTCAAAAATGTTAAATATCTACTTTTTAAAAATGTCAGAAAAGTTACAAATATAAGCTTTGGCACATTTCTCATCTATTTTTGATGTTTGATTGATAATTTGTAGTAAACTAACTCATGGGAAAGTCACTTTGTTTATGCATTTTTAAATGAGATTATAAGTGAAAACGTAGAAAATAAATACTTTCCATCTGTCTTCCCGTTCCTATCATTCTTTGCAATTTGCGTTTGATGCATTTTGAGTACTTTTTGTAAACTGTGTAGCTTAAAAATTAATTGAAAGTGCATTATGTGGTGTTGTGTTTGTGTGGTGCTTTCATGCAATGCTTAGAAAATTACAGACATTTAAATACAAAGATTTTGTTCTCACAAATTAATAATTTGTGGCCACGAATTAGTATTTTGTGCACACAAATTAGCATTTCGTGGCCACAAGTAGCATTCTGTAGCCACAAATTAGCATTTTGTGTGCACAGGTAACCACACAATGCTAATTTATGACCACAAATAACAATTCCTGCCCAAAAAATAGTATTTTGTGACCACAAATACTAAATCCAAACTACAAAATAATAATGTGTGCATACAAAATGTTAATTTGTGGTCACACATTTATTTTACGTCATATCCATACAAAATAAAACCAGTGAGTTATTTTAAAAGAACATAAATATTAATGCAAAAATGGCATGTTCAGTGTCATTATGTTCAATATTTTTTAGATAAAATAACCTTTATCGTCTTTAAAAGGAACACAAGTAATGAAAACAAAAACTTTGGTTTGTTTTCTTATTTGCTGCTTTTATTTTGTTTTGTTCCATGAATGCCCCTCAAGACAATATGGGGAGAAAAGTCTTTTAACTCTCCCACATTTTGTGCGCCATCGAATGCAGCACAAAGCCAGACTTTCCCCCACCATTCCACCAATCAGCGTCGAGAATTCGTAGTAAACAAGCGCCAGAGTGTGGGTGGAACTCCGGCGCTGATTGGCTGTTCTGTCTTCTGCCAGATACACACCCCTTCCCAGCAACGTGTTAGGACACGAGTTTCGCCGTGAGGGCACGAGCAGGAATGGGGGAAAACGTCCTAAAATAACTTGATTTTTACACAAAGTAACGACAAAAAAGCCCACAATAAGGGTTAAAATGCACACGAAATGCATTGTGTTTACGCATATGAGAGTATAATTGCATTCTGTGCATCCGCGTTCCTACATTTAACAACGCAGATATGATATTTGACGAAAAATCAAGGGTAAAATAGATAATTTAGGTTAAGATTGAATGCTCTTAAAATGAAAAGCGCCAAAATCCTGGAATAAATGCTTCGGCGCGTCGATGGATCCAAATGTTTTCAATAAGAAGTGGCGCTGTTTTGTTTGTTTCTATTGTGTTTATTTTACTATTTGCTTTTAAAATATTTATGAAAAGTGGGTTCATAACCCGCAGGTCCCTCACTCATTTCCACCCGGCAACGCAGATAGCGATCAGGAGCAACACCCCCTCCCCCTGCCCACACAGCAGCAAAGAAAACTGCTTTTATTTGTGCAATTTACCACCAGAAATACAAATAAAACCCCGGTTTGGAGGGCTGTTCCGTTGCACTTACTCTGGCTGGGGAGGGCTCCGTCCTGCCGGGGCGGTCAGTGCTGCAGCCGCCGGTCGTCGCTGGCTGTCCCGCCGCTCGCCGGTTCTCCAAATCTGCCGGAGGAAGAAAAAAAACGGGGGGAGGTGGAGGGGTCGACGACGCGGCTACGTGTCTGCGCACGGCGGACCAATGCCGGGGGTGACAGCTGGGCAGAGCGCAGAGATATGAGCCAGCAGCGCGCCGCGCACAAAAGGATGATCTAGGTGAGGGGTTACAAGAACAGCAGCAGCATCCTCTGCCTGTCTGTCGGTCTAAAAGCAGGCGCAAATCCGCCTCACTCATGTGTTTACAATGACATCAACATCCGGCGTGGACGACACAATGGAAAACACATACAAGAAAAATTTATTTTGGAAAATACCATATGGATCGAGGCACATATTTCACTATAAACTACCATCACAGTGGACAACGCACATGTGATGCAGCAAAACATGATCAAGCCATCATTACAGTCCAGTGTAATGAATTTTGCAGTCATGTGACCATACATGCACTTGTATGATTCTGATGTGGAAAAACAACGGATCTTGCAAGAAATAAAAGGAATCTGGAAAACTTCACCTGCACTTTTCAGGTCCTTTTCTCTGAATTGTTGGCTAAAGATGATCGATTTCAGGTCAGTTAATTGGATCAATCAGAATGAACCAAAATCGACCATGAATCGTATTGGGAACCACAAATTATGATTTGAATCGAAATTTAAATTAATCATTACACCCCTAATAAACACAGCTTTTTCTGCAGAAGTGATCAGATGATCAAACTAAACATAAATATATTTTTGTCAAACATTGGAAATGTTCATGCAAATTCAAATCACAACCTGATATCACTGTTGCAATTAACATTCATAACTTCCTGGTTGCATTTATCAAATGTGTGTTGTGAAGGCTGTGTGTTTGTTTCTGTTGGAGAGACCGGATTAGTGTCGGCTGTCTGCACCCTCTCTACCAGACCTCCAGTCAGCAGGGATTTCAGGGTCTGAGCACCAACAAAGTAGGAGAGAGTAATCCAGGCCTATAGACCCAATCTGATTCCTGAACCAGACAGAATTCCTTCTATTCTCACATTGGCTTCACCGTCGATGCTGTAAAACGGCGATGGAGCGCTGGCCAGGGCCTTGGCTAGACTGGGATTATAAATGTTGACCAGATTACATAGTTTAGACTACAGCAAATTAAAACTGCATACGTGTCATGGTATGCTCTGATAAGATATTGGCAGACTGAACGATTGTCATAGTTTACTATTAGGTAACAATATAATTTTAAAAATAATCTGATTATCTTGGCATAAAGACAATATTTGACTTTTATTAGAAATTGCAAATTAATTTAATTTAGCAGTCTGGGATCAATTTGAGTTTGTTTCTACTTTAAAATCTGCTCTGTTCAATAAACCTTAAAACTGTTTTTATGGCAATGACTGACATCAATCTTTTTAGTAACATCCCAGCTTCCTGTATTACATACACTATGAACTATACTACACAACAATTTCACAATTAACTGGAAACTGTAGAAATTAGTTTTGTTTTACTGCAAAAATGAAAAATAAAATTAAGATCAAACAGTTTTTATGTTTTCTAAACATGCATAAAATGCATAAATCCACAAGCAAAGACAAAACAATGTGAAAAATGTCTAAAATTGATGGGAATTTCTTCCAGGAAGATTCACAATTTTGTGTCGTAACTCAAAATAAATAAACAAAACAAATGTTAAAAAGCAGCTTTTCATTTTAGAAAACAAAACAAAATCTCTGAAACCAAGACGTAAAAAAACAAAAATGAGAAACATATCAGAAAACAAAATGAATTGGTAAAAAACGAAACAAGAAACCGGAAAAGGTAGGTACTATACTTTTTTTATTTTAATGAAAAAAAACAACTACTTTTTCCGGTTTCATGTTTTTAGTTTTCCAACATTACATTTTGTTTTCTGAAATGCTTTTCATTTTTTAATTTCTAATTTTGTTTTCAAGAAATTAGATTTGCTTGCTGAAATGTTTGTTTCTTTGTTTTTTTTACATTTTGGTTTTGTAAATGTAGTTTTTTTTTTCTAAAGTGTAATGCCGTTTCTTTTTTTTTTTCTTTGCTTTTTTAATTTTTGTTGTGATCTTTAAAACATTTTTGTGTTGAGTCATTTGTTAAAGTGATTTGTACTCTAGGACCACCATAACTGACACAATTCTATCTTCAACATGTTGGGTATTATTAGTCCTGCATTCTGGAATATAACGACATTTGTTTTTTTTTGTTTTTTTTTTTGTTAGTTTTTTACTGCTGTAATTTGGACAAACCCCCACTTCAAAAAGTGACATCCTGCAGCCTCCACCTTGCTCTGGCTGTACTGGTCTTTCTGGTACAAGAGACAGGGAGAGGTTGAGAATGGAATGTGAGGGTGTATGTGGCCGATGCACACTGTGGTGAAAATGAAATTTACTGGTGTAAATTTGCCCTGAAGAGCTGCAAAAATGAAGCAGTTGGTCTATCTGGGGGATAAGTCCTAAAAATGAGTATTGGAAAATGCATCCAGCTCCCTCCAGACTTCCATCAATTTGATTTCCTTTTCTGGGTTGTCTCAGATTTTTTTCATCCCACGTTTCTCCTCTGCTGGGGTGTGGGCTCAATATTGTTTTTGGGTGGCCATAGCTTACCTTACAGAATGTGAAGAGGTCAAAATAGTATTTTCAAAATAAGACTCCCTGTGTCACATAGAATCATCTTGATGCAGAAAAAGTAGTAGTCGGTAGTGTGATGTCAGCAATGATTTGCAAAAGAATGTAGTTTATTTTAGTGTTTGTGGTGCATCTCTGACAAAAATTTGTAACTTTAACCAAATAAATTTGAATCAGAGCTGATTAAGTGACCTTTACTGTATTTCTTCTAACCATATGGTACACTTAAAATCCTTGAATTCATTAAAAAAATAGAAAATCTATCTAAATTCTGGTTGTGCTTTTTTTTTTTTTTACTTCCACTTGATTTTCCTTGGTGAACTGCACACAACAATCTTTCCAGCTGTTAGCTTGATTAGCTTGACTTATGATGAGTACTGATTTTCACGTGTTTGTGAATGAGTTGAATAAAATGTGTGTTTTTTTTTTTTTTCGCGAGGTCAAGGACCCACATGCGACTCCAGAGTCGCTGGTTGCAGACCCCTGGTCCAGGCACACAATGTGTTGTCATTTTAACCAATGCTCAGATGAAAGAGAATATCACTAAAACCTTTTTTTTACATTTTCAAAGTTTGACAAGGCACTTATTTGTTTATTTTTTAAAGGTTAATTTTCTTAACTCTTCAGATCCACAAGGAAGTCACTGAACTGCGTTTTGCTAGCAGGATTTAGCATGCAATCTTAATATTTTATTTAATATTTTTATATGTGTTTAATACTTTTACAAGTAATTATGCTTTTATTTTTTTTAATAAAAATCAAATTCCATTACATTTTCACACATTTTTTTAAATCAAATTCTTAATTTCATTAAGTTATTTTGTGAAATGATGAATATATTAATGAAATAATATTCTAAAAAACAGCATTTAGGGATTAAAAAAAACAGTCAATGCATTGAGTTTTTCTTTTGGGTGTGACACACATACATGGTATTTTAAGAGATAAGCAGACGACAATGACATCCAATGTTATGACAACAGGAACTCTAAGAATGAGAATGCCACCCTTTTCTCAGGTTGTGTAGCTTGTTTCATTTTGCAGAAATTCCTTTTCTTTATCTCTCATCTGTTTTTTTTTTCAATCATAAAACATTACATTTACATTAACGGCATGGAAGTAAAACAACCTTTTTTTCATATCTAAGAATTAAAGAAGAAAAAAACAGAAATGTAATTTATTCTTTGACAAATAAAGAGAATCTTTTCAAAGAGTAAAATATTATATAATGACTGACGTTTTAAAAATTGTTTAAAATGTATTTCTACACCATCAAACATCCCTGCATATGTTTAATAACAGCTGTCAACAAGTAGCCAATATACAGTAAAACTAACCATAGAAACCAATCACATTTAATATATTGAGTGTTAACTGTATTTTTTTTCAAAAATTATAGACAGCCCTGCAGCCCCGAACGCAAACTTTGAACAAATGGGTCAGGGATCAGCAACCTGAGACACTGGAGTTTTAAAAGTAACTGTAAGGTAAGAAAGTAAAATACACCAAATACAACAAGTACATCAAATACTACAGTACCCCTAATGCTCCAACAATTCATTAGTCTTTCGTAGTTCACTAAAGTCATACTAAAACACTCTTTTTTTGGGTGCCATGGTACCACAGAAAACCAATTTGAGGTCAAAAAGCCCAACCATAATTCTCACTTAAAGGGCACCAAATTATAAGTCATATTGTTTATTTTTGAAGCATTTTAAGTGAGCAAAATCCAGTAAACATCACTTAATTAGCTTGGATTTTTTTTTCTTGAAACATTTCAGGCTAAGATGCCTAACAAACTACCCATGACTAGTTTGTATCATTGAGATGGACCTATCTGACACAGGGCGTCTTTTATTTTGAAAGGAAGTCATGACAACCTCTGTCAAAAGTATTTCAACTGTTGAAAAATATATTTATTCTTTTTATTTTTATGATTTATTTACACACAGAAAACAACAGTTAATGTATATTTATCAAAATAGTAACAATATTTTTAAATCACTGTGTTATTTTTCTAAAGGGTCACATAAAGCTGTAACTCCTACTGGGTTGTTGTCATTTAGCAATCTACCTTAATGGCTCTTGATTGGTGGAGACCCCAGATCTAGTGTAAAAATTGCCCCACAGCTTCTTCCTGACCGTAACTTTAGGTCATTTCCCTTAATTGTGTCATATTATTGGAGTAAAGGAGACCATGGAACAGCTTTGAACTATTGCACTTTTTTTTGTTTATGACATATTCCTCATTTGTCAGGAATCTACAAGAATGTCACAGTCTAGTAAAAGAAACAAAACATGAGCATCAGTTGAGTTCAACTAAACCGTAATGAGGACAAACTTAAATTTTATGTTACATAATGACCTTCTTGTTCTGCTTTTATTATTACCTGAGTGGCTGGAATGTAATTTTCACCAGGACGACAGTGAGGCGTCTTGTACTCCTAACGTCATAAACCGGGACAGGTCGACAGATTTAGTGAACCAATCACCTCAGGATTTTTAACCACCTCTGCTACAGGAAGAGTTGTCTTTGTAACCAAATATCTAACTAAAGTAAAACTTGCTTGCCTGGATTGTTTTTGTTTATTGTTCCAGCTGACCAAGTTTTGCTCTGAGTGTGAAACCTATAGAAACATTCTGTCAATCATGTTGGTAGTCAGAGTTCAAGTGAAAGGCACAGATAAATATTGATGTAAAGTTCAGAATTTAAACTTCAGGATGAATAGATGCATGTGCAGACGAAGAAGAAGGGTTGGATGGTTTATTTCTCTCACTCCTGTCTTATTTTTCCCTCTGTTGATGTTTTGTGATACCATCGAGTTTAGGAGTTTTTTTCCCGTGCATTGGTATGTTGCTTCTCCGCTGTAGGAATGAGGTTATTTCTGTCGGTGAAGTTCTCTTCTCTGAAGTTTAGTGTTCTGTACTTTCTGGTTGACTCTGGTTGACGCGTGTTTTAGTTCTTTCCAGTGTGCAGGGAGGCATGTTGTTATGGTTAAGCCAGACAGAGTGCCTAAATCCATCCGGTTCTGGAAATAAAAGCAAGTGACTATGAGTAAAACACAAAAAATAAATAAAAAGGCGATACGCATTTCTTCTCAAAATGTAGTGACACTCAAGGAGAACTTACGATGAGCTCTTTCTCTGTTTATTTCAGCGTTCCCGTTGAGGTTCCCCTTAGTCTGCCAGAACCCATAAGAAAGATGTTATGAAGGGAAACAGAAAATTAACACATGCTTGATGTGTTTAATGTTAAAGCATTATTCAAAGGAGGCTAAACCTACTGTTTAGCATCTCTTGATCCAATGCGATATACAATTCTTTTGTAATTTTACCTTATTAGAAAAAATAATCATGTTTTTTTTGTTTAAATTAAAAATGTTTTATTGTTTTTTTTTTCGTAAAGCCCAGCCAGCCAGCCAGCTCACCTGTCTGCCAGCTCACCTGTCTGCCAGCTCACCTGTCTGCCAGCTCACCTGTCTGCCAGCTCACCTGTCTGCCAGCTCACCTGTCTGCCTGCCAGCCAGCCCGCTCTGTCAGCTCACCTGTCTGCCAGCTCACCTGTCTGCCAGCTCACCTGTCTGCCTGCCAGCCAGCCCGCTCTGTCAGCTCACCTGTCTGCCAGCTCACCTGTCTGCCAGCTCACCTGTCTGCCTGCCAGCCAGCCCGCTCTGTCAGCTCACCTGTCTGCCTGCCAGCCAGCCCACTCCATCAGCTAAGCTTGCCTGCCTACCTGCCTGCTCTGTCATCCTGCTCCACTGTTCGCCTAATCAATAAACACAACCTTCTCATCTTTTAAAACGTGTCTGCTCTTGGGTTCCACGCACCTCCTTGTTCACAACATTGACATGATTTGTACCTAATGAGCCTGGCTAGATTTAGAATCGCCGCCATTCTTCATAACCGATTGCTAATAGCGCACCTCTAATTGCTCCTAATTACCAGCTAATGAATACCGATAGGCGCTGGATTCAGTGTTTACACACTGATGCTGCAGGCTCATCAGTGGAGTGAATCCTGGATGATAAAATGATGGTGAGGGAAAGACATGACATTAGAGAATGAGGGAGATGTAAAAAATTCCAAATTACCTCTGTCGGATACTTGCTGCTGGAGTTTCTGTGGAACCAAGAGGATAAACAAGAGGTCATCAGAGATGGTTTATTATTTCTGTGTAAGTCAAATCAAAAGGTGCCTTGCTTTTTCTTTTTACTCAGTTACTCATTAATTCTGCCTGGTAGTTTTATGCATCTTTGACCAGATTTCAGCTTGATCAAAAATGTGAGAACTTTCAAATAATTTATCCTAAATTATTCCACAATTAGAAAAGCATACAATAAATTATGAAATACATTTACAAATCTCTAAAGGATTATTCAATTTCGTCTTTTTTTAACAAATCAATCAGATCCATTTCTTTGGTTGCAGATTAATAATTGCCTTTTTTAATTGTACCCCAACTGTTCTCTGTCTGTTGAAAACCCTATGAACATTTGCTACCTTCAAACACATCAAAAGCCACATTTACGTCTTCATGACCCTACTCTGGTTCCAGAGTCAGTGAGATATACTTGGTACAGGAAGATTTCAGAAAATAAAGCCCAGCTGTTCTATGGTCAGGGGTGGAGCAACAGAGGGACCCCAGCAAAAGGCCTTGCCACCTAATTTTTGAGTAAATATTAGTATAATTATTTACAAAAATTGTCAATACCAGCTTCTTTGAGCACTGAAAAAAAATAATAAAAGCAACATTTTTAAAAGAAATCTTGAGCCCCTGAAATTTTTTGCTACGCCCCTGTATTGTGTGTGCTGGCCCATCTGCACTTTTTAAGAATTTCTACACTTTTTGCTACTGCCTTACATTTGTTATAGCACCTCAGCTAAAAGAATTGTTGTTTTAATATTAATAACAATAATAAAACTGTTTATAATATATATTTTTGATCCTTTCATTTGTAGTGGCTGTCCAAATAAAATGTTCACTGCCTGTGGTTTAAATGTTACGTGACAACAGTGATTTTTCTGCATGTTGTGAGAAAACCCATGTCTCAGCAGATGTTGGCAATGCAAACACAGAGAAGACGCCATCGTGCCAATCGAGTTGCAACCTCAGTCAGCAACTTCAGTTTTGAAATGCCATCTGCTCCTCTGCAGGCAAGGAACACCCTTCGTTCGAAACCATCTATCAGGTCTGACAAGTTTTTGGGTTGTGCTTTTACTATGTGATGAATGGTAATCAAAGTCATCTACGACCAGAAAAGTGAATGAACGCTTGGAAGAAAGCATGGCTCATGCCTGAGGTGGAATCACTGTCAATTCTTTGCATTTTCTGGCGAGACGAGCAACATTTTTTTTCTACGTTTGCTGAAGTAAATCTTTAACTGCATTTGAATGAATGCATTTAAAAAAACAAAAAACTTTTGCCTCACTTTGGACAGTTGGTGCACAGGGTAATAAGAAGGATGCTGAGGACCAATAAGGCGACTGCACAGACCAAGAACATTAGAGGTCCGAACCAGCTCATGCTGCTGACCATCCCAACTGGAGCCATCGTCCTTTTGCTCTAAAAAAACAAACAAACATTTAAACCTCATCCTAAGAACCAACATCCAGAAACTCCAGGGTGAGGCAGTACTTTCATAAAAAATATGCCTTAAAACAAGGATTTTTAGAAGATTCAACACTAAAAACAGCAGAACAGAAAAAGGTTGATAACTCACAGAGACGGTGTTTTAATGCTGCGATAGCTCTGATGGAACTCCAGCTGGCGTCAGTCATTCAGCTGCTGCTGCTTTATGTGCTGCAAGGCGTTCAGGTGAATAAAGGAGGGGCTACTCACTGGTATCTGTTGTAGAAGGAGGTGCTGATGGGAAGCTTTTTAGCTAAGCAAACTTATATTAAAAAAACAGTACTATAGTACATTCATCTCACAGACATTTCTGTTTTAAGCATTTATGATTTTATTGTTATAAAATAGACTACAAAGAAAGATTTGTATTCGTTTTTGATTCCAATTTAACAGATGTAAACTAATTCCTAAATTCGAACGGTTACTCTGTACTTTTTGTCATTTTTTTTCCATCATGCAGTTACTTTTTTACTCTCACGTAAGTAAGTACTTGGAAGAGTAATTTGCACTTCCACTCTAGGAATTTTGTTTGCAGATAATGGAGCGTTGGTCTAACTACAGCTTGTGTATTCTTCACTGATGGCTTTCTGTCTGAAATCTGGACTCAACACATCATAGAAACCAGCTGAATGTCGCCCCCTAGCAACCCTGTCCTGCAGAAAACCATCTCTAAAACAATTCAGATTTTAAATAGTTAAGCATGCACTGTTTTTGTTGTATTTGTAATATGCTTAAAGACATTTGTACTTTAATATAAGATACAGTCAGTTTATTCTTCTCCGGATTAAAAAAAAATCCTGTATTGCATTTTCAATTATAATTGTATAAGAAAATGATATTTTTCCTATCAAAGCACAATGAAAAGTGCAGCTACTGAGTTTTAGTTTATAAATCTGAGACATTTTGACCATTGGGTCTGTTTCCTAGAAACATGCAGAACCTGGTCCCGTGTAATCTGATTACTTTGCCTTGGGGAGCAGCTCTACCTTTGTGTTATTTCACTAAAAGTGCTCTCAGTCTTGTAAAAAGCAGCAGGAGTTCTCTTTAGTCCCCAGATTTTCATGTGTGGGTATGAGGGGCTGGCAGGGTTTTGTGTATGAAAGTAGAGATTTCACCCTCCACACACACCCACCCCTTTTTTCCATTTCCAGTTGAACAGGTTTAAGGGAGGAGGAACCCACAGTAACATTTCCATGGATCTTGTAGTGCAACATACTTTAAATGCAATTCCAGAGTATGTTTTTAAATGGAAAGTTTAGAGATATCCAGACAAGCTTTTTTTGTTTGTTTGAATGTAGTTTTGTGTGCCTTATTTTGCACACATTTTTATTATTAGTTTCTATTTTAATGAATTTGAATTGTTTTTCAACTATGTATATATTAATTGTTCTTTGCAACAGTTGGAATTCTGCTTTTGGCCTGATTCCCAAAATTCCTGGAGGATACCAATGTGGCATTCACAAAATTTTGAGTCAGATGAGCACAAATAATTTAAAACATGTGGGAAACAAAAATGTAGACATTTACAGGGTTTTATTTTGTATAGTTTTGCCTCTAGTTATATTAAAACTTTAAACCAAAAGCAACTATAACCACCAAATTATGACGCCAGCAATAATTTTTCCTTTCTTTTAGGTCAAAAAACATTGAATATGTCTATGAATAAGCATGTTCTTCTACATTTCATTTGATGTTTTTTTAGTCCTAACCTGCCTCTAGCACAAAGATGGTGGAACCTTCAAAACAAATTTGCTGAAAAGTTGGTTTAAGTTGAGAAGAAATCGATTCACTCCTGAAACTGCAGGAACTGTATTTATCCATTATAATAGAAGCCCATGATCCATCCACACACACTTTCGTGGAAAACAACATCCAGCCCCCTGATGCTCCCTTAACAACCCCATACTATTATAATCAACTGTTGAAACTCCACTCTCCTCTCAGCAATTAGCCTGCTCCCCCTGCTAAGGGTTTGTTTAGAGGACAAGTCACAATCAATAACCATATGGTGACGACGGGGGGACACGACGGGGACAAAATATGACAAAATATTTGCTCCATTGTTCTGAGCACTACTGATGTGCACACAAATTCTATCAACAAGTCGTTTCTGCTGGATCATCCCTGTGGAGGGAAAATAGATTTCACCACATGCTACCGCAAACCTAATTAAGTTCCTGCCTCTTTTCCCGATTAACACTATACTTGGGAACATAAGAGTACTAAAAAATAATGCCATAATTGTTCTGCCTAGATTTAAGCGAGTCTGATACTTATCTTTCCATTGAAACTACAGAACTCAAAGCACAAAAGATTTTTTTCAAAAAGAATATCATTTTCTTCCAATTCCGCTAAATGGTTTGCTCCACAGTAACTAAAACATATTTCATGAACCAACATCTTTAATTTTCCATTGAAAAAAAATAGTTTTGTAATCATAGACTTTTGTGGAAATGTTGAGTCATTAGAATGTACAATAAAGGTAGCTCAGTAAACAACAGTTACAAAGTTTAAAGACACATTTCTGCTTTGTGGAAAACACTAATTATCTGCATTCACAGTCACTTTAAAAATGTGTCTGTGAAAAACAAAAAGCATGAAAAAAAACAAGGTTAGGCCACAGAAGTTTTATTTCATCCATTTAAAGACAGCATTGTTACAAGATTATCAAAGGTCAGCCTGTAAGTGTCAAACAAAAACTATCTGTGATCATTTTGAATTGTTAGATTAAGCAACTGTTTCTATTCATTAATTAAACTAAATGTGCAGGAATCATTTTTGACATTTATAACAGTTTTAAAAACTAAACTTTTACATGTTGATTCAAGAATTCCATGGGATCAAAACCTTTTTTCTGAAAAAAAAAAGGTTTTGTGTTGCAGGTATTGTAAATACTCCACTTGCCCTACGCGAACCAGTGTTGGACTGTGTTTTTTTTTTTATACGTGTTACTAACAATGTTGGGAGTTAGCGTAGACACAGTAACATTTGTTTTCACGATATCAGTCGGTTTTTTTTATGTGTTGCAAATAAGGTTTGGAGTTAGCCTACAGGTACTGTAACATGCTAGCGTTCCAAACAAGTTCTGGAGTTACTATTAACGCAGGTAAAGTCTGACTGACTTATTTATCTCTGACTCTTTTGTCTCGCTTAATCCGGCTTACAGTTTGGTGCGCCTTATAGATGACATGTTTGAAAATGAAGCCTTCATTGACGGTGTGTCTTAAAATTTAGTGCGTCTTATAGTACGAAAAATACGATGAGTGGCGTTCATGTCAAGTTTGAACTTGTTTCAGTCTGGTATGTATGCAGAGTGGTGGACCTTAACGATAGGATTGGGCAGTCCTGTCTAACGGTAAAACAACAGACACATTCTCCTGTGATGTTTCTTGAAGAAATAACTCACAAATTCTAAGAACAGTTGGTGCGTCCACCCAGCTCTCCTCAAAGAGAACTGGTAGGACAGGATTGAATTTTCCAAAGTATTTTCAACTTTTCTTAATTTTTCTTCAAGTATTTGTTTACATCACATTTTAAACAGTAGATGGTTCTTGGGTCAAATAGGTAACAATAGTCTTTAAATAATTATTTTTTTGTATTCATGACCTTCATTGTAGCAGCTTTTATCTTCCTTGATGAGCACTTAAAGAATGTGTTCCTGTAATTTAAAGCATACTACAAAAGAGTGTTTTTCTCAGTAAACTTCCTACAGGTTTTAATCTTTTTGCTCCTGCAGCTTCTTGTCTGTGTACCTCATAGTAAGAAGTGCTGTCAGGATGCAACAGGTAAGCAGAATGGGGAAGGTCACGCAACCCCACCACAGCTGCCACTCCCCAAAAACCTTCACCACTGTCTCTCGCCGCCTGGTGTAGTCCCGGAAAAGAGCCTCCAGCTGGAACAAGGTGCACATGGACAGAAACACGTGGAAGACCTGGTGACCCTGGCCCGCAAAGTCACAGCGGCCTGGAAAGAAGCGCTCAGGGATTGGACAGGAAAAAAAGAAGGCGGCCAACAGGAAAGAGGCAATTTGCAGAGTGTGAAAGGTCAAGGAAGACTCCTGAGTCCAAGTGGCAGTGAGCAGGCGGTGGGCCACAGGGCTGATATCCAACACGTAGGCCAGGCCGGTGGGGATCAGCTGGCAGATTTTACGCTGCACCGGATATGGCCGCCTGTACTTGTACTTGGCAAAGCAGCAGCCAGCACAGGAGAGCCACGCAAAGAGAGCAGCTCCAGGAAGAAAAAAACACCCAATTCTTTTCCTCCATGATGGCTCAGATGTGTAGAAATAATGACCAAGGGAACAACCGTACTGGTACATGGCTACACCTACATAGTCCATAAAAAAGAAGAAGTAGTGTGCACGCTCAGAGTGAGACTGCAGGAGGTGTGCTGCCACACTGAGGCAGAGGTATGTGAGTGCAGACACCATGAAGAGGCAGAGAGGTAGAGAGGCTGCATCCCAGGTGTGCCCCAGGGCACCGACATTGGCCCGCCAGCAAATCAGCAGAACAGGGACTGCAAGCAAGTGAGTCCAAACATTCAGGGATTCGTTGTGTCGCTGAAAGAGGCTGAGGAAGTAGCAGCGCCAGTCTTGCTGAACAGGGCGGTAACCCGACAAGATGTAGGGCTCCCGGAAGAGCGTGGGGACCTCGGAGGCAGTGACAGTAGCGGCGAGTGACGGAGGAGAGCTGGAAATGAGGTCTGAGATGTGAGGGAGACGGCTGAGGTGCTTGACGCTCAGCGTGAAGGTGCTGAACCGTTGGAAAATGTTAGTCAACATTCCTTCTGCTGTGAGAAACACACTGTTGAAGACAAAAACATCTAAAGATTATTAAAGACTCACTCTGATGGGGGAAAAAAGTGTTTGGGTTGTTCTTGTGGCATTTTTCTTATGATGGAGGAGATATATACAGAAAAATAAAATTGCATTTCTGACTATTTCTTTGTTGTTGGGAATCAGACGTAAACGGAAAAAAATGGCATCTGAAAAAGATCATATTTGTGACAGAAAATGCATTGGGCGGGTCACAAGCTCCAACTAGACCCATGTACATCTTTGTTTTCCTTGTCTGAGTAATGTTAGGTTAGGGGTGTGAGGGATTGTAAGCTAGCGGGAGAGCATGTAAACAGAGAGCTCTCAGCAAAGGAAATTGAAGTGGCAACAACTTAGAAAAAAATTTCTAATCAACTACTGCCGCTCTGCAGAAACTATATCCTAGAAAATGATCGTTCTTTTTTTATTATTTTTGCTAGAAACGGCATAATCATAACTGAAAGACCAATGGGAATGCTTTTATAGATTAAATAGATTAAAAGATGATCAGAGTGGGATTTGAAATAATCTCACATCAGAGACATGCTGCAGAAATTCCACACACAGATGAAAGAATCTTTTAAAAATCCTGAACTACAACCAGCAAAATTATTTGTGGCTTTTCATGAATTTGTCCAACAGGGTCCATAGTACAACTCTGAACTCTAAGCCTCTTGGCACGTTGTATTTAAAAACCGTAATGCATCAAAGTGCCAGTGCTTGAGCAGACATGGTCGGCCACAAAGCAAGTGACCAAACCTGTAAATGTGCTTTCTATGACACTCACACAGAAGAATGTAAGCTGTCGCAATTTAAAAAGCTGCGATGCAATGAAAGAAGTTTCTGCATCTTCAAGGGTGCAGCCCGACCTCTCCCATCAGAGCTTTCTATGATCATTCACCTTCTGCCACCGAATGCTGAAAACCTGGGCGTGACAAACACCTTTCAATTCAATTTCATTTTAAATAGCCCAATATCACAACACAGTTGTCTCAACAGGTGTCCACATAATTCCTATTTTTATGTCAATACATTTTTTTCATTATTCTTTATACATTTCACAAAAACTCTGTCTCAGACAGAGATAAAGCTTGGGAAAATATCCATAAGGAAGAATAAGGTTCTCTTCTCACCTGCTCAGGTAGGTTTGGTTTTAACCTCACACCACCTCTCCTCCAACACAAAGCGGACAGCCTGGAGTATTCAAAACTACAGACACATTTCCGAAGCTGTAAACCACCAGAACCGAATCGGTTGACAGGAGGACTCGGGGAGGCGGAGTCAAACTTACCAGACACGCCCACCGGAAGTTCAAATGCCACTTATGTAAATAAAATAAATAAATAAATGTCAATTTATAAAGTTAGATTTGTTACTAAAGTTTTGTGCGTCTGTAAAAAGATTTTGTGCTTGTAATACTAAGTTTGTGTGTCTGTAGAAATGCTTTGTCTGTGTCTAAGACGTCATGTTACAGACAGACATTTTTTTTCTACAAGTACAAAACTTTTTAACAGACACGCAAAACTGTAGTAACTAATCTAACTTGATATAACACGTCTATATTTACATTTTCAGGACGTTCGAATTTTCTCATTTTCGAATTACGTGTATATTTTTTACAATTTATTTAGAAGTTAAACTTATATGCTTTGCTTAAAGTACATTAGAGCTGTGCTAGTGCTTTATTTGTTTGGCACATGTCGTGCAAAACGAACAGATAGTAAACTTTAAAGAAATACACACAAAATAACAAAAAATAATTTAAGCAAATAAAAGCTGAATATATTTTTTATTTTTAAGCAATAAGTACATCAGTATTGCTTTAGCTGCATTTAGTTTAATGAAAGAATAAACAAATTGAAAAAAATAGAGGGTTTCTCTGCGTTTTTAAGCCAAAATATACATTTTATAGCATATTCTGTTAATTTCTTTTATTTGCGTATTTATTCATTTTTATTTTATTCTTATTTTATTTTCATTTTATTTATTTATCTATGTGTTTATTTAGTACCCACTGCCATTAAGGACTTTCCAGTAACATTATAATAATAATAATCAAGATCACATAAAGCTTAATTTACAAAAAAAAAAAAAAAAAAAGAAAGAAACCTGTGATTCTGTTGCATTTCCGGTTTGTATTAGACTCCCTCTACTGGCGGGAAAATGGAGCTATTCCGACTCCCTTGCTCCTCCTTTCCGCTGCATTTTCGCGGGAGTTCTCTGAGAGGGCGGGTCAACACCGTGAAGCAAGCATTCTATTGGATAGCTGACTTTGGAGCCAAGGAGGCGGCTTGCTAGCTGGCCAATAGGGGTGCACGCTTTGGTTCCACGCCGCACGTAGTGGCGCGAAACTCTTTCACTTGTGTGGTTTGACGGCGGCGGAGCACCAGGCGACGGTGGTAAAGGAGTTTTGTACATTCCTTAACTTAGAAACTTCACATAACAACAACAACAACACAAAAATGACGACCGACGTGGTAGATGACCAGGAGATGAGGGAGGCGCAGAGGGACTATCTGGACTTCCTGGACGACGATGTGAGTCTCATTTCTTCATGGTGACGAAAACGATCATTCTTTTGTCTCGCGTGGACCGGTTCGGTTTTGGCGGAACCAACCAACCAACCAATCTATCTGTTTGCTTGCCTAACTGTGTGTTTGTTTGTTTTTCTCGCAAAACAATTTTTTTTAGCAAGACCAGGGCATTTACCAAAGCAAAGTCCGGGACATGATCAGCGAGACCAAAATGCGACTCATCGTCAACATCAACGATCTGAGGAGACGCAACGAGGCCCGCGCTGCAAAGTGAGAAACAACACACAAAGTTGGGACAACACACGCGTTTGTGTAGATCTTAGCACGTTGACACAAAACACCTAAAAAAAAAACTGTAATCTGGCCATTGATCTTATTACATCTGCTGCCCTCTTGTGGTCAAAAGTGGAATTTTAACGTTCTAGTGTTTTGGTTAAGAGAGTTCAGGAGCCAAATGCGGTTCCTTTCATTCCAATTGAGGCTTTTTCGTTTTAAAAAAATGCTCATCTTTTACATAGATGGTAAGCTTGTAGTTTTGATGAATTAGTTTTAATTTAGTGTTGAGTTTTGACATTTAATTTTACATTTTTAACATGTCGTAATAGGGTTTAATCTATGTGGTTGCTGCACAACACTCTAGTTGCAGCTCAGACAAAGTTATTAAAGTAAAGAATTGCATTTACATGTGTAAATAACATTTGAAAAAATGATTTTTGTTATTTTTGTTATGTTTAAATCTAGTAGTAAAAATAGAGAAAAACTGACTTACTTTCATTTTATTTTATCTAAATCTGCTGCAGCAGGAGGATTTTATTTGACACATGATGTATTTTAATTTGAAAGGAACTATTTGCTGCTATCAAAAGTAAAAAAAAAGAAGCTAAACCTGTTATATCTATTTTAAAGCTCACTTTTATCTTTAAAATAGCTACAAAAAGAGTGGTAATTTGTTTCAGAGTATAGGAGCCAATCCAGCAAAGGCACGGTCCCCCAGAACTTACATTTTAAAACAAATTTGAACAGTGTTTCTTCTATCATTTTATGCTAAAAATACATGAATCATAAAAAGTTATTTATTTTAATTTTTTTCCACTGTAGAAAGGATAGAGATCCTGTGTTCATGAACTCAGGGAATTGAGTATTCCTTTATTGATTATGAACGTTTTGTCTCTATCAGATTGATGACCAACGCCTTCGAGGAGCTGCTGGCGTTCCAGCGGGCACTGAAGGACCTGGTGGCCTCTGTGGACGCCACCTACGCCAAACAGCATGAGGAGTTCTTCGTGGGTCTGGAGGGGAGCTTCGGCTCCAAGCATGTCTCGCCACGGACGCTGACGTCCCGCCTGCTGGGCAGCATGGTTTGTGTGGAGGGCATCATCACCAAATGTAGGTACATTTCTGTTTTTGGGGTTCCCAAAAGGACTGTGGAACCGCTAATGTGACCGTATGGGCTGTAGGTTCTCTGGTGCGTCCAAAGGTAGTGCGCAGCGTCCACTACTGCCCAGCCACGAAGAAGACCATGGAGAGGAAGTACACCGACCTAACCTCGCTGGATGCCTTTCCCTCCAGCGCCATCTACCCCACCAAGGTACAGGTGAAAACCGCAATCCTAGTCACTGCAGATGTGAGCTTTGGACTGAACTTGATGGTTTCAGGACGAGGAAAACAACCCACTGGAGACGGAGTTCGGTCTCTCCATCTACAAGGACCACCAGACCATCACGGTGCAGGAGATGCCCGAGAAGGCCCCCGCAGGCCAGCTGCCCCGCTCCGTGGACATCATCCTGGACAACGATCTGGTGGATCTGGTGAAACCAGGAGACAGGGTGCAGGTGATCGGAACATACCGCTGCCTTCCTGGAAAGAAGGGAGGATTCACCTCCGGGACCTTCAGGTGTGACGCGTTTAACCGCCGCTTTCTGGGTTTACTGGGAACTTTGTCTAATAAACTCATTCTTTTTGGGTTATAGGACAATCATGATAGCATGCAACGTGAAACAAATGAGCAAGGAGGTGTCGCCGTGCTTCTCTGCTGACGACGCCGCCAAAATCCGAAACTTCAGTCAGACTCGCTCCATTGTGGGTCATTTTCCTCCTTTAGAACTTCCGGTTTTGGGGGAAAGAGGCCCTGAATGAATCCTTTTGTTTTTGTCCTGGTAGAACGTGTTTGACCAGCTAGCGCGCTCCCTGGCTCCCAGCATCCACGGCCACGAGTACATCAAGAAGGCCATCCTGTGCATGCTGCTGGGAGGCGTCGAGAAGGTGCTGGAGAACGGCTCCCGCATCCGAGGAGACATCAACATCCTGCTCATCGGTAAGACTATCGCATCCACCCACGAGCTTCAATGGGGACTTTTAAAAACCCACTCCGGCCATCCTTTGATACCTTGTGGAGTTTTATTTTGATTTTTTTTCTCACTTTTTGCCAAAATAAAAAACCTGTGACATTTTCTAGAACAGAGCTGCAGTTAGAAATTCTTCTCTGATTTTTGGGCGGCACCATTGGCGCAGAGCAACCCCGGCCCCCTTTCCCCTCCCTCTCAGTTAACATGCTCTCCTGCTAGCTTACAGCCTTATGTACGGATTCATTCTGGTTGTTTCTTACTGACGTCAGTTTTTGAGAGGTACACAGCATTCATAATGCCAGTTTTTTTACCAGCTGCAAACAAGGTTGGGCGGTGCAGGTATTGCAAATAAGCTAACGCTAACTTCTGACAGGGCTTCAATTCTAACACAGCGAACGCTTTTAACGTGGTTAACGTATCAAACTTAGTAAATGTTACTAGCATGGCTGTGCCTTTAACAGGGCTATCACGGCTATCGCTTTTAACGTACCTAGCATGTACTGTGTATTGTGCGTATTGTAAAAACACTAACGTGGCTAGCGCGGCTAACGGCACCATGTTACAAACAAGTTCTGTAGTTGTGAAGTAATGAAGTCTAACAGACGGACTCATCTCTGACGCTTTTCTCGTTTAATGCGCCTTGTGGTTCGGTGTGCATGATCTTAAGGAAAATGCAACAAAACACGTTAAAATCAACAGAAACAGGATTTTTCTCATAGTGAGTCATCAACCTCTTATGCGTTACAGGTGACCCGTCTGTGGCGAAGTCCCAGCTGCTGCGCTATGTCCTCCACACAGCGCCCAGAGCCATCCCCACCACTGGGCGGGGGTCGTCTGGCGTGGGTCTCACTGCTGCCGTCACCACCGACCAGGAGACAGGTAACCTCGCCCACCTTCTCCTGACGAACTCCTGTGTTTGTCTGCGCTTCATCGCTCAATGGATTTTCTCTCAAGGCGAGCGGCGTTTGGAGGCGGGCGCCATGGTGCTGGCCGACCGCGGGGTGGTATGCATCGACGAGTTCGACAAGATGTCCGACATGGACCGCACAGCCATCCACGAGGTGATGGAACAGGGCCGCGTCACCATAGCAAAGGCCGGCATCCATGCGCGGCTCAACGCTCGCTGCTCCGTGCTGGCTGCCGCCAACCCGGTCTATGGCAGGGTAAGCCCCTCCCCTGCTAAACCTCACCGTGCTAACTCCTACCACCATTCACCCGCTTTTACTTTTGCCGCAGTATGACCAGTACAAGACCCCCATGGAGAACATCGGCCTGCAGGACTCCCTCCTGTCCCGCTTCGACCTTTTGTTTATCGTTCTGGACCAGATGGACCCGGAGCAGGACCGCGAGATCTCTGACCACGTGCTGAGGATGCACCGCTACCGAGATCCGCGCGAGCAGGAGGGGGCAGGTACCAAAGGGCAGCCGTGTTGTCTGCTCTCACTTTACGCCGTGCATCCTGACGATGTCGCCTTCTTCTCCAGCTATGGCTCTGGGCGGGACGGTGGACGTGCTGGCCACGGAGGATCCGGACGCAGCGGCGGACGAGCGCGAAGAGCTGCAGATTTACGAGAAGCACAACGTCCTGCTGCATGGAAGCAGGAAAAAGAAGTAGGAGGCGCCAGTTCTTTATGTCACACGCTCTTCCGAGGAAACGCCTGAATTCATTCGCCTTTGTCTGCTTTCAGGGATAAGATTCTGAGTAAGGAGTTTATGAGGAAGTACATCCACATCGCCAAGGCGGTGACTCCTGTGCTGACGGAGGAGGCGGCCAATCACATCGCAGAGGAGTATTCCAGGCTGAGGAGCCAGGAGCAGCTGGGATCAGACATCGCGAGAGTGAGCAGCAACTTAATTTCTTTTCCTCCTCTTGGAGCGTAGCGTTCTGGCTCTGACCTCGCGTCCTTCCCGCAGACATCCCCGGTGACGGCTCGTACTCTGGAGACGCTGATCCGCCTCTCC
This sequence comes from Oryzias celebensis, assembly GCA_014656515.1. NCBI lineage: Eukaryota > Metazoa > Chordata > Actinopteri > Beloniformes > Adrianichthyidae > Oryzias > Oryzias celebensis. The sequence continues at coordinate 13,686,886 of BNCR01000018.1, read as the reverse complement.
ACGGCACACGCCAAAGCCCGCATCAGCAAGCTGGTGGAGCGCGTGGATTCCGAGGTCGCCGTGGAGCTTGTCCAGTTTGCATACTTCAAAAAGGTTAGCCCCACACGCTGCGTGTCATGAGGGTTTCTGGCTTTTGTGGTCATGCCCCCGCTGTCTGACCCGCAGGTCCTGGAAAAAGAGAAGAAGCGCTCGAGACAGGAGCGCGACTCTGGTTCAGAGGATGAAGAGGAGGAGGAGGCAGTCTCGCAGCGATCGCAGAGCAGCCAGAAGAAGAGGTCAGGAGGACCTCTTGTCCCTGAAAAAGCTCCTCTCTGAAGTCAGCACTGACACTTCCTCTTATCTCCTGCAGGGGGCGGCGTGGATCTCAGGGCAGTGAGCCTTACAGCCCCTACGACTTCACTGAAGAACACGACGTTCCTGAAAGTAAGCAGTGATGTTTCAGGATCCTTTGGATCCAGAAGAATTTCCAAATTTGAACTCTTCTCTGCAGTTCAGACTGGAGGCTCCAAGGCAACCAAACCCCAACAGCGGCAGGAGGAGGAGGAGGCTATGGACGCCACGCCGCAGGATGAAGATGTAGAGCTGTCTGCTGAGAGGTACACGGCCCCGTCCTCATGCAGGTCCAACACTACAGACCTTTAAGGCATGACCTTAAAACCTTCTCCTTTTTTCTCTCTTTCAGGCTGAAGGAGTTCAAGTCCTCGCTCTTCGCTGTCTTCCAGTCTGCACACGCTCAGTCAATCAAGATGGTGGCGCTGATGGACGGCATCAACAAGGAGGGCGCGGCGGTCTTCACAGACGCAGAGGTCCGCTCCGCTTTGGCGCGCATGCAGAACGATAACCAGGTCATGGTGGCGGATGACATCATCTTCCTCATCTGAGCGAGGGCGACGAAGGAATGTTTGTGTTTTGATGGAAGGAAGTGGATTTTTCTCAACTTTTGTAAATAGTGGAAGTGATCTGGTATTATTAAACTGTTAAAGTCAAAAACAAATAAAATGATGCACAAGTCTGATTGTTGACTGAATACTTTCAATAAACTGGTTTTACGCTGTGCAGAAGAATAAACCTGAAGGAATGAAATCTTCTTTTGAAATGCGACCACATGAGGACCAGAATTGTCCGTCATTAGGAGGAGCCCAGGGCCAATCGCACCAGCGTTTGGTCTCACATGGGCTCTGAGAGTCTATTCTCGGTACATATTGGCACCTAGGCGACGTGCTGGAGGTCAGTTAGCAGAGCTCTGGCAGTGCTCCTCCTGTTTCTCCTTACACAAAGGAGGAGGTAGTGGTCCTGATGCAGGGTTGTTACCCTCCTACGGCCTCCTCCACATCTTCTGATGTACTGATCTGTCTCCTGATAGCTCCTCTATGCTCTGGACATTGCACTGACAGACAGCAAACTTTCTTGCCACAACTCACATCGATGTGCCGTCCAGGAGTTGCACCACCTGGAACACTTGTGTGTGTTGTAGTTGTTGTCTCATGGTACCACTGGAGTGACAACACTGTCAGCATTTTCAAAAGTCACATCAGCCAGAAATCATTAAGGACGGGGAAGTTGTTTGTGGTTGCCACTTGCAGAACCACTCGCTTATTGGAGGAGTCTATTATTTCCACCTGATGTCTATTCCTGCACAAAACATGTGAGATTGTTAGTCAGTGTTGCTCCTTATTAGACAGTTTGATTACACAGAAGTGTGATTGACTTGGAGTAACACAGAGTTGTTCAGGTGTTCCCTTTATTTTAATTATTCTTTTGTTACATTTTTACATTTTCTCATTAATTTCTTCCATTTTTAGTTGAAAACTGTGTAATTCAAAAAGAAAACATTGACTTCATCAGACAACCTTAACTTGGCCTAGTTTAAAGAGATGTGATGCAGATTAAAGTTCATTCAGGAGGCGGTTCTGCTCTGGATCCGCTCTGCTGTGAATGCGCCGTCTGCGGCGTCTTGTTTTCCTGTCAGCAAAAAGTGTCTGTCAGGGTTCATTGAATCCTCTTCTGAAATAAAAGGGAGAAAAAAAATTCTACCATAAATGTAAAACTTTGTTTTAACAAGTTCAACTATAATGACGTTTATGTTATTAAAAAATATATAGTTTTAATTAATAGCATTACAAATGCTTAGACTTAAATCATAAACGCAATTTAAACGCATTTAACAAAAAAAAGTCAGATTTTCTTAATGTTTGAAACAAAAATATAAACGCATAAAAGCAAAAATTACATCATCATATTAACATAGAACTTTTTTTTAAAAAGATATGCACCATAATAAAACACAAAATGCAATAATATATAAAGAAATAAAATTCTAATATAAAAAACCTAATTGATGTGGTTTTTTTTTCCAATAGTCATGATGATTCTTGTTGATTTTTAGGGGTTTTTGTGTTTTAGTAGCTTATTTATCATGCGTTTTAACAGTTTTTCTTTTTTCAGTGTTTTCTTATTTATTTAGTGTGTTTTCTGTGGACACAGTGAGAAACAGTAAAAGTAATTTTATTATATTATGTATACTTCAGTGTTTATCTATCTATCTATCAATCTTTCTATCTATTGATGCATCACAGATACATTTTCAGTTGTATTTTACTTGTTAGATCAGACAAAATGAGAAACGTGACATTTCAAAGCAGAGAAATGCTACAAATAATCCTACAAATATCAACATTTTGTTTGTTAGCCTTTTATTGTTGCTTTTCACACTTTTTTTGCCAACTTTTATTATTAGGCAACATTTTTCTTAGCTTGCAGTTTTCTAAAACATTGAAAAGCCTTTGATTTCTCCTTCTTTTCCATGAAAAAACTTTATTTTCTTTTTCTGTAGACTACATATATTATTAGTCTGTTTTCTTTAGTATTTTTGTTTGATTGCTTCGTTTTTTGATTGATCAATACTTTGATCAACATTTTAACATTTTAATGTTGTATTTCTGAAGGGATCACAAAGGAAGTCTTTTAATAGTAATGGGGAAATAAATCTGCAAATATTACTGCAATAACCTCAGTTTGCAGTACCCTGTAGCATTTGATTCTAGACATCAGGAGTCCTTGGTGGTTCCAGTAAGTCCTGACCCGTCCCTCCACTTCTGATGCAGATCACCATAGAGACAGAGTCATGTTACTGCAGATGTAACGCTCAGACTTTCAGTTCCCCAACCCGACTCCGATTCAGACGAGGAAATTTGAGAGATGTGAGGTGCACGAACAAAAAAAAGACAAGAGAGGTTACAGCGATCCAGATCAGAGCCTTCAACCTCGACTCCCACATCTGATTCTTATCAGCGCGGTGCGGGCTGCAGTCTGTGTCTGACACCACTCAGCTCCAAACCAAAGGCAGTTTTCATTTTCACTAATCACAATTGCTGGTTGTTTGTTCTCTGCTCTGACAAGTGTTTACTTGTAGATGTCAGAACCAAACCAAAAGGCCTAAACACATTTTATTCTTTCTTTTTTTGTGTGTTTTTGTGAAATCTTGAATTTCCTTTCTTGGCTCCCGTTAAGTTCTTTACAGCTATGACTGAGAAACAGAAGGAGGTGAAAAAAGAGGAAAACACTACAAAAGAGTAGAGCAAATGCACATTTCTGCTTGGATTAAGTTACCATATTTTATCTAAATGCATTTATCTAAACCAGCTTAGAAGCAAATGAAGGTTACACTCAAGATGTGACCTGGTAAATCTAAAGAAGTCCTCCTGTGCTTCAGTTATAGCATCACAGAAATATCCAAACCTTTTCAAAAAAAGTGGATTTAGTGTGTTAGTGGTTCCAGACTACAAGTATCCACTTCATTCTCTTTGAAATTCACCCATCCTTTAGGGCTTTGGTGGTCCCGCCTCCTTTGGTCTGCAATTTAACTGCGTTCTCCGGACGTCCTTGTAAATTTGTGCAGGAATTTTTACGTTATTCTCGACATCTGCCGAAGATCTGGTGAAATTTAGTGGTGAGAATCCCTTTTGAAATGTTTATGGACTTTAAGAGTCTGCTCACGCCACAATGACGGCGGTGAGAGTTGTGAGGAAGAGGACTGTTTCCTGGCTGATGAGGAAAGTTATCCATGATGGGAGTTCGTAGGGAAGCTGTGGACAAAAAGAAAGTTTGATACATTTGTCAAACACTACACTAAATAATAAATCCAATGTAGCCTGTGTGTCAGGGCTCAGACTTCCAGCTCAACCCCTAACCACCAGCGGGAGCCCTCTCCTGAATATTGATCCCTACTTCCTCTCTCTCTCTCTCTCTCTCTCTCTCTCTCTCTCTCTCTCTCTCTATATATATATATATATATAGAAAGAGAGCCCCAAATAACCAAATATTATTACATTAATAGTGGGTATTTCTATCATTTGTCACCATTTGTCACAAGCTACACTCAGATCGCCCTCAACAACTTGCATTCAAGCGACCACTTCCAATGGGAAGTCTATGTAAACGCGCGTCCACATATGTTTCAGGCTTCAAAACCTTTGCGATCGTCGCTACTCAAGAGTCTACGACCATTTTTGGGTTCTACATACAAAATGCGAGGCCATTGAATGTACTTTGAAAGTTAAACCAGGTTGAACTTTGACCAATTAGGGACTCAGATTTGGTAGATTTGGATGGCGTTTTTTTAAATTCACGGAAGGAGATGACGGTACATGTGGCAACAGTTGTGCCACATTAGGGAGGGAGAGAACACAAAAGGAGGGGAGAGTCAAGAGACTTGAAAGATATATGAAACACAGGAAACAGGCACCATCAACAAAAAAAAACCAGGAAACGTACAAACAAAAAACAACCATAGTCCCGGGCCCATAACCCCACAGTGTGACGCTTGTTCCATCCTCCAATGACCAGTTCTTTCACTAACCACAGTTTGAATTCTGCTATAGGAGTGAATGACTGGTTGCTCTAAATAACTTGTGACCAAAGTTAAAATGTTTGAAAAGTAATAAGAAAGACAACATCAAAAACAGTTAATGATTTTTGTTTCTCCCTCACTAATTTGACAATTTTAAGAGCAAACTAAAAACATAAAAACACACATTCAGCTCAGATTTTAAATTAAAACACAAAGGCTACTTGTGCGAAAAGCTCTTCTCCACCTTGAACTTCAATAAGTCAAACTGCAGGCCAAACTGGGGGTCTCTGCTGCTTCCTCCCTCAAACCAAATGTAGCTCAACTATAGAGAGGATGCTCTGCTAAGTGTCCAGTAAGATGTTCAGAAGAACCCATTGATCAAGGTCAAAGAACTGTAAAGTTTAAGCCTTTTATGTGTTTATCAGTTAAAACGTAACTGTGTTAATTGAACTGCTCTGAACACAGCAGATATAGAAGACTGAATGAACAGAAAACTTTAATTTATTACTGACAGTTTTACTTATTGATGTTTTTTGTTTATGTATTTGTTGATTGATTTTATTAATATTTTTGTACAGAAAACAGTTAATAATACAGTACAGTTGCCCTATAACATCTGTTAGAAGATTTGTCAATCATTTTTCGTTCAATTCCTTTTGGGGTCACAGGGTCACTGGAGTCAATCCTGGCCTCCTTTGCAATTTTTTTGATCCTCTGTCATCAGAAAAATACAAGAACATGTTAAAAACACAATGTAATATGAGTTGGTCTAATGTGGTTGAAAATGATTCCAGGATTTCTCCGTTTTGCAACCCAGAGGTTATTTCAAACCACTGCAGATGGATATTAAAAACTCTGAATTAGGAAGGACATTTTCAGCTCTTTTTTGTTTTTCTTTCTACTCAAACTTCCATTTGCCCTGATTTCTAAAAAAAATTCTTTAGTAGATTAGATGCTGTCATTTCTTGACTTTGGGCTGAATTTTTTTTTTTTTCTTACCAGAACCTGTGTCAGCATTTCCTTGACCTACATTGTTCAGGTCGTATTGTGCGTCGGCGTGGTTTCGAGTGAAACCTTGATGTGTAGACAGTCTGGAATGGTTTTCAAATGTGACAACAGAAACTATTTAAGGATCATTAATGTATTACTATCAACTTAAGGAGTTTGAAATGCTGGGGTTTGTATCGACCTGTATATAAGGAAAATGTTTTTCTCTTTTTCCCATGTTTTAAAACATAGACTGCTTTTTTTGTTGCTCTTTTTACCCAAAAAGATTACACTCAAGAGATTTCCCAAAACATCAAACGCATAAAGTGTGAAAACATTTTCACACCTTTCAGCCTGGTATGTTTATTCAAACAGCACTGCTTTCCTTTATTAATCATTCCTGTACAAATCTGAGAAGAGATGGATCCAGAAAGCAAAACTCCCCTCGAAAAGTACCAACAAATGACACTTTTATCTTCTTTGAAAATGAAAAATTAGCATTTTTTAAATCGGCTTCATGGCGGAAATGAAACACATCTCACCAAAGGATTTCAGAGCCATCGTTTTGTCCTGTGAACAGACTGGAGGCTGAACAAAAGCAGACTGCAGAGGAGCCCCCTCACACTTGCAGCTGAGTGTCGAGGCAGAGACGACATGCTCCTGGTAAGTCAATCTGCCTTCATTTTTCCTTCAAGAAAACCTCAAAAGGTAAAGTTTATATATATTTTGTGATACAAAATAATTTGGTTATAAACATTTTTCCACTTAAATTTCAAAATAAAACACAGAAATGCTGTATTGTTCAGGTAACTTTGTGGAAATCTGGGCAATAAGGGACTAAACACCAAACTATGAAGTTTCGTTTTGCTGCTTTTTCATTTTGATGTTGTTTGCTTAGGAACTGAGAGCTTTGCTGTTGCTGGGTCTCCTTTCTCTGGTGCATACCAGGGAGGGTCAGGCTCCCCCAGCACGGCCGAAGAAAGGACCCGGGCCAAACTACAGAACCCTCAGAGTGAATATGGATCCATCAGTGATGCCTCAGTTCACCAGGGCTTCCACCTCAAACGTGGCAAACTTCTCTCTGTCACCCTGGACGTACAGGTGGGGCTGTGTTGAGTGGCTCTACACATTCGATGGAACTGTTTTGATTTATCATTTCCATTTGTATTGTAATAGTGAGATCAAAATGACTAAGACATAATGTTATTACGCAAAAAAAAAAAATGCTGTAAACACTTATTAGCTGATAGATTTTTCCAACATATATGCTTGAAACCTGCTGCATGACTCTTTAACCCCTGTAAAGACATAAGCTAATGTCTGCAGGTTTGCTGGTTGCACTGAGAAAACTGTTTTAAACATAGTTTTATCATTGGGTTTCTTTAGACATATTTCAAAATAAAAGCAAAACAAAAGTAAAAAAGTTTTTTTTTCTTGTAGGTTTTAGTCTAATTTCAGCTTAAAAGGTGTGTAATAGTCTGAAATGTTTTTATCTGTAACTGTAACTCTGTGTTCAAACTTTGGAGCTTAGTCCCAAGGTGACCAGAGACCTACAGTTTATTCCCCTTTAAACCTTTTATGACCTAGAAATGAAATTATTTTGTGTCTTTTTGTTTTGGGTCTGGTAATGTAATTACCTTTTTTTTCTCTTGGTTCGCTTACTTCCAGAGAGAACTTTAACTCATCTCGTTTGCCAAAGAGGATCTCAGAGGCTGAATGCCGGACTTCTGGATGCATCCGTGACGGGGTAGAGGATAACGCTCTGGAGGCTAAACCCATTCAGTATCAAATCCTGGTTCTGTACAGGTGACCAGCTGCCTCCTATCTCAATCTTTGGAAACACAACATCTTCTTTGGAAAGTCAGGAATTTATCTCCTAGTTTGGAACAGTTTCTTTAACCATAGGGGAAGTTGAAGGACTTTTTCTGATCATTTCAATACATATAAAAAAAAAAAAAAAAAAATATATATATATATATATATATATATATATATATATATACATATATTGCCAATTCTTTGATGTTGTGGACAAAATATCTGAGTGGGATTTTTTAGAAACAAAGTTCATTTGCACAAAACAAAAAGTTTGAGACATAAATAATGCTTTAAAATGAAGTGAAAAGGCTAAAAACTCATAAACATATGACACATATGTTTTGAGCGATGCTGTCTGTGAGTTTTGTCCCACATTATGGTTTGCAGATGTTATCAAAGCATCTCAGCAGTCGCAGTTACTGTGTGAATGCGGCGCTAGTTTTCCATTCTGAGCTTTGTGAGAACATTTTACGAGACTCTTTAGTCCCTGCAGAGCTCAGTGTGAATTCTAGTATTTCCATTCTGCAGAACAAATCATGCAGTTGCCAAAAGCCCGTCCTGTGATGAACCCAAACAAAATAAAGGCCTTTTACGATAGTTCAATTTTCTCCTATTACACCTCTTTACATTGACCATGAATGCTTTTTCTTTTTAGATCAAAGCACAAATACTTATTATTACCGAGATTTATTACACATTGTACTAAATATTGATGTATATAAAACTAAAAGAAAAACAGGGGAAAAAAATTGACATTTCACAATAAAATACTCATATCTGAAAATCAAAAGAAACTAAAAAGTGTGTTTCTTTTTTCACAGCAATGAGAAATACAGTATTTTGAAGATGTGCCTCATTTATAAAGACCCAGTCCGATTGTCTTTTAATCTATTTTCAAAGTGTTGCCTGTGGTTGTTTATTATGATTGTGGCCAAAATAATTATATGATTATTTTATAATATTATGATTCAGCCAAAATAATAATTTTTTAAAAATCACAGTTGTTTTCTAGAATCTGGTTTCTGCAGAGTTGTGGGCAGGACTGCTGGCTCGGAGTAAGCCTGTCCCCACTTCCTATCATCCATCTGCTTACATCTTTTCCCGTTAACCTGCAGCCCTTCAATCCCTCAACCTAACTTTAGCGGTTCAACAAATATAGCGAGCAATGTTAGAGGAATCCAGCTGCTAAAAGCAGGAATACGAAGGCGTATGTGAATCAAATCGTCTACAAGTGCCTTTTTTGTCTGCTTCTAATTCACAATATTTGGAATAAAAAAATACTCAGAAATGCAATTTAAGCTTCATTTTCTCCATATATGTCCTCCATCATGAGAAAATGCTACCAGAAGATGTAAAAAAAAATCAAAAACACATTTTTTATCAGAGTGGGTCTTTGAAAAATGTAAATTCATATGCTCAGCCTTAAAAGCATTGTGATTTTCTCACACATTCTCTTCTTCCACATGACTTTCCTTTGATCTTCCTTTTTTGTTTCAGAGTCCAGAGGCAGCATAGTGCCGGCAAGAAAAAGAAGAAGAAGTCAAGGAAGTACGACTTCATGCTTGGGACCCAAGTGATCACAGTGGGCTGCACCTGTGTGAGACCGAGCGTCATACCACAACAGTAATTCCCCATTTTGCCTGATCAATAAACAAACAAACAAACCATCAAACACCACAGCAAATGTTTGTTTTATGGAGCTGATCATTTTTAATCAATATGTCTCTGATTTGCTTCTGTGGGATTACAGAAGTGACAATTTCCTTGAAGAATAACAATAAAAATAGCCAAAAGAACATCTTAGGACTTAATCAGAAGCATACCATTCTTTTCCATTCCATTCCACAGGAATCTTTGTTCTATTTTGTTTTCAGAATTCAGAGTGTGTGCAGGAAGTTAGTGTAAAAGGCTAACGGCAAATTTGTGTGAGCGTCACAGATGTCACTTTCATTTTAACTGATTGAATCATGAACTTTTCAGGCATTTAGCCATGTTTTGTTTGGTTATACTGCCTCCTTGTGGTATGCTTTCTTAAATGTGTTGTGTATAAAAGGTTTGTGACTTTGTGTCATGTTTGTTCGAACGCAAAAAAACAATATTTTGGCAAAAAAACAATATTTTGGCAAAAAAACTTTTTTTTTTCTTTAAAAAATGTAAAGTTGTCTGACATTATTTGTATATATTTTTCTATTTCTATTAAAATTGACATCACTTTAAGAAACTGATCACATTGAATCACAAAGATTTTCAAAATAAAGATTCAATAATTCAGCAATTCAAAAAGAAAATTAATAGAAACTTCTACTAATCCTCCAAACAGTGATTTTCCAATATATTTGACGAATTTCTGATACATTTCTATTTCATATCGTTAATAAAAATATAAAATCACCAAAAAAAAGCAAATTATCTTGATATCTAGATTTATTGCTACAAATATTTACCATTAATATTTTCTTATTCTTGCTGTTTCAGAAATGTGATTTTTTTTATGTATTATTTAAAAGTAGATGGCATTTTTGGTTTATAGTGGAATTATATGTAACTGTTTAGCAAGAAAATTAAATAAAACAAAAATGTCAAATAAAAAAAATGAAGAACCCAAAGACGGAAGTTGAGTTTTTTTTTTTACTGATCATGCCAAACAAATACAATCAAACTTTTAAGATACAGCAAAACACTTTACAGCAAGTACAAACCCCCCCATTTCCAGCTTTACCCTCATCTTACAGTGCATTGATCCAACGGGTAATTCTAAATGAAATCCGTGTCAACTCGGGCACATTTTATCTTTCTGCACATCCCTCAGAGAAAAAGCAAAACTTCTGCTTACATAGTTTGTCCTACTGAGCCTTTTTCCAGGATCTGCATTTTCTCTCCTCTCCGTGCTCTTATTGTTGTGTTTGTTTGTTTGTTTTTTTGCTGTTTATGCTGACTCTTGGATGCACATGTGCTTTTGAGTTGTGCTTCATAAAACAAAAACAGAGTGCAAACAGTGCAAAAAGCGGAAAAACCCAAAATGCATGTCACAGATCTACTACAGCACAACTACAGTTTCACACAGAGCTTGAAAATGGCAGAAATAGCAATAGACAAATATTCCAAACAAAATAAAACGTAAAAAAAAAGAAAATTCTACATGTTGTGAGACTTATCATTTGCAATGATTCCAAAAGTGGAAGAGTTGTGAAGAAACAGTCTGGGCCTATGGTTACATCAGAAGCGTAAAGCTATGCTCACACCACCCTCGGCAACCAGTGTTCATGCAGCCAATAAAAAGTCTTTGTAAACGTTTTGGGCTTCCATATTCAAACTTCTTGTGTTTTTACAAAATGAGCATAACTTGAACGGTTGTTGGAAGTCAAACTTGGTTGTATTTTGACCAATCAAGCACTCGGATTTGGTAGTTACAAATGGACAACATCTCTTTTCATTAACGGAAATGACGGTACAATTTGTGCCAGGCCGGAATTATACGACACAGAGTCTTGAACATATCGAAATAGTTCTGCACAAGAAAAAGCTGGAACAAGATTCATGAGATTTGCAACACTTTGACATTTTGCACCAAGCCTGTAGGTGGTGGACATGTGTTAGTAAACAGCAGGAAACGACAAAGAAGAAGAAGCCCCTCCCTGCTTGTCCATTGTGAACACTATGGCCTAAATGCAGGTTTACAGTCTCGGTGTGAACGTAGCTTTAGACAGATTTTTTTCTCTCTGTTAAGGCTGCAGTTGAGAAGATCCCGGTGAACAAATGTCCTGAAGTTTGACTGAAAATTGCGAGAAAGACAGATCTAAACTATTATAGTAGTGAAAAAAAAGTTGACATGGAGAGCAGGCCAACTTCTCCTTCAGAATTCCAACCACATGAAATAAAATCGGCTTTTTCAAATTAATTGATGTTGCTGGATTTCTTCCACTGTTTTTGCACTGTTTTGATTCATTTTTATTAATTTCTTTCTTTTTTTTAAAACCAGACTCCAAAAAAGACAGAAAGAATGAATGAAGACCCTCCAGTCTTGGTTTCTCACTTTCAGCTCCCTCATCTCCTCTCATCTACCGACAGGCCTCCTCTTTCATCTCCTTGTTCTTCCTCACCTCCTCTGCGTGTTTATCCTGCAAGGCAAAAGCAGAAGCACGCCATTAACATTTATGACTTCATTTCCTCTACCGAGTGGGAGCCAGCTGGTACAGAAGGAAGGCCGTGAGATTTGAAAACAAGGCAAAACCAGAGTCACGGAGGAAAACGAATAACTGCTTACATCCTGTTAAATATTCATAATTATTCATTTAGTTCACAGACAGTGGTGAAATTTAATGTTTTTTTCCCTCTGATCCTTAATATACTCAATGTGTCTTCAAATTCCAGTCTAAAGAAGCTGGTGTTTGGTTCTAGAAGTTTTTGTTTGAAATTGTATGAAGGAATGCTTCTAAAAGTGAGTTTTCCCCATTGAGACATTCCTGCACAAATTTCTGACCACAAATGGGGAAAACTGGGCTTCTAAGAGCACATGGAATGCAGCATCATTATTCCTTCAAACACGGACGTGTATCCAGAGACTTTCTTGTCAGTTTTTGAGATGTGCTGCACCTTTGTTTCTCAAGTTTTAGCTGTTCCATCCTTAAACCAAATGAGTGAAATGTCACTTTCTGTTTACCACTCTTTCTAACTATATCATTATAGAGCCAAGTGTTCTGTTGAAGGTTGAAGGCAGAAGTTTGCAGCCTTTAACAGTAAAACAGCCATTTGGACCTGATCCAGCTGGATTTTAGGTGTTCTTCTTGGCTGGAATCTGCTCACAAGTGGAGGCGTGTGTGTTTACTTCTGAACTGCTTGCCTCCTGCAAAGGCGGCGAGCGGAACTTTTGCGGTGAACCACAGAGTTTCTGGTGCTCGTTGTTCTATATAGCAAAATCGTGTCGTCCCCATCCCAAAAAAAATGATTGGTTTCCTCGTTGGATTCACGACTTTGTCGCTTTTGTCCAAAAACTACAAATAAATGCCATCTTCTCTCTTTAATTCAATAAAATGTAAAACACAGAATATTAAAAGAAGTTTATTTTAGACGAAGTTTTATTACGCTGATCTTACAGCTGCAAGGCGTGACTTAATGATGGACGGCCCAAGGGTGTCCATTGGTTCTAAAGGGCAAGACAGAAATGGTATTTTCTCTTGTTATACCTTAGGTCTACTTTGGTGAACCATCATCTTTTATTCTACTTACTACTGCTGTTAACCTGAACATAGACATGAATTCTTTGATAAATCATCCAGGAGAAAAAGTACATAAAGACTATGCATCTTGTGTATTGTGCAGTTCAGTGATCCTGTGGTTGTAATTTTCATTAGTGACCAGATGAGGGGACCTGGCTGTCTACATTTCTACAAGCAGATAAACTGTGATCACCAATGAAAATCCAATTTTTTGGGTGTGTTTTTTCTTGTTAACGTGAAATACTATATCATGATCTCATTATCACAAGAAAAATAACTTTTCTCATGATAGCGAAGTAGTAAGTGTCGATCTCATAAAAAAAAGACTACAACTACGAAAAACAACAATGTACTTATCACAGAAAAAAACATTTGTTCTCGTCATAACAAGATAGTAGATGTTGCTATCATGAAAAAACAATGTCCTAATCACAAGAAGACACTGCTGTTATCGTGACAAAAAGTGTAATAGCAACAAAACAATATCGTTATTACAGAAAAAACCTATTCTAGTGATTACAGAACAGTAGATGCTTTCATCATAGAAAAACATCATTATCATTAGAAAAAATTTGATCATCAGAAAAGAACAATGTCGTTATTGTTAGAAAACAAGTTAAAAAAAGAAAAAACAATATTGTTGTTACGAGAAAACAATGTCATTATCATAAATGTCAATGTCATGTTTATGAAAAAGCAACGTTGTGATCACAAGAAAAAAATTTGCTATCAAGTAAAAACAATGTCGTTATCATGAGAAAACAATGTCATTTTTATTAAAAAACGTTATGATGACAAGAAAAAAAATGTTACTATGAAAAAAACAATGTCATTATCATGAGAAAACAATGTCATTTTTATTAAAAAACGTTATGATGACAAGAAAAAAAATTTTACTATGAAGAAAACAATGTCATTATCATGAGAAAACAATCTCATTACCACAAGAAAACAATGTTGTTATGATAAAATGGGCAAAAGAGAAAAAAACAAGGTAGGCCATTTCTGGATTCTGTACTCAGCGACATAATGGACGCTCTTATTTTGAAATGTACATTTCTATTCACTTTTCCAAGTTTGCTCTGTACCTTCTCCTGCAGTCTCTCCAGCATGGCAGCCAGAAGGGCTTCCCTGTTCTCCTTGTTGGCCTCCATCTTCTGCTCCAGCTTCTCTTTAGCGTTCTTGATGAAGTTGTTATTCTCGGCGTAAGCCTTCTGGATCACCTCGCGCTCATGTTCCCTTTTCTCGGCCAAGTGCTTCAGCAGCTCAGCTTCCTGGCACTGAGGGAGGAGAAAGAAATTGTTGGTTGCTAGCTAAACCTATTTCGATGGAGATGGTTTAAGAATAATCCTTGTTTTGTCATCACATTGATTTAACAAACACTGAGCATTGTGCTTCTGTGCTCGAATGATCATCATCTCCAGCCTTTTTCCCTCCTGCCCTCAGCTGATAAACCACACCACCCACAAAGTGTGTCAACAGGTCTACATCAGCACCTGTCCAAGCTGCAAATAGCTTGGGTTAGGACTCTGCTTCCCACCTTTCGCCTCTCCTCAGCGGCCTCCAGCTTCTTTTGGATCTCCTCCAGAGAAGGGTCACGCCGCTGCGGCATGGAGGTGTTGAGTTCCGGCAGGGCGTCGAAGGAAGGCGGCTTGAGGATGACTTCAAAAGCTTGACCTGATGTCCTCTTGTTGAGTTCGATCACCTCCACATCTTTCATGACACACCAACCCAGGTCCACCGCATCTGTAGGACGAGAGAATGTGGTTTTTGTTCCTCTTTAGGCTAAGATGTTTCCTTAAAGGTCATCTTTTACCTTCTGCTTTGTAAGTGGTCTTTTCTGCCGTCTGTGGGTTCAAACAGGCGCAGAACAGAGACACCAGGGGGAGCTCTTTGACCTTCTCTTTATAGGCTGAGGACAAACACAGTCATGATAAAATTCAACCTTGCTTTTGCCCTGAATGTTAGATTAATAATCATTATGTCGAATGACAAAGATAGCAAAGTGAACCTGTCTCTGCAGTGCATGGAATCAATCGGGGGGGTGGGGGACAGTGAGGTGAGTGCATTGGTGCTGCGGTTGCATTTACCTGCCAGAGTCATCTTCTTGCTGCGCGTGTTTCTCTCTGGGGATGCTGAGGATCTTGTTCGCTCTGTCAGCAGCACATGCGGGGAGGGAGCAGCACAAACTTCAATGAACAAACTTCAAGGAGTCACAGAGGAGAGATGCAGCAGCTGAGGGACAGAACCAAGCAGATCCTGCTACGATGACGTGCTTCTTACGCAGCTGTGCTGCTTGGTAACACATCTGCACGGTTTTGACGCATCAAAAGTGCAGGCCAGATCCTTCTTTGAGGCTTGCCAGACCATGTTCATCCTTTTTTTTTTTTACTTAACTAAAAGCATGTAAACGTGAATGCATGCAGAGTAATGTACATTTAAGAAAAAGACAAACACAAGAAAGAGTCACAAACTTGTAGCTCATAGCATATAATGTGTTCAGTCTGTATACTGCATAATAATAAAACAAATAAATAACTTCATCACAATTTTTACATCTGTTTTAACTGCTTTTACATAAATTATGGAAAATATTTACTTTACATTATCTCTTAAAAACAAACACAGGAAGGCTTCAAAAAAATGTAAGAAGTGTAAAGCTATGGACACACAAGTGACGCACGTTCAAGAACACGCTAAACGCTGGTTCTTGAATGCAAGTTTAGCCCATGGCGTTCATGCTGGAAAAGCAGGGAGTGGCGTGTTCTTTTTCAAACGCTTAGCACTTTCGTGAATAAAATCGGACACTACTCATACGTCACTACCAAATTAAGTGTACACAGAAGCCCAAAATGCACATTTATACACACTTTAATTTGAAGTGGCTACTTGAATGCACATTATCCAGCGGTGTGTCTGTAGCTCAAGAATGACTAACGGTGACTTTTAATCTCCACGACCTTCAACATTTTTTAGCATGTTGCCTTAAAAATATACGCTAAAGTTATAAAACAAGCCTTAAAAAGCCAAGCAGAAAGTTTCAGTTTAGGGTTTTTATGCGTAAATTTGCTGCACAAGACAGCAGTCATGTAAGAATCTCTGAAAAATGTTTTAAGATGAAAAGGTCATGTAAATAGTTGTGTATTCTGTCCCATTCTACTATCCTTTTATCAAAAAAATGAACTGAATCCCATCTACTCCAACACATGACTGTGTAGATAAAGTAGAACAGCTTAGAGATTCATGTCTTGGTTAAAAATATATGTATATATTGTCAAATAAAAAGAGAAACAATAGCGGAAAAAAGGCAGTCAGTCCCTCTTTTAGTGATTGGAAGTATTTGGAACCAGGAGAGACTAATGTGGGGTACTTATTGCACAAAATCTGAATCTTACATCGAGTTCCAGAGCTTATAGTTAAAGGAAACTGATGGGGGTGTGTGGTCCAATTGCTGATCAAAACACATGGTGTCACTGTGACAGACTTTCTGCAAACTCTTTTTGAAGTCTGTTTCATCTCAGAGGACCTCTAACATATTTTTACCATTCATCATACAATCATCAATAGCAGAATGTTGAATTACAATGTTCCTAATGCATTTATGATTTATATTTGGGGTTTTCTGCATATTTTACTCCAGAAAAGGGCCATAATAGACACAGGGCGAATACATTATTGCTACTATTCTCATGTTTTAGTGCTATTTTGTCCAAAAATTACTAGTTTTAGAGGTAGAGATTATTTGAAATGTCGCCCCTCTTTATAACTTGTGAACATTTATTAACGCAAACTGAATGATGATGATTAACTTTTGTCAAATTTCATATATAAAAAGCCAATTTAATTCATCAGGGAATATCAGTCATTTTTGGTAAAAACTGATTGATAAATTACCATTTTGTTTTGAAAGAAAGAAGACATTTTTTTCTAGACTTATAACTCTAAAATGATATTTAAAGATACAAGCTTAGAATCATAAATGAAGAAGGACATTAATATTAAAATATATGCAAAGGTCTAAACTCCACAAGCCTGACACAGAAACACTAAAAAGAGATCAAACTTTGATCTGGAAACTTGACTAACACTTTATAAATGTCTCTGGGATGCAGCTAATTTTGATCCTCAAAGGCAAGGCCATAAAATATAAACTATTGCAATGACATGGCAGTCGTAGTGATGAAGGGGCCACATGTGATCATCTGTGAGGAAGTAATGGGGACTTTTATTTTTTGTAAAAATACATAAGGAAATCCTTATAAACGAATGTGAGAAAATGTGTTGTTTATTAATAATACCAATATTAGTGATAAACGTATTTGTGTGAGACATTTCAAAAGAATGTTTATGTTTCTTTATAGCCTAGATCTGCAGTAAAGCACAAATATCTAAAAAAAGTATCTTTCTTATATGTATGCGATGGGAAAACTGGTAGAAGCAGCTCAAAATATTTTAGATGCCAAAAGGCAAGCAGACAAAGAAGAAAAGAGAACGTTTAAAAAAATGCCTAGACCCAGCATTAGCCTGTTTCAAACCTCAAAGTCTCACTCCGATCACCTTTTGATCTATTTTTTTAAAAGTGTTCCCACTGGTCTTTCAATCATTAATATGCAGTTTTTAGCCTAAAATCATCAACCTGTGTCATTTTCTAGGAAATTGTTTTGTGCAGAGCGGCAGGAGATTACTGAGAGTTCTCTGTTTACATGCTCTGATGTAAACATGATGTTTACATTATGCCCATCCCTGGAAATAGGGGCTTCTTCTTTATCTTTTTCTACTCTTTACTAGCACATGCCTGCCACCTACAGTTGAAGGAGGCTTGGTGTGAAAAATGTCAAAGCAGTGCATATCTTGTGACCCTTGCTCCAGGCTTCCGTGATCAACTGTCAAACGGTTGGCACTTCCGTGAATTAAAAGGGACCACATCCAAACGTCATTACCAAATTAGAGTTCCTGATTGGTTAAAGTTTGTGGTACCTGGTACAACTTTCAACATGCATTTTACTCTTGGAGCCCAAAAACTAGCTTAAAAAGTTCATAGCCACAGGCGAATGTGAAAGTTTTGAATGTGGAAGACCAAAATGTGCATTCACGTAGACGTTTCACTGGAAGGGGTCTTTTAAACGCACGCTGCTGAGGGTGTGTGAACGTAGCTTAACACTTGTAGATAACTAGATCCATGTACGTCTTTGTTTTCCTCATCCAAGTTGACATCTGGCTCAGAACTGTACAGCTGGAAAGCTATAATATTATTCGCCTTTTTTGTTTCATCGGTATTGCATGCATTAGAGTGGAGGGGAGCATGGAGCTTGTGTATATTCACAAATGCACTCCTTTTCAAATTGCTTTTATTTGTCTGGTCTTGTTCACAAAGATTTGAATGAAGAAATTCTCAGAAACACAATGTTAAGCTTAATTTTCTTTCAAAATATCCGTCATGGTCAGGAAAATGCTACAAGAACATGTTAAAAACACAATTTTCATCAGAGTGGGTCATATAAGCTTAAGTTGTGTAAAATGTTCTAGTTATTGCTAATAATGAGTATTTTTATTAGAAATCTTGTGATAACAGAGCACATCTAATCTCAAATAACAGGCTTAGACTTCACCAGCGCCTGCTATTCCTCTGCATCCATGTGTGTCAGATGTGTCAGTAATTCTGTTTCTTCCATGTTTTGCATCCTGTTCAGGCCAACTGGACACATTAGTTCCATGCTTTTATCCTGTTTCATTCAGGACATTGTCACATTGTATGAAACTTGCAAATACAGTTAGCCTATGAGTTCTCTTCTTTTATAGAAGTTTGGTTATCAGGATGTTCTTGGGTTGGTTTAAATTTAGATTTAGATTTTTTTATGCCAGCTGAATTCCCTGAGTAGATATAATTTGTCTACCACTCTGTGTTGTGTGGTTTGCACAGGAAGGCCAACAACATTAAGAGAGGAAATTTAATCAAGCGTTTTAGTGTTGTAAGGTTAGCCTGGTCTGTGGTTTCTGCTGTGGGTCTAATTTAAAGACCATACCTGATGGGTTTGTTTACAAAAGCACAAAAAGTTCCCGTTAAATCATCTGTGCAGCATTTAAAAAGAAAAATAAAGTCTTAATTTGTGTTCTCATTCCTTCTCTACTCACAATAGTGCACTACATAGTGTGTTTTCCATTTTGTCCTTTTTTCTGAAGCTACAGTTCCAAAATCAAGTTCCTTAGAAATGTCCCACAAGTCTCAAAATCAGTAGGCATCGATGCTAAATTTTGTCGACTGTAGACCACAAAGGACTGCGGTCTAGCAAACTTTTTTTTTGTTATAAACCATCCACGTTTTCATAAGCAAAACACAATGGATTTACACATAGTCCTTGTAAAATGCATTGATTTACTTTGTGAAATCGGTGACATCATGATTGCCCCTTTTTAAAAAAAAAATTATAGAACATGGCGTCTGAATTGCTTTTAAAATCCATAGTCCCACACTATTTCGTTTTTTAGTAGCTAGGGATAAGGTAGGGAATTTGGATACAGTGTAACTGTGAGCTAAGACCTTTTAGTTTGCACATGGTACAAAAGCTAAGCTAAGTTAGTATTGCTAGTGTTGCCCCACCTTTAGCAATACATTCACCTAAAGTGAGATTTTAACACAGCTTATCAGTAAAGTATAATCCTACAAGACTTTGTTTATCCTCTTTTATTTGTATATTTAGCCTATAATTGAGCTACTTTAGGTGGACTGAAGCGCTGTGAAAATGGACAAAACGAGGTTAGCTCGGTGCTAATTGATGTGTCATGAGGCAAAGGCAGATCATCTGTCTCTTGGGACCCCCACAATAAATTCCACAGCACACACTGAGCTGACCACAATGACATGATTTCCTGTGGGAGAGACTCACACAAGGACACACAGCTATGCACACTAATCAACATGCGGCACAGTTGTAATGCACACAACCACACAACAATGCGTCTCTTTAGTGAAACCACCCAAGTTGCAAATCAATGCACCTCTTCTTGCAGGCAGCAAAGCATTCAGTGGTATTTGTCAGGTTGCATTGAGTAATAAAGCACCCTGCAAAAGTGCACACAATGGAGAACTGTTCTGATGGGTCATTTTACACCGAATTTTTTTAATTTAGTAAAGAAATGCTGCAGTTTGAACGCAAGTTTTGTCTTCTTTTTTGGTACAATTTCTGACAAAGAAATTCCCAAAACAAATTGAACTGATCCTAATGCTGCTCTACCCAGAACTCAATTAAGTCAATTGTGTCTGAATAAGATCCAGCAGCCATAGGCTAAAGCATGATGAGACATTAGCTATATTCAGTCATACCTTAGCCACACCCTCCAAATGTAAACCATTATTTTACATATTTTTAAAACAAATTTTAATAGAAAAATCACACAAATCAAATATCTTGTAACATAAATATAGTCAGTTATGATTTTAAGCAAAATATCTTCTTCCATTTCATTTTTTTATATACTGTTCAGCATATTTTGGAATTTTTTTTATGCTTTATGCATTTTTGGGGCTTTCTGATTAACTTGATTAAACTTTATTTGAGCAAAAGTTTTATTTTTTTACATTTTTTCTGTCTTTTGTTTTTTTTTTCTAAGCAGCATTTACCAAATAAAATCACAATCCTATATAATTTACTTCTACAAATTGGAACATTTTAGCTTTAAATGAATAAGAACAACAAACTAGACAGAGCTTTTTAAGGTAAAAACACTTAGTTTGCCTTGTTTTCACCCACTTAATATTTCAGTTTGTTCATTTGTGGCCTGAAACTATCATGCTACTTCAAATTTTCCTCCAAGGCTAAAGCAGAATTGCATTAGCTGTAATCTTAGATTCATATAAAAAGATAGAGATTATTTTTTACATTTTGTTTTCTTTACAGTTTACTGGACATGCCGGTTTCTCTTTTTCTTCCTTCACCTCCATCCTCCATCAGCATCATGACTGTCTTCACCTTCATCAGCTTTCACACTCACAGATCACATCCGGTAATTCGACAAAACCAAAAACTGAGAGTTATTTGGGTCTTAGTAAAGGTAAGTCTTGTGCAATGAGGTGGCTGTCGCAGACTTACCCCCCCCTCTGTCCCTGTCGTCTCTGCTGCTGGTGGACTGCTGACTTGGCTTGCCCCCCGACTGCCTGTGTGGATGCAGGTGCCGGGCAACAGCATCAGCAACAGCGTCAGTGCTGCGTCCATGACATCACCTTGGAGACGCCTCATTGGTCAGAGACACTGCCAGCATCCGTGTGTGTACTCCAATGAGAGTGGGGAGGACGGTCAGAGAGGGAGGGCTGTCGGCTCTTTGTGCTGGCTGCAGGGTGGGTGGCAGAAGACTCGCTTTGATGACACGGGGCAGCAGAGCGTGCACGCTGCTCACGAGGATGAGGCAGGGTGAGGAGATGCCGAAGGCTGGCGCATGCTTTAATGTGCCTGCGTGAGTTCCCCTCAGCAGGATGCCTGGCCCAAAGGCACGCAGTGTCAATTATTTAGACGTTAAAAGAAAATACTGAAACAAAAAGCAATTCTTTTTACATGTAAAACATGCAGATTTGATCATAAGCATGTCTGGGTATGAAAAAAAAGCAAGATTCTGTTCAGCAGCTACAGATTTTATGTCCATTCTTTCTATAATGCTTTACTCCTTTGTGTTTTGGTTATATCCAGCCTACTGCAACAAATTTAAAGTCTTTGCAAAAAAATATTTCCATTCTTTTGATGAATCCCACATTTTTGGGAATTTAAGTCAGTTTTTTTACATAGTTTTGCTGGAGGTGCGATTTATACTCAGGTACAACTTTTATGTGTTTAAAAAAAATTAGCAACAACCACTGGATGGAGCTGTAGATGTATGTATCACTATTTGTTACTGACAGCAACACAGGAGAAGAAGCACAGCCAAGTCTAGAGCTACGGACACAAGAGTCATGTGACGCGAGCACTGGAACACACGTTTAGCTCATGGCGTTCACACTGCACAAGCAGGGCGGGGCTTCTTTTTCTACTGTTTACTAGTGCATGTCCACCACCTACAGTTTAAAGCGCTAAGTGCAAAACGTCGAATCGTTGCAAATTTTGTGAATCTTGCTCCGGAGTTTTTCTTTCACAGCTGTATTCCTATGTATGAAAGACTTCGTGTCATTGAATTTGGCACAGGGCACGAGCTCCAATTGTTAATTTCTCTTCCATGATCAATTTTCCAATTCAATTTTAAAAGCAAAAGCTCAAAACGCGTGTTTACGCAAATTTTCACAGACTTTTCATTGAAAGTGGCCGCTTTAATGTGCGTTACAGAGGGCAGTGAAATTTTACTTATACTTATACTTATACTTTGGAGCGACTTATAGTTAGAAAAATAGAAAAAAACAGTTTTTTTCTTTGTTTTTTCAGACACTGACTCACTGGGAGCCAAAACCTTGAGCTGTGTGCATCATCACCGCTGCATACCTTGGGATAAGTGGGTAGCTTATTTTATTAGATCACAAAACTGCAGCACTGCATTTTGAACCCGGCGTGTGGCAGCCTTTGTTTTTTCAGCTCCCTTTTGAAAAACTTACTGAGGGCCTCCTGAAGTTTTTCTTCAAACAAGACCAGCTGTGAACCCCTGTCACATAAACACCAGTCCAGAGATTTAAAAAAGCCTTTAGTTAATGCTGAACTGTTAATGCTGCTGTCTGACATCAAACAGATTTTAAAAAACTACTATATAAAGGGAATTATTGCATAAACTATCTGCAGTTGACCCTGTTTTCAGCTCAGACATCTAACAAAATGTCACCAAAGTGTGAGATAAAAACAGCTAAGGGGAAAAAACCAGGACTGTATATGCATGAGAATGCTTTAGGGTGTGTCCCTTTGTCGCTTTGTCCTCTCCTGCCACCCCTCTGCCGATAAATGCATGTGTGATACAGAACATCACACACATCCTGGAAATGAGATCACCAGAAGGAGAGAGGAAGGAGACAGAAGCAACAGAGGAAAAACAGAATGAGAGCAGGAGGAAAAAAAAAATCAAACAGATTTTTTGAGGCGATTCTGGGAGAAGAAAGATAAGAAGCAGAACCAAAAAACTCCAGAGAATTGGAACAGACTGGGAACACCCTTGGAGATGGGAGGGAGCGATGAAGAAGGGCTCTGAGGATGCATGAAAGTTTGAGGAAAGTCACAGAATACTGGGATATAAAAACATTTTAAAAATGTATATATATATATATATACAAAATATATGTGCTAACATATCATGGGTGGAGAGTTTTTGGCATGCAGGTTGTTGTAATCGCAGCACAACAGCTCTGATCAGAATCTGACATCATCCTCTCTGGGTCTCAGAATGACATCACCCCATTTAATAAATGGTTTTACTCATCCAAGCGAGTGTGTGCATCTTAGAGCGAAATCAAAGCACAGAGTGGATGCTGTGATCATGCAAGGCCGTCCACCATAAGACAATTACACGAGCAGTGATATAATTGAAGCTGACAGGCTTTTAGGAGAATTGATCTTGATTGGTTGATATCAACGAGTGAATCGCTTTTACACACAAATGCAACTGGGATTGGACTTGCATTAAAGTTGCATCAACAGGAACCTTGGAGGAGTCATATCCTCACACTGCAATCTTTCTTAAACACTAATTTTTTTTTACAGTTTTAAGGCTTTTGCACATTAAGCCTATATAAGTAAAACGCCTATATAAGTAAGCCTATATAAGTAAAACGCTGTTAAACAGATAAAATAATAGAAAGGAAGTGAACGGCTCAGAAACAAAGACTGTAACTGCGGATATTTTATAGGATTTGACCCCCTGCTGACTGGTAATAAATGAAAGCAAAGAGGCCATCAAGTTAATTATTATGGGTCAAATAAAACAAGTTTTGTTGCAAGTATTTAAAGTGAGTTTTTTAAAAAATATTTTATTGATGCACTGAAAGGGAACAAGAAGATACAAAAATGTGTGCAGTTATTGTCCACTATAAACCAGAATGATTTTCCAAATAACTCCAAACTAAAAACGTTTAAATTATTTTTTCTAATTTATTTGTTTGTTATTTTTTAAGAAAAAGGAACATTCATAAAAAAAAAGATTTGACAAAGAAAGTACCATAATACTTCCACCATCGTGTTTTTACTGTGGGTTTTGCATTGCCATTTATATGTTATTAAAAAGTATGACTGTATTTTTCACACTTTAAGCCACACCTAAAAGCCTGAATTAAAAAAATAAATGACAATGAGCTTTAAAAATCCGTTGTGTCTTACATTTGGATCCATTCTGGTTGTTCTCACTGATGTAGCATTTTGAGAGGGATGTGGCGCTCTAAATGTTTTGTTGGGTTCAGTTGTGAATATGCTAACGCCATTAATTTGTAGCAGTGCCTGATTTTTTATTTATTTTTTGTTATTTACTTGTTACTAACAAGGTTGGTAAATAATGTATTCACAGTAAAGCTGCGTTCACATCAAATGCGATGCCCATCAGGGGCGTCCGGTTTTTAATGTTAAGTCAATATACAGAAAATCTGAAATTTGATAAGGAAGACAAATCGTGTCAACCAATCAGGGACTCATCTTTAACCGATGTGTTGATGATGTGTTGATCAGTAGTTTAAGTCTAAAACCAACATGGAGGAGAACCTGATTTTTCTACTCCTGAACTTACTTACTTACTTTTTTTTCCTCTCCTCTGACTTATGCAGGACAGCAAGTCGTCAAACTGGGTCACAGGGGGACAGAAGTATCACTGGCCGTCACTTTTGATGCAGCTCCTGCAGAAGACGGTGAAGCTCATCGTACAGGTGGAGTCCCTGAATGATCTCATGAACCCAGACATGGAAATGTGATTACCGATGCTTTTAAGGTCTTCAAAATAAATACATCGGATCTCTCAACATCAACCGTGTCTTCCATTCATTGTAAATGAAATATGCAGTCAATGCTACCATTTAGCAATGAGGCTAAAAAGTGTAGACAGAAGCTCCTCCCACATACGTCTGGAGTATCAAGTTTATGAAAATATTTTTGAACGAGCGAAAGAGAATCGTCCAATGCAAATTTGATGTGCAAATTGAACGTGATATCTGACGTGGGTAACGTTTTACTATATGTTACGTGTGCTTTAAATGTGACATAAGTTCAGAAATAGACCTTTAATTGATGGTACAATTTATCATCTGGTATGTGGAAATTACAGTAATCTAAGCTTTTCCAATAAACGATTTCAATTTTCTTTTTAATGGATTAAAACCCTAGTAGCAACAGATCATTAAAGCACGTTTTTGTTTAGTTCTGGTTAAAAAAGCGAGAAGGATGGAAAAAAAATATTATGCCAAACGTGAAGAAAAACATGTCAGTTTGGTCTAATGTTCTAATTTCCCTTCGTTAGTTTCATCATTTTCAGGTTAATCATCCACAGCTGTTGTCAGTGTATTTAGGTGCCTGGTTTTCAGTTCATCATTGTCAGGTCATCTGTTTTGTTTTGTCACTTTTTTATTTATTTTTTTGGGGGGGGGTTCCCCTCCATGTTTTGTTTTGTTTTTTTTGTCACGTTTCAGTTAATTTATTAAATGCTTCTGTTTCCGTCATCAAACTCAGTCTCATCCATTTTGGATCCTACACTTGACACAATTAGGAGAAAAAAAATTAAGACCAAAGGTCTGATAGATTTTAATAGAAGACTAAAATATTAACAAAAGCCGGAAACCAATCAGGATAGATTACAGTAAATGTGATGGCTGGAAAGGCACACTGACAGTGCCATCTTCTGGCTGCTAACAGCTCAGCTATTTTCAACCATTTGACAAATAAAAAGACAAAAAGTGAATTGGGTTGTAACCTGGTGAACCCTAGACCTGCAATTAACGTGTCCTTTTGAACTTTCCCCTGAAAGGTGAAACAAGTCCTAATCCTCCATGAACATATTCAGTTTCCTGCTTTCCTCGAGCCTTTGTTCTTTGATCAGAGTCTTCATGAGGTCAAATGTGCAGAACACTGAGTATCTTTTTTTGTGTTTATTGGATGGCTTTTCTCTTAATGGCATGCAGATGCTGAAAATCAAGGTGACATGAGCATCCAGACAAAGAAACAAGAGGTCATGAATGTGAAAGCAGAGTTCTGCAGCGATGGGACGACAGTTATGAGTCTCTGGTGTGATGCGTGTGATGTACGACACATGGGTCAATGTGGGCAAAGAAACCTTTTAGAGGCAAGATGAGGATTTTGCTTGGACCATGTTGCTCAATCATTATAAGATGAGTAACTTCATGATAAAACAAGCTGATTACCTGGATTTAGGTAATCTAACAATATTAGACATATTGGTTTCATTAAACTTTGTTTTTTTCTGTACATGCTTAGTGTCTGATGACAATGTGCATGCACGCCATGTATAGATGGTTAGTGAAAAGACTCCTCTGCTGTCTTGTTTGCAGGTGTGCAAAACATTTAAACTGTTTCATCTGCTTTTCCAGGGGGAAAAAACATGACAAAAAAACATAAAACTACCGTTTCGGCTGAGCTGCTTATTTTGCTTGAAAAAAGTAAGTAAATATTTTAGAAAAGTCTCATAAACTCATCCTGTGTGTTGTCAGGAAGTTTAATATTATATCTTAGAGCCAATCCTTAGGAATTAACATGTTCTGTTATGTTGTAAAATATTAAACTAGCATCTCTTGTTTTCATGGCTACGGAATCTCACTTGATGCAGAGCAATTTTCTGTCTCTGCTAAGGCTCAAGGACAAGGCAGAGCTTGGAATAATGATGCTGACAACGAGGAAAGCTGCGTCCACCAGCTGGAGCCGCCGCTTGGCTGTTTGAAGGTGCGCGGAGGATTTATAACAGCTGTTAAACTGAAAACAGCAGCTCTTTCGCCTGGAAATAATTCCCACCAGGAATAAAATAACTAGGCAAGCCAAAGCAGAAAAAATAGTGCTGACTGGTCAGTATGAGATTCTTTATTTAATCAGTTTAGCTGAATTATCAAACAAATTATGTAGTGCCGGATTATTAATTAAAAATTAAATGATTAGTCACGTGAAAAATGTTTTTAATGCTGTAAAGCTCACTAAAAAATTGAAAGAAAATTAAATCTTTAGCGAATTAGGATGTTTTTTAACCCCATGAAGAATTCAGCAAGTCGTCATTTAAACAAAATTAAATACAATAAATGAATATTGATGATTATTCTCACAATAAAGTGTTGAAGATTAAATAAGCTTTTTCCCGCCAAAAGTGTTTTTGAGATTTCATGGAAGCAGCCATCTTGAAACGACCAGCCTCTAAAGGAATGATGATGAACAGGGCAGATACATCCATGTTGGTCTCACATATACGTGTTTGAAATATGATGCGAATGGTTATGGGCCAATAAGGTTAATTAATTTCTGACAAACGATGTAACTGCAGGTTTTTTTTAAATCTTAATTTCATTAAAATGTGAATCTGGCATGTCTTTCATTGTTAAGAAACATGATGTAATATACACTATGACGGATCATTGCAGGAAAAAAAACAACAAATAACCTTTGTTTTCTGGTCTTCAGTGACCTCAATGAGTAAAAAAAAAGCAGTAGGATGTATTTCAAACACAGAGCTGACCTGTCGCCGGGGTTCTCCCCACCTGTTTAATAAATAACCGCAGCTTCCATCTGCTGTACATCTACTGTTGGAGGCGTCTTTTAAATTGGTGGCCACAATCAGAATCAGGTCCAGGTGGCGGCCTGCTGAACAAACAAGGAGTAAGGCTCAAGCTGGTTTGACCCCTGATCCCCCTTGGCAGGGGGATGCTTCAGGTCCTCTCTGCTGAGATTGTTTGTTAGAAGCTACCGTCAAGGCTCATTGAGCTGAATTTATCCCCCATTTACAGTTACTGTAAACCTCCTGCCTGCTGGCTAAAAGATAAGACTCATCAGAATCCATAAAGTTAACATCTGAATTTATTTGTTTTCACAGGTTTTGTATTTATTTTGGCAAAGCTGCTTTGTGAAACATGGGAAAAGTTCCTGGACAATGCTGTTTTGTCTCTGTTTTCTGTCATAGTTCACCTCTCAGAGCCGCAAATTCCGCCAGTCAGTTTTTAAACAGCTCTTTGGCTCTATATATGTGTTTACTTCCTGCTTTCCTTTCTTATTTAAAAAAAATGGTGTTGTGCACTCCGAGGTGGTCCAGCAAAGAATGCTGGGAATTCAGACACCAGACGAGCCACTATGGTGTCAGCCAGGGGTCTTTTCAGATCAAATCACATCTCCATCAATTAACGACTTCTATAAAAATCGATACGGCGCTCTGAGCTGCCAAGATCAACTTCTGCTGCTTTTTATTTACGGACTGGAAGGGTTTTTTTCACCATCACCATGTGGTTTGAATGAATCTTTCGCCTTTCACTAGTAGCAACATGGATTATAATGTCAGCCTGCAAAAACAAATCATATATGCCCTTATTATGATAGCATCTCACCTTACCTATTAACGCACAGATTTAAGCTCCCTAACTGTATCGCCTATGAGGAAATACGAACAAAAAAACAACAGCTTTTGAACCATCAGTAGGATTTCAAAGACAACCAGGAAAAACAATTATGTTTGCCGGTGACAAATAGAAGACATCTGAAATCACAGGTTTCCACGTTTCACGGGGATCAGGAGAACACAACGTTTGTCTCCACGGGGGCAAACGGGCACGTGTGCCAGCGGAAGGTCGATTCCTTTGATCTTGCAGCTCATAAAGCAAAGCCAGAACGCCGCCACGCCTTTGATCACTTGACGTCTTAGCAAGCCATTCCCCATGACCTTTAGGGAACAGCTCTATGCTGGTTCCTGGGTGAAAACTTAAAATACATGTTTAAATTTCAAGCAGTGAACAGTCCTCATGATAAAACAAAGGAAACCATTAAGGTTAAATCCTCCATCTTTCAGATTTCTTTTTTCCAGGTCATAGCTTAGTTTCCCCAAAGGAACGCAGCAGAGGCAGGAAGCAGAGCCTCCTGCGGCTTGTCCTCCCTCCTCACGCTGTAAATCCCAGCAAGCGGGGCCTGCAGGGGGCAGAAGGGAACATAAAATATGGCAGCCCTGACATGCATATAGGAACGTGACAGCTGAGAGCGAGGCGGTTGCATGGAAGCAGATCTACAACAGACAGATGAGCGATGGAAATGCTAAACAAACGGCAGCTCCTCTTACCTTGACACGTGGAAGGGCCAGGCTAGTATGAGGCCAACAGTTTGCTATTCTGGCCATAGCAATCCTAGACTGCAAGTCCAGATTGTTCTCTTCTTTCTTAATGACCCTCCAAATTAAGGTATTATAATAGGATGGCCACAAGACCTATGACCATTTTCTGGCAAAGTGCGAAAATTCAACAATTTTTTTTTACTTTTCTCCGAAATATTGAGAAAAAGAAAACTTTTGTTTTGAGCAATCTTTCACAAAGTCTACGACCACAACCAAAGTTATGTTGATCTTTGACGGGAAGAGGCTACCCTCTTGAATATACATATCTATATATAGATATAGATGTACATATTGTCTCCTAACTCCTTGAGCATCAGTGGAAGGTACATAGGACAAAATGTTGGAAATGAAGTTAGTTTATTTCCACTGTTGCTCGCACATTTTTTACTAAAATATTTTAGAAAATGTAATACCTGAATCTCTGGCTTAAGTTGAACAAAGCAATGCAACATACAATATGACTGTATTGCAATGTGGGCGTGGTGAACAAAAAACTTCTGTTGGCAAGGAAATCCAAAGGTTTACTTTGATCCATTCTTCCTAAAGTTAGATAGACTTTTTAATCACCCCCAGCCAACATAAACATAAAATGGTTTTATGGAGATAAAACCCAAATAAAAGCTGATATTTATTTTCGTTTTTTTAACTGTGGTTGTAATATTGGTTTAAAAAATGTGGGTTTTTTTTAAGAAGAGACAAGCATTTCTTGGTGAAACAGAAAAACACCTCACAAAAATCAGGCCTGTTCCAAATCAGCATAAAAACACACAACAGATGCCTTCTCTACTCCTGCCGATGCTTCTCCTCTTTGCCTTGTTCTGTTTGTTTTTAAAGGCAGACCTTTTCATTTTCACACGGCTGCTTTTTTCTGCTAATGGATGTGAAAGCCTGTTAGGAGAAAGGATTTTTTTTTTAAAAACAAAAGTTTGATGCTTTTATTTTTTTCAAGAATGGAGCTCTGAGGGTTGAGCTGTGACCAAATGAGGGTGAAGGTCAGGGTTAGTCATTTGCTTGAGATTGGGGCTCAAGAATGTACGATATCTGATGAGTTGACGTGAAGATGACAAAACCAGGATATATGAGTAGGAAGAGTTAAATGATAAAAGCTGATAAGCACAAGGCTTTACAGACTACATCTGGCAAAATCCTTGCTGAGTTGATGGTGAAGTCCAACATTATTACTGGGATTACACAATAAAGCATAAAAATAAATTTATGGATTGTTGATCTTGCTAGTATTGAAGCAATAATTCAAAATACACACAGTTCCCTCCTAAAAAGGCATCCCAAGTCCAAATAAAACAGTGTATAACAAAATTCTTTTAATTTTGATTAAAGAGAATTTATTGGCACTTAACCCAAAAATGGGAGATATATTTTAGTTATTCGAAGATCCATCATTTGTCGCCGGAGTTATGCTAACGCTCCGGCAGAAATTCTCTATTCAGACAGCTGTAGACGGAAAATGCTTGAAGCAAGGGCCGTACAGAAGAAAAGAAGAAAACACAAAGAGTCTGGGATGTCCTGTGGTCTTTGAACTCTCCAGGTACTAAAACTTGTTGAAGGAGAGTGACCATGAAAATGTAGATGCTTCTGGAATAAAGCACGAGCAGGTACAGTACCTGGTGCACTGACTTGCTATTGTTCATTTTGGTTTTCAAGTGGGTGTGAATAATGTTTGTTTGGAACACCTTTGAGGTGTTTTGAAAAAGTAAATGTTGCAAACCCCCACCTTCTGTTCCTGAATTTGAGGCAAACCATCGAGTGGTTGCAATAAAAGCGATGACTTAGGCTGACTCGGACGATCCCTGCTTACTGATGTTGTCTGGCTCCGACATGACGATGTCTGTATTGCAAAAACACGGTGACTGAACTGACTTCATTTTGTTGGATCTAGACTACCCATCCTCACTTCCAAGTTGTCACATATTGACGCATGGGTAAGGACCAACCGGGGTCACTGTTTGGCGCTTTGGGTGTCCCCAACTCTTTATTTTTTGACGTGCTGGCTGTTCCGATTAAATAAGTCAGTTCCAGTCGTTTTGTCAGACGTCGTACCAAACGTGATCTGAACCTCGGTTACCGGTACCCTTGCCAGGTCCAGTTCTGGAACCGTTATCAACTCCGAAACCATTACCAACTCCGAAACCGGTACCGATCTGCGTCTGGTACATGGTTAGGGTTGGAATACTTGGCTAAGATACCTGGCCTGGAGGTTTGGGGAGCCTTCATTTAATTGGATGAGCCAGCACGTCAAAAAACACCAAAAGTATCCATTTTTGACGTGGGAGGGGTCCTTACCCATGCGTCAATATGTGATGACTTGAAAGTGAGGATGGGTTGATCTAGAAGTCATTTTCTACGGGTGACGTCACACTCACTCGCTCCAGTTCTCATATACAGTCAATGCTCCTAAAACATTAAGGTGGGCGGAGCAAGCTCCAGTGCCCAGTCTGTTTCAGGCTTTGTATTGGCTGTGCAGAATCCAACTGTCGGATGTCTGAGATGTCTATGTGATGCTGCTGTTCTGCATAATTAATAATAGTAAAGAGTTTCTTTCTCCAGGGCTAGATCAACTTTGAGGCAGGGTTTCCTGGAATTGCTGTGGGTGTAGAGGAGACCTTGTTGCCCTTTTTAAGAGAGTCCACTTTCAGTTTTGTTAGGACTCTGAGGTCAGCTACCTTTATCGTCAGCTTCTTCAGAAAAGCAGGTGTTGCACATAAGGGTTTTTTAACCACTATGTTACGCAGTATCACTGTATGGAAAGACTATCCTTGGCACCACAACTTTTAGGGACTGAAGTACCTCTGTTCCATAGCTCTGAAATCATTCACAATTTGTCTTTTTTTGGAGCTGGCACAACAGTGACACAAACAAAAGATGTGTTTTACTATTCTCTGTGAGATACAGAAGTAAAAGAGGTCCATAGAAACACATGCTTTATGAACTCTCTAGATCTCTCGTGTCCTTGAGCCTTGAAGGGAGTGTCTGGTCTGTCTGCCACTGTCCCATTGTGTTTTTCTGTGTCATCAGGTGATTTGTCTCCTGCAGTTTGTTGCTACATCCACCCAGCATTGCAATGGAGCTTATGGGAGAACATTTTCTAGCGAGGCCCTCTGCAGTTAGAATGGTATGGATTTCAGCTATATAAGGCTGATAGGAACTGAAACAGACATGTTGCTATTATGTGTTACGATCTTTATAGCTACCCAGTAATGCTGAACATAAAAATGTCAGTATAGCGTTTAGCTGTTAGCTTTCATTTCAAAGTATAAATAGTCTGTTGAACAACACAACATAAACTCAATCCGGCAAAAGAAAAGCTACAGTATTAGTAAAAAAACAAACTATTGAAGATGGTTTTCCTCTGACAGCAACCATAACTATCAAGCGACCTTTTCTCCTCAGACAGGAAAATGGTTGTTTTTCAAACTGTCAACACAGCAGCTCAGAGGAAGCGTGGAATTATTACACTGCAACACAGGGAGTGTGCTTCAGACTCGAGGGGTTTTGCTGGCAGATGTCCAGGAAGGGCCCAGTGCGAAACCTGTTTGTGTGTTTGAAGAGTTAGCGCTTCCCAGGTCCACAGCCTGGCGCCTGGTTCACAAAAAAATTCGGACACTGGAGCTGCCACAGCTGATGTGTGTTTGGCTTAAATTAGCTTCCAACCGTCAGACAGTTGTTTCTGACCTCTGATCTCACAACAAAAGGATGGGAGAGCCATAGCAGAACATCCTGTCAAAACCACAGAATAAGCATCAGATTAAAATGTACTTTTTGTTCTTACTGAAAACAAATATTCCAGCAAGAGTTTTGTTTAAAAAAAACGACAAAACCTGCATGTTCTGATCATTGACTCAATATGAGAACTTGAATAACAGAGTGTGAAACTTACTTTAGCAAGAGGAAGTCAAGATATTTTTAATCCTGTTGCCATATTTTTTTTTTTTGCAATATGATCGCGTCATGATGGAGCTAGACAATGTCAGTAAGCAATGATTGGTCCGAGTCAGTCTGAGTCATCATTTCTATGGCAACCACTCTCTCCAATCAGGCGTTTTGGACATTTAACGTGAGGCCACATACTTTTATTGAGGCATTTGATGGCTGGAATAATTTAGGATCAGACAGATTGGTTATTCTGACAAATTGAATGACTGAATATCAGCTGTTTATTTTTCAATAGAAGTCTATTGGATCATAGGCTACTTGGAGCCAGTGGCTACTTCCTATTTGAAACGCCAGGTGGGAGTGGTCACTCTGTCCGATTCTCATATGCAGGCAATGGTTCTGATATGGCATTAATGATTCTGTCATTGCATAATAGACGTACATGCTTAGCAGCTGGCCAGCAGCTGCTAAGAGACAATAATAACAGAATATCATGAGACTCTTACACTTTACTTTCCTCTTAGTAATTGCCAAGCTTTCGCAGTTTTTTATTGCACTCATTGTGAAACTTAGAGTAGATGGTATAATGGCAGAGTTGCGTAAAACCTAAATAACATGTCAAACAAACTAGGATTTTTACAATATCAACATGACAAACTGAAACAGGACAAGAAGAGAGCAAAGGTTTCAAAGGTGCCTGAAGAGTATGTAAGAGGGGACAACTGAAACCACGGTATTCAACACCATGATAATCGGGACAGCGTCGAAGAACAAAATTAACAAAAATACACGATGTGACAGCACCCCTATACAAAGGGGGCATCTGGGCAGCCCCCTTGTTTATGGCACTTAGAATTAATTGAAAGATCAGAAGGAGTAAACACAATGTCTTTTTAACTTGTGACTTATAGAACAAATTGCCTAAGGCATATGATAAAAACAAAAATGTTAGATAGATGTTAGTGAAAAGATTCCTCTCTTTAGAGTGTCTTCTTATGGTTAATTCAGTTATCTATGAGTTTCAGCTGCTTCAAAAAACAAGCAGCATATCTGTGAGTTTGGAAATGGTTCCGGCCTGGAGTAACAAATTAAGTCAGTATCCAAAGAAAACAAAAGAAAAATAAATCATACAGCCTTTGGAGCGACTCCCCAAAGAACTTTAAAATATTACAAGAAAGCTTGACTCATTGTACAAGGAGAAGACATAAACAAGAGGTTCTTTATGGAATGACTTCAGCACCAATCTGCTACTGTGATTAAACAAGGCATAACTTAGTCACCTCCAGTTTCAGTTGAAATTTCCCCATAAGTTTCGTGTCATTTTATCCCAGACTGGCAATCGTGACAGGATATAGTGGAAACCATGTGTTTCAAAACTCTTTGCTCCAGTGACCAACACGTGGAGGGGTGGGGGGCGGACGAAACACAACGCTATGTCTGAGAGTAGCAGCAGAAAAATATCTCTAAAAGGACCCTCGAGTTATGATAGTCAAATTCTCTAGACGCCTAAAACTACACTGATTGGTGGTGTAAAAACTGAAGCTTGAAGCAAGAGAAATTATAAATGTAAAGAAAAGTGCACATTGAATTACGAGGTGCACCGTCAATGAATGGTCTATTCTTGAACATGCAAAAGATAATCTTCCTCTTTGAAGTTTGTATTTCTTCAATACGTAAATAAAAGGTATATATTGAATGTACGTATTGTAGTTTGACTTTATCTCAGATGAATTATATTTGGTTTTAGTAAAGTAGTAAAATGATCAATGTAATACTTATTATCTACAACAGATTATTGTCCCAGAAATAATCTATTTTTTCCAGTTTTATTTCCATTATTTTCTTACATTAGGAATAATAACTGTCTTATTCCTCCTGAAAGCATCCATCTGAGCTAAATTAATAGAGAGAGCCATTTGGGTCCCTTTTATTCTAAGGTTTATTTCTGCCATTCCAAAAAACTTTTATTTTTTATTTGGCTGGATTTGTGTTGACTTACTGCTCTGCTTTTAATTATTCTTAAGTTTCATTTCCTCCTAATTTCAGCCAAGCTTTAGCAGTCAAACACTTGGCTTTCAGAGTTACTGGAAGTTCCTCAGGTTTTGTTGTTGCAAAACAAGCTCAAATCATCACCCCTCTACCACCATGCCTGTAATTAGATTTGAGTTGTTTATAGTTGAATGCTGTATTGTTTGTTAAACACTAAACAATGTAGAAAACTTTGATACACTTCTGTAAACATCAAAAGAGCTTCCGTGTTTATTCCATCACTTCATAACAGCTGTATAACCGTTTCCAGAAAAGGCTCATTATTAGCTCTTATCTGCAATTTATCATATTAAGTAGAAGTGGCTTGGGGGTACTATCCACATGTTTCTAATTACTTTTTTCTTTTTGACAACTTTTTAATCTAAATACTCATAGAAAGGAAAAACATGTTACTTGCCAAGTTGTTTTTTTGCCAAATACCAAACTATTGTAATATTCCTTATGCTTTCATGCAAAAGAAAGAAAACTGAACATATTTTCCGCACTCTAGGGGCCCTGGATTATAAGGTACATCGTCAAGTAATGGTCTATTTTTGAACTTTAATCTTATAAAAGGTGCCATAAGGCGCATTTAGTAAAAAACATTTTTTGTGACAGGCTTCTGGCCTGCGTTAGTCACATTATAAGTGCTAGCCATGTTAGATTCATAATACCTATAGCTCTCAATCTTGTTAGTACCAAGTAAAGAAACACAGTCTGACACCATTACACGTTAGCTGTGTTAACGTATTCACAATAACCCCCAACCTTATTTGGAACTCGTAAAGAACAAGACTGTCATTTTGACAGTACTGTGTACCTCTCCGTATCTGTTAGTACAGCTAGAATCAATCCATATTTAAGGAGCTCTGGATTACATGATACACTGGTATTTTTTTGGAAAAACATTAAGAAATTTAAGTGCACCTTATAGAACAGAAAATATGGTAATTCTTTTGATACTAACTTGTCTATAGGACTGTAACTAAGCACAAAACTACAAAAAGGAACTAAAAAAAACTTTTTTAGTGAATTAGATTTGCTGTTTTTCCCATTTTTCTATATTCATATGAAATATCTTTTTGTTGCAAAATATTGAAGTTTAAAAGCAAGAGACGCAAATAATGCTACTGTGTAGGTTGGATTTCTCTGTAAACAGCTTCTCGGCAAGTCATAATCATTTAACAGCGGGCCAAGGTCAAGTAAACAAATGGGCTGAATTCTTTCTGCTCCCCAAACAGTCAGCCAGCGACCACCTGGTGTTAGTCAGCGTGGCCACATTTCTCTCGCACTTTCATGCATCTTTGCACAGTAAGATCCAGTGCCCCAGCGTGAGCAGACATTCATCAGCTGGCCCCAGGGCTGCAAAAAGGAGGCCAGCTGCAACATGGGAGAAAAAGAAGTCAGTTTGGAAAG
Organism: Oryzias celebensis; assembly: GCA_014656515.1. NCBI lineage: Eukaryota > Metazoa > Chordata > Actinopteri > Beloniformes > Adrianichthyidae > Oryzias > Oryzias celebensis. The sequence continues at coordinate 13,650,445 of BNCR01000018.1, read as the reverse complement.
GAACATTCTGTCAAAACATAAGCAAATGTTGCAGATTCTTTATTTATTGCAATCAAATGAAGCATAAAGTCAAGGGAGAAGTACACAAGAGCTTATCTACAAGCTAAGGCTCAGAGAATAACATTGCTTCAATGAATCAAAATTTAGAAAAAAAAAACAGAACTATTTTTGAGCCTTCTCTGATCACACTGGAGATGTTTATTTGAAATGCTGTCCAGGGTTTAGTGATTCAGAGGTGGTGATGTAATGGCACAGCATGAGAACTGGTTGAACTTGAACCGCTCTAACTCTCAGAGATAAAAGTAATTTGTAGATCAGTGAACTGAATCTGTCTATCTCTGGGTTGCTGCTGAGGTCAAGGTGGACGTTCTCCCCTCTTGGATGGCATTTATCAAGTTCCTGGCATGTACATGAAAGCAAACTTTTGATATTTCTGTGCCCACATTTTAGGGAGTACTTGCACCAGCATTGGTGTAGTAAAAAAGGATTCATGTCTAAAGCACGTTTGTCACCTCAGTCCAAAAGTTCTGCTACAAGGAAAATATGTGCCTCATCAGGTTTTCAACTACACTTTAACGATGCAAGTGCATTAAATACCACAAATATGCCAAAACAATCATCAAAGAAAAAAGTACTGAGGAGAGATGGTGCATTCATCTGTCCAGTCCAGATGGTCCACCAAAGCAATGCTCAAAGTTGCCCACAGTTTGTGTTAATAACATCAAATCGTTGTAGAGTCCTAATTAAAGACAAAACAAAAGGGGGTTGAAGGTATTACTGGTGCAAGCAAAGCTGGGATCATCAGTCCTCAAAGCAGCAAGAAGCTGCTGGACTTAATATTCAAAGCATTCAGTTTAGACTCTGACAAGATCAAAGGTAGAAAGAAGCTTAAAAGACAAGAACTAATAACTGGTTGTCAGCCCCAGACAGTTTTGGGTGTCAAAAGAATCATGAATGTAGGGGGCTTGATTAAAATCTCTCTGCCCTTTTGTACACCTTGAGCAGCTTCCATAGGTCAGGTTTTAGCTTTTAAGTGGTAGCACTTTTCTTCTTTATCTTGTTAAATAACCTGAGCATCTGAAAAGATACCCCCTTGTTATTTTTAATGTAACTGGAAGTGGAAAAAGATAACTGAATAACGCTAAAACATGCTGATTTCAAATGTATTTTAGCAAGGCCAAAACTAGCTAAATAGTCATTAACAATGCTAGTATAAGGCAACATTCTAAATTAGCTGAAGAAACATTGAGGACGTATACATAAGACTAATTGTACAATGCTAAAAAAAATACTAAATTAGCCAAACAAAGTGCAGAAAAGTTAAAAGTAGTGGAAAGTTGTTTAACCACGCTAATATAAAGTGTGAATGCTAAACTAGCTAAACCAATGTGTTGTATATCGTTCCTTTCCTTCAGGGAACAGAAGTTATAGTCATAACATTTGTTTCTCCACTCCAGTCCTCAGGACTTACCTTATTCGTATTTTCCATGGTATCTTGCTTAAGCCTTTGTCACATGCACCCCTACCCGTGGGTTGATCTATTGTAATGATATCCAGTATTGATTCCTAACAAATAACTTTCGGTTGAAATGATGGATTAACGTCGTCTTCCATTCAGCAATGTCCCATAGTAGCTACTTTTTCCGGTTTCTTGTTGTGTTTTTGAACATTTTATTGGAATTCCTGGAAATGTCTTTTGTTCTCATATTTTACGTCTTGGTAGCAATAAATTCAAATCAACAATTGTAATAAAAAGGGTAAATGCTAAACTAGCTGACAAACTGAGGAAAAGTTTAAAGTAAACAATTGACAAAAACGTTTTTTCATGGTTCCCACTTTTTTTTTCTATTTCATGGAAAAAAGTTGTGCACTTCTCTCCATTCTACTGGCTGCTGCTTTCTGCTTGCCATCAGGAGTGTAGGCATTGGGGCCAACGTATGAATGCCTGCCTTTGTATGCTGGCATGCATGGGCTGGGATTACCTCCACTTTTACTATTTAGAAAAGTTGTTTTAATTGGGAATTCCAAAAGTTGAGTTCTTTTTTCCTTTTTTTTAATTGTCAAAAGAGTCTCAGTTAGCTCATTCAAGGCAACAAAGAAGAATGAATTGGAGACAAAAGCAATGGAACCAATATAAAATCACCACTAAGCCCTTTGGCCTTTTTAAATTTCAGGGAAATTTAGCAGGAAGAAAAAAAAATGCAGAGGTGGCACAGAGAGCAGAGAAGGAATTACTGCCAGGTCTGCAGGGCCTATAACCAATGTTTATGCACTTCGCCAGTGTGCATATTCAAGTGGCTGTAACTGTTGTCAGCTAAACGAAGTCAGACTCAGCTTCCAGTTTGGATCCAGTGTGCGTCAACAGATTGTTACTCGTTACAGAGGACAAAGAGCACCTTTTAGAAAACAAAAATGTTCAAGTTCTGTTTGCTTTGGATGGGGTTTCAACATTACTCTCCTGCCGCTGCTGCTCAAACACAAGCATTTAAACATTTTTTTTCCTCTTGCTGTCTTACTCACAAAGAAAGACTTTCTTCCATTTTTTTAAACTGTAAGGCTCCTGCTGTGGCTGCTGTTTTTTGTGATTTTGGCTAAATTAGGGAATCTGTCAGGTTGGGACTAGAGGTTTCAAGCCCAAGGAGGGCTAAATACTCAAAGCTGCTTTCTCCCTCACAGCCACCTTAAGAGTCTGAAAGCCAAACGTCTGAAACAAGAAAGACAGTTTTACTTTTTAAAGTCCCACTCCAATGAAAATGTTGTTTTTTTAGTGTCTTTAACATGTTCTTATGGCATTTTTCTATGTATAAAGATAATATTGAGTGATCTAGAGGCAGCAATCCACATGACCACATATACTACTTTATATAAAGGCAGAGGTCAGATGGCCCACTGGCTACTTCAATATCTGGCCAGGGAAGTGCATGAACTTCCTCTCCAAAGAGCTTTTCAGGAGGTAATCCACCTTGATCTTTTGTTCAACAATCATCTTACCCAGTCGACTGCAAAACTTGTTCAACAACAAAGAAATGTAACCCTTTTTTTTTTTTCTTTTTTATTAACCACACACAAAGAAGCCCCGAGTAATTAGATAAGTGTTTACGTCAGTACAGACTTTTTATGAGCTTGAGAGAAAGTTTTCCCAGGAGAAACAGCTTCTGCATAGGAGTTCAAAAGTTTTTGCCTCAAAACACAATGCAGATAGCAAAAAAATCAGGGTTTTCTGACAGGGCTTTGTGAAGCAAAAACACACCACAAATCATGTGCAATAGCTGTAGACACATGGCAAACATTAAGCTTGAAGTAAGTGCCTATGGTATAGGAAATTGCGCAATTCTGAATCTATTTTTTTTTCTTTTTTCTGCAGCTGTTTTTAGATAAATGGATATGTTTTACAATGGCTGAAGTCAGCTGAATTTTGGAATTAGGGTTAAAAGTTTCCAGATGGGCACTTGATAGATGGACTCTTCCTTTGCATTTTTTTTTCTTTTTCCTGTCTATCGGCTTTTCCTTTTGTGCAAATGTCAGCCAAAATGCTAGTGTGAGAAAGGGGACTTTTACAACTCAGTTACATAGCACTCAACAATTAAAGTAGACTTTTTTCAGGTTATTTAAGAGAATGTTTAAGTGTTTGTGCAGTTTGGCTCAGTAGTGGTTTCTCTTCTCACAGGAGCCTCTGCAGAATACTCTGAAGTCTTTCACTGTGTGTCTGGGATGAGCGTGTGCGCAGAGTGTGTACATATGTGGCGAGGCCACATATGTGTAAGCCCCAGCGGTTCCTAATTAATTCTACCTCGCATACCCATAAACATCCTGCTGTGACTCCCTCGTGGTGCGTTTAGGAGACGTTTGACACATGAAAGCCCACACAGGAGGTTAGCTTCCTCCATATAAGATAACAATGGAAGCCATGTCATCACCTGGATTAATTGAGTTTCTTTCAAGATGCTGTAAAAGCTAAAGGAATGTGGAATCAGCAGCTACCTGGATGTGAGTGGTTTTCTTATAGGGCATGCTTGATTACTGCTTTTCAAATATGTGGAAGTAGCATGCATCCCACTTCAGTTTTCCAACCCCCCCTGCAGGATTTCCTAATAATCACCTGCCTTCTTTTATGCTAGGACTATGAGGGGCAAGGTGTGTGATTTGTAGGGAAGTGCTATGACCGCACTCACCCAACGAACAAAGATGCAGCAGGCAACTGATGTCTGGAGACTTAAGCGGTTCAAGGCATCGTCGCAAGGAATTATCCGCATCCTCGCGGGGACTGAGTCAACGCAGGACTTCTAAGCCAAACATCCGCAACGATAAGGGCCAGGATAATAACTATAATGATGAGAAATTGTTTCCCCTGCACCCCACCCGACTTCGCCAGCGCACAAGTTTCAGCAGAGCACAGCTGATATCAAAGAGCTGTCTCTGCTGACTCTTTTTTTTCCTTTGTTTTATCTTGGTCGATGATGAGACGTTCTCTGGAGGGAAAGCAGAGGAGTGTCTGCATTGGTGTTAAAGGCAGCACATTTAACAGTTTGCAGTAAAAGTGCTGAAACGGTGGCTGATTCATTATCAGTCACTAAACTATGTGGTCCAAACTTGTAAAAGTATTAGACCTGAACTGTGTAACAATTTGGCTCCCAAAAATGCAAACCAAGAATTTCTCCCAAACTATAAAGTTTAATTACTCCTGTAAAGGTTTTCGTTTTACTCCTGTAACCTTTATGTAAAGATAGTTTTGTTTACGGGAGCAGTAACTTTACCAGGCCTGCGACGAGATGAGTCTAAATTATTTAGAACTTCATCAGCAAACGCTAGAGAGTCAAAACATAGGCTGTTTAAAATGATAATATTAAAGCCTTAGTCAAATGCAACAATACGGGGGGATCACCCACACGAGCGCTGCAGGTTTTTGGGTTGTTCGAGCCCGTGCAGGGTTGTAAAGTCAAACAGCTGCATCCTAAAGAAGGTGCAGGTGTGTCTTGCAGTTCCCTTTAGACTATTACAGGGATGTCAAAAATGGAACATACGATTGTTGTGCGTGTGGTAACTGTATCGTATGTAAGTATTTGTACATGCACATGGCGTACAGGTGATGACGCCATACGGTGTCCTTACGCCACACTCTAGTCATTGGTCAGGTATTGGCTCTTATCGACCACACCCAACAGTGAGGCTGCACTGTTAGTCTTTTTATTTTTTAACGTAATGTAACATATGAGGAGCACCAAACTATTAGGCTCGTTAAGATACTTCAATAACTGCGTTCACAGTGACACTAGAATTTGTTTGTGACACTTAAAAAACAGAAGGACACTGCTAAAACAAACATTACTATGACCACACTAATTCCCAACCTGGTTAACAACATGTTAAAAACACAGTCCATTACCGCTACATGTTGGCCGCGTTAGTGTATTCACAATACAACCCAACCTGGTTTGCAACTCGTAAAAAAAAAACAGTCTGACATTTTGACAAAATGCCATGTACTTCTCAAAACTGCCTCGACACCAGTAAACACAAGCAGAATTGATTTATGCATAAGATGCATTGTCATTTATTGAAAAAAGTTAAGGCTTGTATGTCCTTGCATTTCACCTACTTCCTCCTTCCTTAGCCTTGCATGTTGTTTTAGTGTTCCCTACAGGCTCATAGAGTAGTCTATGACCTTAAACTTTTGTGCAGGCCATCCTCCATGCCGTATACAAATGTGCCCATTTTTCGTCAGCCGAAATCTACGCGTAAAGGCAGTTGTGATTAAGGCACTAGATCTTCATCAGTAAAGGCTGAGGAGACAAAATGTGAGCAGTTTAAAATACTAATATTTATATTTGTCATTTGATGAGGGTTAAAATGGCCAGTCCCAACACTGGCAGATTAACAGATGAGTCAGTCCTGGGAAAAACAAAAAAAACATGAAAGAGGAACAACTTTAGAAAAAAGCAGGACCTCCCTGGAGTAGAATACTGACATCATCGATAAACTTTTGCTCTGGATACGGTGAGGACTCTTTCAGTTACTATAGACCTCGCCTGTGGAACGGCCTTCCAGAGAGCTTCAGGGCCGCAGAGATTGTTCATGTTTTTAAAGAAAGATTTAAATTTAGTAACTTATTGATATTTAAACAATTTTTCCGTTATTTATCTTTTAACTTCTTAGTGGTTTTTATCTCTTTGTTATTACGAATCTATTCATTTATTTATTTACAAATTTAATCATTCATTTAACTCTGTATTTTGTCATTAATTGCTTTTTTATCTCTATTTTTGTAGTTTGATGTACTTTTATGTATTTTATTCCTTCTACATTTTGTTTTCCTCAGAGGGACCTCCAAATCCATGACTTTGTTTTCTCAGTGAACAGGGTTGCTACACAGGGATCTCCCGGGTCTGGCTTCTTGCTTTGATCAAGGGGATCCTATGTTGGCTTCCTCTGTGAACATAAGGGAGGGGTCACTGATGTGGACAGGTCCCTAATATATAGTTTCCCCACTTAGTATCAAGACAGATTTCAATTCATATTAATTTTCTTTTCATATTTTTGGTGTCTCATTTTATGCTTTATTATGTTGTGTGTAAGTGTATGTGGGGGTTGTGTGCGTCAGGGGGCATTGTATGTGTGATTAATTTCATCTTGCTGTTTGGCTTTTAAATTTGGTAATGTTTTTAATGTGAAGCACTTTGAGCTCCACTCTTAGAAAAGTGCTCTATAAATCAAGCTTGATTTGATCAGTAATCTTTGACAAGCGTGAAATAGCACAAACACATAAGGACAGTGTTGATGCATGGAAAAGCTACCAGAGAACTAGCAAACAGGGGAACGTGGCACAAATAATAGCAACTGTAAATGTATTACGTTTGTTCATTTTGTGGTCGTCTTTTGGGGGCTAAGCCCCCCTTGTTCTTTAAGTCTAGTGACACCCCTGCTCAAAATATTTGTTTTATTTTCCTTTTTCAGTTACATTATATCTCAATTTCAAAAGGAACATTCACTACTTACATAACATTTAGCTCACTTTGGCTTCTAAAATTGTTGTGCAAATAACAGAAATACTCCTTTGTGCTGCTACTTTAGCATTTTTAGCTTATAAAAGACGGACATTGCACATTTAAAAAACATATTTTCAAAATAACAGCGGAAGAATATTTAATCTGTAAAACATTCTCTTTTACAACTGCTACAAGAGTCTTACAAAATGATCAAAGCACATGGAAAGTCATAGATAAAGTCATAGATAAATATGCTCTGACAACGCTGGCTCATTTAGCATGAGCTAGTAACATCCTGTCATACAAACATACAATCATGACATTAATCTGAACACTTTTCGACATAACAGAACACAAAATAGACCAATCGCACTGGCCACTTTCAGTCCAGCTTTTCCCACTTACTCGCCAGAAATGAAGTAAACTTTTCCAAGTCTGGCAATCATATAGGAAGTAAACCAAAGCTTTGGGCTTCATCTGTCAGGTTTTAAACCAAATACTAACCTGGGAAAAAAAGGAGTCTCAGAGCAGGAATGAAATGACTACTAACTTCTTTCTCTAAAATACTTATGTACAGAAACAGGACATTACTCCGTCTTCAGCCAACCGGAGGTGCTGCTGGAGTCCTGAACATTCTGGCTGCCAGACTTATAATGCTAATTCCTTTTATTCCAAAGGCAACAATGCACATATTTGGATGCACCACATTAGCCTGTGTTCGGTGCTGGCAGCGCAGACTCTTCCTGAAAGGGGCTGGTTTTACTTTGTGCTGTCAGCTCGTGAGAACTCACTGGTTTTCGTGGGTGTCTGGAGGGACTGGTGCTCAGCGGACAAGATTTTAGAGATGCGTGAATGGGTCAAAATACTGCTTTAGGGTTGTTTATAGTGAGGAATGAACATAATAAACTGAATGCTCGAAAAGTAGATTTTTCATGATGGGTCTTTTAACACAATGACATCTTAACATGTAGTTTACTAATAACTGATAAATAGTTGTCTAAACTCATTAAACTCCACAATTGAAATCCTCATGACATCACAAAGATTATAAAGTGATGTAATTTTCATGTCAGTTTCTTCACATTCAACATAACATAAAAGTATAGACGTCTGAAACTTCTATCAAATGAAAAAGGTCAATGTAAAGATCAAATGTTAATCTCAGCTTGTCTTGAGTGGGGTTTCTGGGTTCTGCTATGGATGCAAGTGCAACCCAGGATAGACCTTGTTAGAGAGGAATGTATTTTTATCCTGTATAGGGTGCTGTGGGTTGGGAAGTGCAGAAAAACTTCGGCGGAAGGATACGTGAGCTGGTTGTTTTTTGAGCTGGATTGAACTCAGAGACGACTGGAAAAGAACGCAAGCGTGTTGTCCCTGCTGTTTTTTTTCTGTTTCTTGATAAAACAGTTATCTTTTGAGATATTACCTCTCAGACAACTGGAGTTTATTTTATGGTGAGTCAAATGTGTCATCAATATTTTCTTTTCATTTTGTTCACTATGAGACTGATTTATTTTGAAAAGGATTATAACTTGTATTGTAAGGTGTTTGCAGTAGAATTTGGTATTTCGAGTTGCTTATTGTCTTGTTGAGCAACTTTGACCTGTGCTAATGAGCCACGTGACCCTATTAGCTAGCTAACCCTCGTGTGAGTTAGCAGCAATTCACAATGTGCTGTGCGTGTTAGCATGATCTGTAATTATATTATATTATGATAAAATAAGTGCTATGACTGAAGTGTATATTTTTATGCATGTTTTTATTTTATATTGCACTTGCATGACAGGTCAGGTTTATTTGGTTTGTGCGATTCACTGCCGTTACGAGTGTCGAGTTCCCGCACACCGCAGTGAGTGGAACTACAGGAATTCAACTGGAGTCTGAACACGAGCAACTGACATGACCTTTGGGACCCTAGTTGCTACAAGGGAGAAACTGAACATTGTGTTCCATCGTGGTTGGACAGTCTACTTTTCACAGGTACTGAGTCACCAGGATCCTCCTAAAGAACGGCATAGGACGGATTAGGCTAGTTCTCAAATCAGAGCAATATTCCAAACAAAATACTTTTTGTTTGGAATATTGCTCTTATTTGATAAATTTAATACTTTTTATTAAAGCAGACCACTTAAACATTGACTAAAATAACAGAAAAAAATGGATGTGGTTGGATCAGAAACATATTGTAATGTTTGTTGCAGGGGTTCCAAGACAAGGATTAATCCTGTCAGTCAGAAGCCAGGGATCACAGGAGACTTCTTGAAATAGACTTGGTTTTATTAAACACAATAAAACAATGGCTCATAAAACAGTGGAAAGAGGTGGACATGCAGAATAAATAAAGTTCCATAAAACCAAGTGACAACAGACTTCACGGCAAACAATAAAACACCCCCTATCTGGGGCACCGCAAACTACATGCACAAAAACCCACTTAAAAAAGGGGGAACTAAAATTCCTGCCGGCTACCTCTTCCCATAAAAATATTAGACACAATATAAAAAAGCAAGCGTCTTTAAAATGGAGCATGTGTGATGGTGCGCTACTTAGCTCGTCCGGCTGATGAGGACCCCCGAGCCACCTCCACTGACTTCTCTTGATATGAAGAAGCAGCGGCTCTACTCTGAGCTCCTCCCGGGTGACCGAGCTTCTCACCCTATCTCTAAGGGAGCGCTCAGCCACCCCACGAAGAAAACTCATTTCAGCCGCTTGTATCCAGGACCTCGTTCCATCGATCATGACTCAGAACTCATGACCATAGGTGAGCATTGGAGAGTAGCTCGACTTGTAAATTGATAGCTTTGCTTTCGGGCATAACTCTCTCTTCACCACCACAGACTAAAACAGCAACCGCATAACGGTGGACGCTGCACCAATTTGCCTGCCGATTTCATGCTCCGATCTTCCCTCACTCATTAACAAGATCCCAAGATACTTAAACTCCTCCACCCGAGGAAGAAGCACTCCACCCACCCAGAGAGGACAAACCACCTTTCTCCGGTTGAGAACCATGGCCTCAGACTTAGCGGTGCTGACCGTCATCCCAGCTTCACACTTGGCATCAAACCCTTCCAATGCATGCTGGAGGTCCTGGCTCAATGAAGCCAACAGGACAAAATCATCTGCAAAGAGCATCATGTCCACGCATATTCCAGCTACAGATGTTCAGACTGGACATGACTACACTGACTGAGAGAGAGTTAGGCTGAGTAATGCATGTGTGTCTGTGATTCCTGTGCGCAGTGGAGCGCTGTACGTTTGTACACGTGAATGTTTTCTGGCTGTGTGAGTTACCTGTTGTAGGTGTCCTATCTGAGGTGTTTGCGGGATTGTGTGTAAGTGCGCGCGCCTGTCTCATGCATAAGTAAATGAGTACTTACCTTACCGGGGATGTGTTGCCTTTGGTTGATTTAAATATGGGGGGTGGGGTGGGGGTGGGGACAAAAAAGAAAAGGAAATCAAGAAAAAACAAACACAACAAAACAGCAGAAACATGAGATGGACATGAAATAAACTGCTTAGACGAGATGGAGGTGTGGATGGTCGATGAGCCAATTTTTCATTAATTTAAAGAAGTTTGGTCGGTTTCATCAGCGCAATAGGTTCTGACAGCAGCTTCTGGGGGTCTTCAGCACAGCCACCGGGTGATCTGGGGTTCCCGAAAGAGCCGTCCATCAATGTAGAGTCTGCCCATGGAAACTACAGCTCGAGACCTGACGGTGAGGTGCTTACTCCTTAGCGGGAAAAGGATCTTCCTGCGCCGGAGGATCTCCGCCAGGAACTGGTCGTTGACGCTGAAGTGTGTTCCCTTCACCAGCTTCTTCTTTTTCATGTATTCAAATTTAGCCACTATGGGTCTCGGATGCTGGTTATCAGACCTCCTTCCTCCGAGTCGGTGCACTCCATGGAAGGAGATCTTCTGGACCTCCTCCTTGGGGAGCTTCAGCTGGACCTCCATGAAGGACTTCACCGTGGCCTCTGGGTCTTCTCCTGCCTCATCTGGAATCCCAGAGAGGACCAGGTGGTCCCTCATGCGCCTCGCCTGAAGCTCCAGGAGGGTTTCCTTGATGGAGCGGTTCTCCTCAGGGAGAAGAGCGGTGTCGCTGCTCAGAGTCTGGACGGTCTCTCTGAAGGCCTGGTTCTCCGCTGCGAGCTCCTGCACCTGCTGCTGGCTGAATTCCAGGGACTCTCGCAGGCCTTGGATTTCCAGCAGATTCAGGCGGCAATCAAGACTGGAGAGCTTTTTATCTATGGACTCCAAAGTGTTGCCGATGCCACTGCCTGTATGGGAGGAAGCCCAGGGAGAGTCTTCAGGATGGCCGTGTTTGGAGGAAGAGGTGGTGGTGGTCTTCCCCATGATGAAGGTCTTCGTGGTTTCAGCCAGGTCCTCAAGGCTGTCAAAGACTTACTAATTGTTTTAGAGGTTTAGTTATTTTTTGTGAGGTTATGGACCCAGGACATTAGTTGTTGTTACTTTGTTATCACTTCCTGTTTTATTTTGTTGTATTTCCTGTGCTCACCACAAGAGGGTTTTTCTGACACTGGAAGGTCTCAGCCTTAAATTGCATTCCTTTTTAGCTGACTCACAATTTTTCCTCAATTTTTTTGTGGTTCCAGAAATTTATTTCTCATATGACAAATATGACAACAAATAAAACTTTAGTCACAAAGCACATTTCATATTAAAGAAACTTAAGGTGCCTTTCAGAATTCGAACAAATTTCAAAGACAAAACACAATTGCAATTTAATTAGAAATATGAATTTTCATCGGAATGGTGATGTAACCCAGATGAAAATATGTCACATCTTCATCATGAGAATGACGGTGTGATCCAGATAATGATGTAATGTCACATCTTCACCATCATTATCAGGATGATGATGTCATCCAGATTATGTCATCCAGATTATGTCATCCAGATTATGGGATGTCACATCATTATCATCATAATCAGGATGATGATGTCATACAGATAATGTAGTGAATCATCATCATCAGGATGATGATGTAATATGGCATATATGATGATGATGATTTATGTAATATGGCATATATGATGATGATGATTTATGTCATATGGCATATCTGATGGTGATGATTTATGTCAAATAAGGTCACACGATATCATCTGACATCTGTAGGAAAAATAGTTAAATAGAACCTTTTCTGGGTGAGTTGTGAATACACAGCTATTGAAAGACCTTTAAAGACTGAAGATCGCCAAGAATTTTTAAAGAACGATGGGCTGTTTTGGACAAATTAAACTTTGCAATGGCCTTTTTTCTGCAATCTTTGGCAGAATGAAAACACCCTTTGCAAAATTAAAGAGAAGATTTGCAAAACGAACAAATAAAGTATCTCCCGAAACATCTGTTGAGACAGCAAATTCAAGACATGTTCAGGATCAACGTCTTTTAAGACAAACATCCGTTGTGACAAGAAAGTCAAGACACAGTCAGGATGAAAGGCTTTCACCTAAAATGTCTATCAGGAGCCTCGGTTCTAGACACAGTCAGGATGAAAGGCTTTCACCTAAAATGTCTATCAGGAGCCTCGGTTCTAGACACAGTCAGGATGAAAGGCTTTCACCTAAAATGTCTATCAGGAGCTTCGGTTCTAGACACAGTCAGGATGAAAGGCTTTCACCTAAAATGTCTATCAGGAGCTTTGGTTCAAGACACAGTCAGGATGAAAGGCTTTCACCTGAAATGTCTATCAGGAGCTTCGGTTCAAGACATCAGGATGAAACGGTTATGCCTGGAACATCAGCTGGGAGCACAGGTTCAAGACATCAGGATGAAACGGTTATGCCTGGAACATCAGCTGGGAGCACAGGTTCAAGACATCAAGATGAAACGGTTATGCCTGGAACATCAGCTGGGAGCACAGGTTCAAGACACAGTCAGGAGGAAACGCCTATGCCTGGAACATCAGCTGGAAGCACACATTCAAGACCAAATGAAGATGAATTGCTCTGTTCAGTTTTGTCCGTTTGTGAATTCGCTAACTATTTGAATAACTGTTGGCTGAATTCCACATTACAGGCAGCTTTAAACACTAACATTGTTAGAGAGAAACTTCTTGCAATGCCCATAAAAGATGTGATCAGTTTCTCTCAAACACCTCTGTGTGCTGAAATGTTCCTGAGAGGGCTTCACAATCCAGGAGAGTGCTTCGACACGTCAGAAATACAGCAGGTTCTGTTGGAAATAAATCACTTCATGCCAAATTTTACAACAGAGGACCAGCACGATGCAGCTGACTTCGCAGATCCATTTTTGGAATGGCTAAATATTTGTGGTGTGAAAACAAATCTACAGATACTGTGCAAAACCAAATGTGGCAGATGCAAAGCGACAGAAAAACAGATTTTCAATCAAGACAATTTGTTTTTCATAGCACAGCATTCAGGTCAAAAGGCCGCCCTTAAATCTCTTTTTAACGAAGCTGTCTTAGATGTTTGTGGAAATACAACATGTAACAATTGCTCAGCAAAGTTAAAAAGACGAATAACTTTTGGAGACTGTGATTTGTTAACTCTGTATCTGCCCAGACATGCTCAAGTGGGTATGAAAAGAAGATGTGTGACACCAGCTGCTTTCATGACCATTCCTGTTGGAAAGGTAAAACAGAAATACCGCTTGGCCACTGTAATTTGTCACAAAATAATGAACTCTCATTGTGCTCATTACTACACCTATATCAATAAAGGTGGAGTCTTTATTAAGGCCAATGATGAGATCATATCAATTGCGGGCAAAAACTGTTTGCAAGACATGAACAAAAATGGGACACTTTTTTTCTATGAAAAGTGCACAGGAACTTCCCATTAATTTGAAGGACCTCAACACACACGGCTACACATCTAAACTTGTGCACCAGACAATAAAAACACACACTTCCAATCAATTAGCTTAGTTTTTTTTGTTTAGTTTTTTTTTATCAGTAAGACTCTCTATGTATATGTATTAATATCTGTCATTTTAGTTAATTTAAAGAGATTTATTTTGTTTATGTAGGAAATGTGTGTTACATAGGAAATGTATTTTATGTAGGAAATGTGTTTTATGTAGGAAATTAGCATCATGTAGGAAATTAGCATTATGTAAGAAAAGTGTTTTATGTAGGAAATTAGCATCATGTAGGAAATTAGCATTATGTAAGAAAAGTGTTTTATGTAGGAAATTAGCATCATGTAGGAAATTAGCATTATGTAGGAAAAATGTTTTATGTAGGAAATGTAAAACGCTTTGAGCTGCTCAAGGCACGAGAAGCATCCTTTAAAAGTAAAGTTTAATTTGATTGCAATTAGTTTTAGATGAATTGCTTCAAATGTAAATTTAGTTGCTTCCCTTCTCCCCTTTGTAAGTTGTGTGGACTTGTCCTTAAAGCTTCCTCAGAGCATTAAGAATAAAAACCATGGATTTATTTTGCTTGTTATTTTGGTGGTGATCAAAATTGAGAAGCTGGTTTTGGGCCTAAAAAACATCACTGTCAGGTAAATTCTCCAAAACACTAAAGAAAAACTCAGTAAAGGAGGGTGTTTTTAGCAGTTCCAACCAATGGAAAAAGTGCCATACCCAGATAACAAAAATATTTTGGCCCGAATGTGGCCCAAAGTCAGCACTCTCATTTGTCCCACATTTGGCCTGGAATGATGGCACTTGTGTGGTCCGCTTCCGTTTGCCAAATCTCAGCCACAAACAAGCCACAATATGGCCAGAAGTCAGCCAAATTTTACCCACACAAACCACAACTGACCCATCAAAGGGCCACTATATGGCACAGATTTGGCCCAAGACCTGACTGCCAAATCTGGGCCTAAAACAAACCACAGCAAAGCCAGCTTTCAGCCAAATCTGACCCACAATCATCATAACTGGGCCAAAAGGTGAATATTCCACCTCTGGCCCGTACTGGGCCCACATGATGGCACTTAGGTGGCCTGCTTCTGTAGCTGGATGTGGGCCACAAGCACACCCAATAAAGGCCAGATGTCAAAAGGTCATGTATTACCCCTTAATGATAAGGAGAAATACATAAAAAATATAATTAAAATAGAAATAGAAAAATAGATGGGCTGCACGGTGGCGCAGTGGTTAGCGCTCTTGCCTCACAGCAAGAAGGTTCCTGGTTCAAGTCCTGGCTGGGGGACTTGAAACAGTGTCACCAATGGGGACCTTTCTGTGTGGAGTTTGCATGTTCTCCCCGTGCATGCGTGGGTTTTCTCCGGGGACTCCGGCTTCCTCCCACCGTCCAAAAACATGCTTCATAGGTTAATTGGTTACTCTAAATTGTCCCTAGGTGTGGATGTGAGTGTGCATGTGTGTGTGACTGTGGCCCCTGCGACAGACTGGGTGTTCCCGGCCTTCGCCCATGAGTAGCCGGGTTAGGCTCCGGCAGCCCCGTGACCCCGAAAGGGACAAAGCGGTTCAGAAAATGAAAAAAAAAAAAAAAAGATAAAAAATATATAGTTCGAGTGGGACTTGAAGACATTCAACCCAATCAAACTTAAATCTTAACTGCACATCCTAATATTTCTAATAAGTAATAGAATGTAATATCATAGGTATTACATATCAAGGACCTTGAACTACAATCTCTTTAAGTGGTAAAATATCAGTAATGTTGCAAACATCTGTATTACCAATCAATAGCACACACTCCATATATCATATAAGTAAAGACTTTACTTACCGTAACTTGAATTCTGAAGTTTTATTGTAACTTCACTGCTGCTTCTATCCTAACTCTGCTATGGCCGTTGATTGGCTGCAGCTTTTGATTGCAACTTATAAAGAAAATAGGCAAATAAATTATCCAAATTTATTTGGAAATGGAGAAGCTCTGGAGACAATTTTCTCTGCAGCCATCTCATATAATTTGTTACATGGTCTTACCCTTTGTCCTGCAGGATTGCAGAGGGTGTCACCAACACAAACAATTGGGTGTCTTAACCCCAGAAGCTATCTTAACCAATAGCATTGATCCAGGTATCCCTTCCCCCACTCATGCTAGTGCTTCACTCCTCTCCATGAATTCCTCAGGCCTCAGTAAACAATGAAAAGTGTAATTTTAAGATATAAAAAGTATTTTAAAAACATGTAAATGTAAAGCAGCAAATAAAAAGTTGTAATTAAACACTCTATAAAGATTACATACATATGAAATCACAATGAAAAAATTGTTTTTTCTAAAAACATATCAGCTTTTATGAAAATAAAAGTTTTTTGATGCAGATTTTGATGCAGGCACCAACATCACCAAGACAAATGCCTTGTTTGGGTAAAACTTTTTTTTTTAAGTAACTTATAACAAATAGAAAACAAGATTACTGCTGCATGTTTGCCAAAAGTGGCCCAGATTTGAGTGGTGATTGTGGCCCACACTTGAGGTTGACTTCTGCTTTGTCTGGACGAGACAAATGCCACATCTGCCGCACTTCAGCCAAACATCCGTCTGCTATCTGGGATAGCTACCCAGTGTTTGTGGTCTTCAGGAACATCTGATCCCCAAATGGAATCATGTGGCTTGACGTCAATAAGATTACGTCGGTGGCACAGGTGAGGCTCATGGACTGTGGAAACTATAAAAGTGTTCCTACAGTCTCCAGGCAGTCTGAGGTAGAGGGCCTGCCAAATTACCAAAACAGTTGGTTAAGTACCATTGTTTCCTGAAATACACACGTGGACAAAATTGTTGGTACCCCTCAGTTAAAGAAGGAAAAACCTACAATTCTCACTGAAATCACTTGAAATTTACAAAAGTAACAATAAATAAAAAATTATTGAAAATTAAATAATCAAAATCAGCCATCACTTTTGAATTGCTGATTAACATAATTATTTAAAGAAACAAACAGGCCTGGACGTGTGAATTTGCAAAGATGCATTTTGACAAGCCCCAAAGCTTCTGGGAGAATGTCCTTTGGACAGATGAGACCAAACTGGAGCTTTTTGGTAAGGCACATCAACTCTATGTTCATAGACCCAAAAACCAAGCATACGAAGAAAAGAACACTGTCCCTACGGTGAAACATGGAGGAGGCTCAGTCATGTTTTGGGGCTGCTTTGCTGCATCTGGCACAGGGTGTCTTGAATGTGTGCAAGGTACAATGACATCTGTAGACTATCAAGGCATTCTGGAGAGAAATGTGCTGCCTTGTGTCAGAAAGCTTGGTCTCAGTCGCAGGTCATGGGTCTTCCAACAGGACAACGATCCAAAACACACAGCCAAAAACACCCAAGAATGGCTGAGAGAAAAGCGTTGGACTATTCTAAAGTGGCCTTCCATGAGCCCAGATCTGAATCCCATTGAACATCTGTGAAAGGAGCTGAAACATGCCATTTGGAGAAGACACCCATCAAACCTGAGACAACTGGAGCAGTTTGCTCATGAGGAGTGGGCCAAAATACCTGTTAACAGCTGCAGAACGCTCATTGACAAATACAGAAATCGCTTCATTGCAGTGATTGCCTCATAAGGTTGTGCAACAAAATATTAAGTTATGGGTTCCATCATTTTTGTCCAGGCCTGTTTCATTAGTTTTTTTTTTTTTTTTAATAATGATGTTAATCAGCAATTCAAAAGTGATGGCTGATTTTGATTATTAATTTTCAATACATTTTTATTTATTGTTACTTTTGTAAGTTTCAAGTGATTTCAGTGAGAATTGTGGGTTTTTCCTTCTTTAACTGAGGGGTACCAACAATTTTGTCCACGTGTGTAAAACCTGGAGCAGATCCACCACAACGTCATCCAGGACAGGGAACCAGATAACTGTGGTATGCTTTATCATGACACATCTTTGTTGGCAGAGCTCCTAAAAACCCTGTGCCATTGTTAGTTACATAATCTGGGAACACAGTTCCTGGTTCCACACTAGCATAAGGAGCTACTAATTTGTCCAAATTAAGTGTTTTAAATTGATACAGACTCTTACAGTTTAGTCTTATAAGAGGAAATTTGGAGTGATGACATCTCCATTATAAACATAACATTTAGCACTATATTCCATAACACAGTCACTTTTTCACTCATAAAATGGTTTTGCTTTTAAATTTGGATGTAGGGATGAGGCTGGAATTACAGAACAAACATAGCATTTAGATCTATTCATTTCCTTAGTCAGTAACATGAGATACTTGTACCAAGAATTTGTCATATACTGGTGAGTTACGTTCATTTTTTGGACCATTCAACATCTATCTAGTCGATCTGATTTCTAACTTCTAGGACAATCTCTCGCCCAATGATCTCTCTGTCCACATATCCAACATCCATCATCATCCTGCTCTAACCCTCTGTTGCCACGTCCTTCAAACCTTCCTCTAAAATTTCCTCTTCCACGGCCACGCCCTTGGCCACGTCCCCCACTTCTACCTCTGTTCATGTTCTGTCCAAAAAACACATCACTGCTTTCATCCTGCCAAAATGTATCTGCGCCTTGAGTCCTATATTTCTTTTTATGTACTACTACTTTTTCAGCATGAATAGCAACATTTATAAACTGGTTCAGTGCTACTGTAAGCAGATCTATGTAATGTTTCTTTATCCATTCTGCAATCTCTAGTCTCATAGCTTGCAAAAAGACTTGTTTCAGCTGCTGTCTGTAGGGACCGTCATCATTATCATCATCTCTGAGTCCACTATTAGCTTTGAACACTTCTTCAAATCTGACTCTAAAGTCAGACAGTAACTCTCCATCTTTTTGCTTTGTTTGTTCAATTTTTCCATAAACAGGTCATACTGGAAAAGTTTCTCTGATTCTTTGTCCCAAAAGCGTGAGCCTTTGGGCCAAATCAGGATTGTTGGGTAGAAGAGGTCTGGGAGGATTGTCATAATTTATAGAATTTATCTTTACTTTTGCCCAGTCTGATTTCATAGCAGTCATCTATGCTTGTTAACATTCAATGCCATTTAGTTGGTAAGCTCTCTTAACTTCCATCATTTGCTCATGAAAATCTTCTGGATTTTCTCAGGAGGAGCTTGGAGTAGAGCCGCTTCTCCTCCACATCGAGAGGAGCCAGTTGAGGTGGCTCGGGCATTTGGTTCGGATGCCCCCTGAACGCCTCCCTAGGGAGGTGTTCCGGGCATGTCCCACTGGAGGAGGCCCTGGGAAGACCCAGGACACGCTGGAGAGACTATGTCTCTTGGCTGGCCTGGGAACGACTCGGGGTCCCCCCAGAGGAGCTGAAGGAAGTGTCCGGGGAGCGGGAAGTCTGGGCATCTTTACTGAGACTGCTGCACCCGCGACCCGGTCCTGGATAAGCGTAAGAAAATGGATGGATGGATGGATTTTCTCGGTGAGGAATAACTCCCTCCCCTGCTTTCCGAACATCCACTATTGTCCAGGTCTGAAACACAAGAAGTGTAGGCCTCTGGCCATCTTCTCCAACTCTAGGATCGGGCACTTCAATCATTGGATATGTCTCTGCCATATCTAATGATCCCTCAGTTTCTTCCAGTCCACACCCCATAGTTTTGCTCCTTCAAGTTTTGACCCTTTTCCTCTTAGTGTCATTTTTTTCTTTTTCTGGTTTGTTTAAATCAGTCAGTGATGGGTAATGACCAGTCAATCGAGGAGCACTTGGCTCCTGATGAGGAGGTGTGGAGAAATCAGCTGGATTCTGCTACTGTGACAAGTCAAAATGTCTGCTTGAATCACTGAGGAGTGAAGTAAGGGGGGATTTTTTTCTGTTTCTCGACATTCAAAAACAATTTTAGCAGCTATATTGAAACAGCTTTCTCTCTCAGCCACTTGAGTGACGATAGGAAAAATATCAGAGTTTTGCACCAACTGTTACAGTGAGGAGAGATTAGGATCCCGGCTGACTTTCCATACCAGCTTTGTACGCCAACACAGGGAGGATTTGTGTAAAAGCCTTGTTGTCCCTCAGCCAAATTCTTATAAGATAAAAGGAAATGAATTGAAAGAGTTGCCAAGCTTTTGGAGAGTTGAAAATGCAGCAAAAGAGAATTGTGTTGAGATTACACAGAATTCATGTGGGCGTTTTTCTTGATGTCTGTTTTGTGAAATTCCTCTATTCAGTTAAACTGGTTAGATTTCGGAACTGTACTCTTTACGGATTCTGTTTG
Source organism: Oryzias celebensis (assembly GCA_014656515.1). NCBI lineage: Eukaryota > Metazoa > Chordata > Actinopteri > Beloniformes > Adrianichthyidae > Oryzias > Oryzias celebensis. The sequence continues at coordinate 13,630,361 of BNCR01000018.1, read as the reverse complement.
ACTTTCTTTTGTTTGTGCTGATCTAGGTTCTTGTGAGTGCCATGTAGTTGTTCACTTGGCAAACCATTATAGTGTGTAGTGTGTAGTAGTGTAGTGTGTCTCCCTTTGCGTTGTGTGGGGAGTCTGTCTCACAATTGTCAATTAGTTTGCATTGTCTCTGTTGAGTCTCCAGTCCAATCCCCATTTCCTCTTGCTCCTGGAGGAATGGTTTAGTCAGACACCCCCGTGTCAAGTAGTTCATCCAAAACTTTGGCAGTCAGACCCCATGTCCTCTCCTTCCTCAGAGACTTTGTATAATACATGCTTTGTGCCATAAATATTTTTGCACTTCCAGTATTAAACTTATCATCACTGGCAAAAATGGAGACCGGTGTTTATCTGACTGTCGTGTGTCTGAGTTCACACTCACCGTTCAACCAATACTCAGTAACATGCTGAAACAGCAGCAGAGAACACATTACTCCTGTGTCAGCTTCACTTCACTAGCTCCCAGTTGAATCTAGAATCATGTTCAAAATCCTCCTGCTAACCTATAAGGCCTTGAATGGTATGGCTCCTTCCTATATTAAGATCTCATGGTGCCTTACCAACCAAACAGAACACTTCACTCACATAATGCAGGACTGCTTGTGATTCCTGGAACTGGAGCCTTTAGCCACGAACCCCCTGTCCAATGGAATAAGTTCCCAGCTCATGTTAGAGAGGCAACACAGTTTCTACAAAGTTAGGCTTAAAACATTCCTCTTTGGACAGGCTTATTGCCAGGCTAGCTAGCACTCAGAGAATATTTAACTTACTGCTCCCTACCTCATCTACTGTAATGAAGTTTGGAAGAATAATTCTAATTTTCATTACATCCATTATACATACTTCTCTGTGGAACTAAGCAGAGGAAAGATGGTTGGATAAACCGGGCCATGGCGGCCTATTCCCCCAGTTTAGTGGGTTTATGCGGTCTTAAATTAGATTAATAATATATTATATTCATATTGACATGCTAAAACTGCAGATCTTCTATTATTATTATTATTATTATTATTATTATCATTATTATTACTAATATTATTACTATGCTATTTTTGCTATGTTACATGTAACTTATTATTAACATGCTTGAATTCAGTTTCAATACCAATTAGCTGCTAGTAGGCTTCTTGATGTTTGAAGCTGGGGAAAGTATGGTGCGCTGAGGTTCTGTCCTCTGACACTACTCTTCTCCTATTCTTTATCATTTATTCGGTATTATTTTTTATTTAGTTCTTCATGCCTTTGTTTGGTACAATTCGTTTTATATGTTGTCCCACTTTCCCAATCCCCTCCAGGGGAGCGGGAGCGATTCCAGATTCCAGGTGGATCGTCTGTGCTCCTTTCTTTTGCAATGGACCTCGCCTCTGGCTCGTCTCGCAACCCCAGCTTTCCCCCAGTTCCATCTGGATGAAGCCCTCTGCTACACTATTTAAACATGCATTTGTAGAGTTAGATAAGCTAATTCTTCTTTAACAGATCTGGTACATTGCCTGTCCATGCTGGGAGAAAATCCCTCCTTCATGTGGACATCCCTGAGGCTTTTTCCCCCTTAAATTGTCCTCAGCTTGTCCAAAACTCTGCAGCAAGGCTTTTAACAGGAACCAGTAAACAGACACACATCATTCATCTGCTGTCTGTTTTACATTGGTTACCTATCAAGTATCAAATTGATTTTAAAAAGTTACTTTTAGTTTTTAGAGCCTTGAATTGTCAAGCCCCGTCATACATCTCTGACCATTTAACCCCCAACTTTTCAGTCTGATCCCTGAGGTCTTCCAACCAGCATCACTTAAGCATTCCGAAAACCTGCTTTAAGACTAGAGGAGATGTCTCCTTTCAAGCAGTTGCTCCTCGTCTTTGGAACTCCCTCCCATTGTCATTGACTCCGTTGAGTGTTTTAAATCACAGGTCCAGATGTTTTTTATTCAGGTGAGATTTTAGTTTAGTTCATTTCCTTGTTTTATTGTATTTGACTGTATTTGACTATGTTTTTAGTTTTTATCATTATAACTGGATTTTATTACCTCTTTGTGTTTTGATTAGATCTTATGATCTTTTTGTAAAGCACTTTGTGATTCTTTCAGTGAAAACTGCTATAGAAATAAAGATATTCTATTCTATTCCATTCATGAGTCCAACAAAAAATGCAGGAAACTGAACTGAATTTAAAGAGGAGATATGTTTATTTGTAAAGCACCACCACTGACTATTTTTGAAAACTGAATTGAATGGGTCCCCCCCCCCTGGTGTTTCAAACAGGAAGTAACCACTGGCTCCAAGAAGCCAAATTTCCATAGACTTTTACAGAGGAATAAACAGCTATTAGTGAGTCATTATATTTTCCACAATAATAATTCTTGTTCTGTCACCTTCTTAACATGTTCTTGCTAATTCTGTTTGTATTTCCGGATATTTTCTTCTTCAGTGCAAGTTATTCCAGTTATAAACTGACCAATCAGATGCCTCAATGAGGGTCTCATGTCAAATGTTCAAAACGTTTGGTAGAAGCGTTCTCCTGTCAATCAATCTCCTGTGAGTGGTTGCTATAGAAATCCGACTCAGATTGACTCTAACCAATCACTGCTGACTGACAATTTCTGCGTCCAACACAGTGGCGTTTGCGTAGCAGAAAAATGGCAACTGAATTAACTTTATTTGTTTGGAACTGGAAGAAAGTAATTTTACATGGGTGATGACACCCTCACTCACTGCAGAAACAACATAGCAACCTATTAGATTCAAATGTCCTCAAATATCATCATTCATCTAGAACATAGAATTGTCTTTAGCTCAGTCAGTGAATTTAAAAAAAAATACATTGTTTACTATGTTAACAACATTAACACCATCACACAACAAAACATAGGGTCTGAACCAGTCTGAACTATAAGTCTCAACTGAGTCATTGTCTGCCCTTTCAGTAAAGTTTTTGTGGTTGAACACAGGGAAAACAATGGAGAGAGAACTTACTGAGAAAAATAAGTCATATTGGTGAGTCACAACAATACTGGAACACTTTTAGTGGCGCTCTCAAGTCGTATGAACTGCAAACTTTATTTTTAGGGCTTTTTTGGGACATTTTTAAGAGGACTTCTAAAGAGTTCTATCAAGCACAAAAAGAGGGAGTTTTCTGAACATACATATAATGATTTGACGTGTAGTTAAAACAAATACTGATGACTAAAAGTTTTCAAGATATACTGATTTAAATGCAAGTAAAACGTTTACTTTTAAACGTTACCATGACATCTTAACATCACAGACTGTGTTACCTAGCAACTATGACATGATAACACAGCAGACCATTGAGTTTAAACCATTCTTTTGACGCTTTTGAGCTACAAGTTTTTGTGTTAAAACGTAGAAAACCCCATGGAGAAAGACTTTACACAGGATTTTAACAGTTATATTGATAATAATATGTAATATATCATTGGAAATTTGTATTTCTACATTGTAAAAACAGCAAACTTTGATTTTATGTTTCCGTGTTGAAGCAGCAACACAATAAAATGTCAGATCTGGGCTATAGCAGTGACCCCATAGACAGGGGTCACCAACCTTTGACACTAAAAGAGCCATTTAAAAACAAGCAGGCATTCAAAAAGGTGCTGCACTTTGAAGGTTTGTTTTGTTGTTTGAAGGCTTGCGGCCCTTAACAATTTACTCATCTGTATTATTAATCATGTCTGTGTTTTTACCCATAATTAATTGTTTTACTTCTTTCTTTTGTTAACTTTTATATCTATGTTATGTTCTTGTCTTTATAATAGTTTGATTGAATAGCTTAACGATTCCAAGAAAAATCTTTGTAACTTTTTATTTATTTATTTTTAAACTTTAAATGGGGGCCGCACAGTGGATCAGTGGTTAGCACTCTTGCACACAGCAAGAAGGCCTCCTGGTTCAAGTCCTGGCTGGGGGACTTGAAACAGTGTCACCAATGGGTGAGTGTGGAGTTTGCATGTTCTCCTCTTGCATGCGTGGGTTTTCTCCGAGAACTCCGGCTTCCTCCCAACGTCCACAAACATGCTTTATAGATTAATTGGTTACTCTAAATTGTCCCTAGGTGTGGATGTAAGTGTGCATGGGTGTGTGATTGTGGCCCCTTCAACAGACTGGCGACCGGTCCAGGGGTGTTCTCTGGCTTTGCCCATGAGTGGCCAGGTTAGGCTCCAGCAGCCCTATGACCTCGGAAGGGAAAAAACGGTATAGAAGATGAATGAACTTTAAAGTGGAGTGAAGGTTATGGGGATTTGAGTAGTGCCATCGACTGCAATGACAATAGTAAACCAGTAAGTATTTTGTTTGCATCTGCAGTAAAGTCTTTCAATAAAAACACGAGCAACATACTTGCGTCCATATTGATGGTCAGACTTCTGGTGTTTGTGATTTATACAGACTGAAATGAAGCAGATTGTGATGAAGAAATCTCAATTATCTCAGTTCGTCTCCTGTCAGTCATCTCAGATTCAGAAATCCTAACTTTTTTTTTGTGTCTTGCAGATTGCCGTCATTGCCACATTCCCAAGAATTTTGTCTATAAACTTGCGGTGATTTCAATGAAGACCTAAACCTGAATTCTTTTGAGGATCTCTGCTCTAAGTGGGTTTCTGTGGGCAGCTTCTATTCTTCATTCTTTTCTTTGTTGTGATTCTGCAGAAAGAGAATGAGAAACTCTCCCCTTCTGAAGTTAACTACCTCATAAATGATGTGATCAAACGCGAAGCGCCACCAGCGAGAAAAAAGGCTGAATTCGTTTACCCTCTGGACTGGTTTAAATTTGAGGAAGAGATTGTTGTGGTTATGGAGGTACCAAGCAAAAGAGACAAACACCATGAACTAGATGCCAATAGTATAGTAAAGTGTTTGATGAAGAAGCAAAAGCTGCAGTCACCCAAGTTGAGAACATTAGGAAGAATAAAGCAGCAGCTTTAGAAGAAGCCTTTTTGTTGGCTGCTTCATATCATCACTTCTTTTTAATCTCTTGTAGACCACATTGAAAAATCAAATTAAAACGGCAATCAAGTGTGAAGAAAGAAACCTCTTCCTTCAAGAACTAAGTCAAAAAAGTTGACATTTAGACAGACTTTTATCTGACTCATCATTGTGAAGTTGACTTGGAATACACAGTTGAAGCTCCACATCCCAACAGAAGGTCTTTGGGTACAAGATATGTAAACGTATGTAAACATAGCCTGACAAAAGGTACAAAAAACTCACACAGTCTTTCTGTAAATGGATTGCTTGGCTCTCACTTTCATTATTACTCCTTTTCTTTCTCCAGAGTGCAAAGACTTTTACCTGTTGTGTCTGGGCATTTTCCCTCTGAAGAGTCCCCATCTACAGAACCTGCTCCATCATCTGTGGTTCCAGCCAAGCAGCTACCCCGGCTGTCCCCTTTCCTCTTCCTTTTGAGCCTGTTCCTTCTACTTTCTCACTCACACCACCCGTCTTTATGTCACCACGTTTGTCCTTCAGTATTCGAGTAGGCTCCAGGATCTCCATGACCCCGTGAGGGAATAAGTGGGTATATGAAAGGCATGGATGGATAGACTACTTTAAACTAGCATCATGCAGGATGGATGGGAAACGCTGCACCACTTTGGTCTGATTCTTGTAAAGAAGGATGCAGGATCGGCTCCTCTTTATCAGATCTGGGTGAACCAGATGCCAAAAGACTCTTTTGGCAGATCCACCACAACAACAGATCAGTGTCAGCGGACAGCAGGATCAAAACTGACCAGGCTCGATGGATGGACACTTTATTATATACAAACTTATTATATACAAACTGCCACACAAGCAGGTCTTGAATTAAGTTAAAGAAGGGTAAGAAAGGGTACTAAGAGCAATGTGGGGGGCATCACAACCACAGCGGCTTAGAGCCCCAGTGGACAACCTCACGGGGTCATGGGCAGCTGGAGGTAGTGCAGTTGGCTAAAGCAGCCCAGCAGCAGAAAGCCCACATGCTCAAACTGTCCCGGCATGAGGGGAACTTCCTGCAGAGCAAAAATCCAAACCTGGAGGAGATCCGCGAGCTGACCTGGAAACTCTGCTGAAAGCCTCCAAGCAGATGGTTCTGAAGGTCACTGATCCTGTAAAGACGTGTCAGTAAATGTTCTTCTCCAACCATCTCAAACAAAAGGCTCTTTAAAAATATAATTTTGTGTGAGGAGACAGATTTAAAAACATATGAAGGAAATAAAACATGTAAAAAAAAAAAAAGAAAAAAGAACAAGTCGGACATGGTGGAGAGAATCCAGTAGTTTTCCAAAATAAACGTCCTTCCTTCCATTTCATAAATAAAATCCAAAAACTGCAGACCGTGCTTTGTTTTTCTGCTTACTCTTGATCTTGGGGTTGGGGACTGCGGTACTAAACCACTCCTTATAAAAAAACAAACTTTAGGTTCTTCAGTCCTCATGTACTTTAAGTATTCACATCTCCTCACTACACTGCGTTTTTCTAACAAGACACTTTCCCACTTTTTGATTGGTTCTTCAGTCTTTAGCTATGGACCATTTCTTTCCCAACCAGTTCTTCTCAATGCTTTTTTTGGCCTCTTTAATTTTTTGGTTTATCTTATACTCTTTGGTCCAGAGAAATCCAGTCTGATGTGCTTGAGAACAATCCATGCTCTCGAGCAGAGTTTGCTCAACGCCAATGTTCATGTGAGCTTTTACAGCAAACAAACAAAGCCACGACGAAACAAGGTAAGAAAACCAAATGTGTACAAGTTCTCCACAATCCAAAACTACAACAATTATAATAGTTCCTTTTGGTATTTGTGTTTATTTATTTACTGAATTTTGGAGTAGTGGAGGCAATTTTGAAGATTGTAAACAAATCAGAAAGTTTTCCTGAAAGCACAAACAGAATGACAAGTACTGGTACACTTTCTGCAACTAATTTTAGCAACCTTTTCTCAGGTGGACATTTCTACCACACTGTTCTTCTCATCCAAAAATACACCAATGGGGAAGAAACAGTAAAGTCTTACAGCTCTGGAACATTTTTTTTGAAAATGTCTTTATTTTCCACACCTGCTTCATCCTTTAGGATTTAGGTGCCTAAAAACAAGGAGGCAGGTGACATTATAAAGACAGTACACACCTTGGACCCTCCTCCCTTCAATCCATCACAAAACAACAGATCTTCTAAAACAACCATCTCTACCTCAGCTCAGCAGAGTTGAAAAAGCAGCCACCATTCTGACAATGGTGACTCAGGATGTGGAGTGTGGGGAAACAGCTTTAGTCACAAGCTTTCAGTAAATGTTGTTACCTTTTCCTGTAAATATTGAACCTTCACCAAAAAAAGAGGACGACAACAAGCCCTCTGCTGTGAGATTCGACTTAGCGCAGAGCTTTGTTTCACTTCGTCTCGAGACAGAAGCTTTGAAACGAGATAACATTTAGCTGGAGTAGTATAAAAGATACGTTTCAGAGACTCTGGATGTGTGTGTAAAGTCTGGAAAACTGAACTGTCGATCCGTTTGCTTAACATGTTTGCAGGGCAAACTACAGCCAGTGCCTTGTGAACAGATGTGACTTTGGAACTGGAGGCCAAAAAAGTTAACACCAACAACCCAATGAGAAAATCAGCACCACCTCCTCTCTTCTGCACTGAAATGCCACACCAACAGAAGCATTAACCCCCCACCAAGTGCAAAACAACAACTGGGGGTCTCACTCTAGCCATAACAGCTCAGGAAAACAAAGTCCCCTGACCTGCCCAAATGTGAAAGGCAGGCTCAGCTTTGGAAGAGTGTCAACTAGCAGCCACGAGGCATTAGAAGCACGCTCTGGCCAGAACCCGCGCTCTGAAATGTATCAATAAAGGTTCGATGGAAGAAGTGAGATGGCAGAGGTAAAAACATGAGAATGCTTAGTGGAAAGATCAGAAAAAGAACAGCTTGGGTATTTTAGTACAAGTGAGCCATGTAATCTGCTTCTTCAAAAAGGAGCTAAAACGTACTCACGAAAATAAAAGTCTAGTTGGAGGTTTCATTTTTTTTCTTGACCTACCATATTTTCCTCACAACACTGTGCATCAGATCATAAGGCACACTGCCAATGAAAGGTCAATTCTCTAACTTATGTCGTATATAAGGTGCACCAAACTATAAAGCAAAGTAGAAAAGTCAGGGTACGTCTGTATGTCAGGCACACTTTGTTTACTGCATTCATGGTAATTCTAGAATGGATTTGTTGCACGCTATACATTAGCTATATTTAACATATTAGCCGAGGTAGACTATTCACAATATAGTTACTGTAACTCCCAACCTTGTTTGCAATACGTAAAAAACTAACTGATACTACCAAAACAAACGTTACTGTGACTAGGGTAACGTCCAACCTTGTCAGTAACATGTAAAAAAACACAACCTGACACATTAGCCACGTTAGAGTATTCACAATAATACGCAAACTTGTTTGCAAATTGTAAAAAAACCAGACTTTCATTTTGACATAGCTCATTGTACTTCCTGATTTAACTTTGACATCAGTAAACAGAACCAGAATGAATCAAAATATCAGGCTCTCTGGATTAGGTACACTGTCAAAAATAAGGCTTTTAAGCGCAGTAAATACGTTAATACTTTGATAAATAAAGCTCACTTTCTGCTCAGAGGAATGGCCCTCTAGACAGAAAGACTTGTTTGTTGTGTACGGCCTAATCTTGCCTATTTATAAAGGCAGAGATACAGTGGTCCCCCCACACAGGAATGTTAATCTTCCTAAGGTCTTTGGTCAAGAGTCCAGTGGCCCAGGCAGGGATTGCGGCACCACTAAGAGTCCACGATCCACAGAGCAGGCTGTTTTATTTTTCAACCTAATCAGACTTAAAGCCCTCACTTAAATGCAGAACCAAATACCAAGATGTTTCATAAGATCTTGAGGGGTTAAAGAAGATGCAGCTAATATAAAGCCATGGGAGAGGAAACAAATGCTTTCCAGTTATAATTTTCAAAGGCGGCCTCACCGTGCACCAAAACCACATAAAGCCCTAGAAGATTCCAGCAAAATGAAGCCAGCAGAAAAGAAAGCAGAAGAGATCCAGGAGTACTCTCTGCTCTGGGAAGCAGAAAGCCAAAGAAATAGCCTCCCATACTTTCCAAATGATACGGAGATTTGTGTGGAAATGGAAAATGTCATTTTTTGTGTCCTTGTGTGGGTATGTCATTGAATTGAGATCAGAGAAGGTTGTGCAATTCTAGAAGATTTTATGACTTGTTGTAAACTATAATAAAATTATTTTATTAGCCACATTTGTCTATCTTATCCTTTCAAAAAAATGGTAAAAATATTGGATGTACAACAAACAGCCATGGTTCTCATTATGGCTTAATCACAACAGCCCTTACAGTTAGAAACTAATTGTATGCAGACGTAAAATGGGAAAGCTACGGTTTATGCAGGTGGCCCGCACAACATAGCAAGGTTGTAGAGTGCTCAGTGAGCCTTTAGAGCAAAAATGTTTATGCACATATCTTTCTACAGGCATGCTGTGAGCAACGGGTCGTAACAACAAGCAAAGGTAAGAAAGGGCCCATAAGTGCTTATCCACACACGACAATCCTATGTTTCATTTTCAATGAGTCTCAAGAAAACTGCAAGACACACCTGCGCTCCCCTTAACTTTTTAACATCAGAACTTTAACTCTGTAAATCTTCTTATGTTAAAATACAGTTCTTCCAGGATGCAGATGCAAACAAGCCTTCAGCCAAGTACTGACCAGATTCTATCTTCCCCTCAGATTGATCAGACTCATGAAACCACAAGAGTAAGTCACTAATGACGAGGAGACAACACAATAAATTCAGCTCGGAACTCTTGTGAAGATCTCATGGGCGCTCTGCATTATCAATTCGATTTTACTTTATTTATATAGCCCAAAATCACAACCATAGCCGTCTCAATGGGCTTCACACTGGTATTTATGCAAAAAACATAAAGTGAATCATGAAAATATAAACAATAACTGGTTGCTTAACTAAACAGACTAAGCTAAACTGGCAATCCTGCCCTTAGACCCTTCTTCTCGGTGAGGAAAAACTCTCAAAAAAACTATCTCGGGGAAAAAAATAAGAAACCTCAGGGATGCCCACATGAAGAAGGGATCCTCTACAACTACATGTTTGAATAACAACTAAACATGATAGACCGAAGAAACATACAGGAATTTATGGTTACTGTATGAGATTACCATATCCATTTCAGTCTACCAAGGATTTATTCATAAAGCCTATTGCATACGTTGAAATGTTGTTAAATGTTTGACCAATCACACAGCAGATGTCATGCCATGGGCAGGACAATGTTTGATGAGAGGTGATGTGTTTAAGATGTTGCTAAAACTCCATATTTGGGGTTTTGAGACAAAATGACGTCACGTCTGTGACATGTCACCATGAGGAGTTTGTTGGGCCTCATTTTGAGAAGTCTGTTATCTGTCACTTGTTCTAAATTTAAATCCAGAGTTGGGGGGGTTTCTTTTAAGCATTCCTCACTTCGTAATATCTGCTGAATGCATGGGTAGTTGATTCTATACTGGATTTTAGAAAATCCTACTAGAGATTATGGCCACAGATTGCTCATTATGACACATAGTCACTTTGTTTGGGTGTAAGTATATATTGTAAATCTGCGTAGGAAACTCCATGTTGCTTCCAAAGTCTAAAAGCAGACTTGGAAACAGTAAGTTGACTTTAACCATAGAGATGTGATGTTTCAAAAAGTATGATTCTTGTATGATGAGCACCTACACGTGTCTCCAAAAATAACGTGAAACCAAGCGATCACTTCAGTTCAAGAGGAGGCTCAATTCACCGATCAAAATATTATATATTGATCTCAGGAGGATTTTAGTTTTAGAGAAGGAAGTAACTCCATGAAAGAATTTGGATGAAGTCTCAGACGATCTATGAATAACTGCAATTCTCTTGATTAACTGCTTTTGTGAGATTTCTATTCAACAAATGGTGTGTGTGTGTGGGTGGGGGGGGGGTGGGGGGGGGGTGGGTTTGCCAACGAGATGAATACAGTTTTTTTCTTTACTCCCTTCCTTTAATCCTCTTAGGAGTTTGGATTATTTTCAAGTCTGCTTTGTTTCCTGTGTATGTGCTTTATTTCATCTCCTAACTGATGGTCGGAGTCTTCTGGGGGTCGTGAGTTACAGGTACAGTAGTCGTGTTGCTGCCTGTAAGTTATGCTATGTACACACCTGTCATTTGACGTATGTTCAAGACTGCGCTAGCCCATTGTACCCACACTGGAACAGCAGGGACGAGCTTCTGCCACCTACAGATGGAAGGGGCTTGGTGCAAAATGTCAAGCATTGCAAATGTTGCAAACAAGGCCCTAGATGGTTCAGTTCATTGCTAGACTCCTTGCAAAGAACTTGAGTAAATGGACTTTGTTACTTTACCAAATTTTTTTTCTGGGCTACTTTGTACTTGTACTGAGTTCCAAAAATATAAACAACTTTTACTCTCTACTCGACTACATTTTTGATTGAATACTTGTATTCTTTACTCCAAATTACTCCACCGTTACTCATTACATTTACTTGACTAAACTTTACATCAATGCAAGTCAGGAGAGTAGCCTTTGTTAATCTTTATCATCAGGCTCGTCGTGGTGTCTGGGTTCACCAGATAAACCAGCTATCTTCTGAGTTTGGTGAGTTTCACTGCCTGTCCCACACGTCAATACCGAATCCAAGTCTCTGATTGGTTAAAGTTTGACCTGGTTTAGCTGGCGATATACATTTAATGGCCACGCATTTTGTACGTAGAGCAAGAAAATGATTGTAAATACTTTCTTAGTGAACAAGAGAGTTTTGAATGTGGAAGCCAGAAACACACATTGACATGTGTTTACATAGACTTTTCATTAGAAGTGGCCACTTGAATGTGCTTTGCAGAGAGCAGTGGGTACGTTGCTTAAGGCTGACGCTTCCGAGACGTTAGTCATGATTTTTTTCTGCAGAAGTAAAAAAATATTTACTAGAACTTTAAATGTGGAAATTTTTCAAGGTTTTTATTGTGAGTTACACTTTCTGACCCCTAGGCTAACACATAAACTAGAATCAAACAGCGAGGATCTGTTTAACATCACACAAGTGCTGGCAGTGACTTTTCCATCGTTGGGCCTGGATCCTCTCTCCGATGGGAGTCGCAGATTCTGTCACAGAGCAGCTTGGAGAGCTGATTTCATTAGTGGCCTGATGGGAGGATTGCTGAGCTGGCCTTTTACTCAGTGGAGGAGATGCATGGCTTTTAGTGAGGGGTGATGGGGTGGGAGGGGGGAGCTTTTACCATAAACTGGCAGAACAAAGGAGCTTCAAGGGAAGAAAACAACCTCCCACAAAGTTTCTCACAAAATTCGGAAAATCACCGGATGAAAGGTTTTCCCGACGGGAATAACCAAGCCAAGAGAGAAAACATCTTTCGTTCGTTTTTTCATTCCAATTACATCGACTTTAGAAGACTATTTAAAAAAAATGTCAGAAAAACTTCAGTCTATTTTTACCTTATTGGCATTTAACATGTTCTAACTTTGGACGCAGATAATGACAGATGAATAAAAGGGAGAAAGGGGGAATTAGGAGAAGCATAAGTCAAGACATGAAGTCAGACTCTTTTTGGGCTTGGCAAGTGCAAAAGCATCAATCACACCAGGCAAACAGCCTTCTTTTTCAGCAGATGGGGAGTTGCTACTTCACGCTACGCATATGTGTGTGTTTGTGTGTAAGGGGGCGGAGTGTCAGACACTTCTAAGACTGGACATCTATAAAGATCAAAAAGGAAATGAGGCAGACAGGCTGAATGTGTTAAGACTCACTGTGACCACGAGGGAGGAGTCGAAGATCTGCCCATCAAAGCAAACACATGATCACACTAACAAAACCAGGAGTTTAAGTAAATATTTTTCAAGAATACAGTCATTTTAGATGTTTACCCCAAGTGAAATGCTAAAGTGTTTTTTTAAATTTGTCAACTTTCATTTCCTAGCTATACAAAGTATTATTTTCTACGCATGTCCTTGATTCTGAACTGTACTACTGAACTTTGCAAAACGTAATTTTCTTTTTCCGCACCTATCTCAGGTTTTATGAGTTTTTGATCCCATCGCAAACAAGACAGTTGGGAAAAATGATTGATGGCACCTTGGGGAAAACCTGTTTCTGTACCTCTGCTCAACGTTTTTAAGGTAAACAGCAAAGTGCTGTCTCTGATTAGACACCAAGTTGTATAGTACTCTGGAGGAACTCTCTTTTAACAAAAAACTCATGTTTTTTGGTGTTTTTAACCTGTTCATGTGGCATTTTTCGCACTATGGAGATCATATATTAGCATAATTAAGCTCAAAATAATATTTCTTTATCCAATTCATTCTGATTCAGGAGCAGACTAAAACATGCATGTTGAAAAAGAGCTTATTTGTGACAGAAAATACACTAGGCAATAAACTGACAACCTGTTCAGAGTGTACCATACCTTTGCCCTACAGTAGCTGGGATAGGCTCCAGCAACCCAATCAATCAATCCATCAATCCAGATGGATTGATGAGACCAGTTTGTTTTTGTTGTTGTTATTGTTCTAATTTCACCATCTTGGTACAATATGATGTCCCCTGGATTTTCCTAAAAAATGACTTAACATGGCCAGTAATTATGATAGCATTAAATACAAACTATGCATCATTTTAGTTTGTTGAAATCAATATTCAAAACAAACTTTTAAGTTAATTAAAAATAATCTACAGAATAATGAAATACCAATTGTGACCACCAAGAAACAAATATATTTTTCTATTTTATCTGACATTTGGTTGAACTCAATCGATCTGTTTTGACAGATGTGTGAAGTTTTCCAAAAGTAGTAAAAGTCTGTTGATGGAGCCGAAGACATCCAGCAGAAGTCTTAAAGTGGGATCAGGAGCACTCAGATCTGCCCAACACATCTCCTGCCAAAACTACTGGGTTGTGCTTCATCCTCTAAACTGGGGAATTGCATGTGGGACAGGTGGAGCACTGACCTATTTGAGCTCTTTGGTTTGCTCTTGTTTATCAAATCATGACAGAATGTTTATCAATGTCAATGTAAAAATGACCTTGACATAAATGTGTAACAAGCCCCCTAGTGGCGGTGTGTTGAACTGACCAGCCTCCACTTTGTTTTTTGATCCAGCTTCAAACAGGAAGTGTCCTCCCTTGACTTCCAGGGAAAAGGTGGAGTGTGTGACTCCACCAGCTGTTCCAAACATGAACAAACGTGTGTCCTGTTGGTTGACAAAGATGCTTTTATGTCACCCTCTGCCATTTTAACTTTTGGTACTAAAAGGGGAAAAAAGAGGGAGGTGACCGTTTCTTTGATGTTTTTTTTTTCATAAAGTCCTCATGACTTTTGGGGGGGAAAAAAACCTCTGGTAAATCCAAATGAATGAAGGGAATTGTATGCAGAAGTGGAGCTGTGAAAACATGCAGGATGGAGACAGGGGGAGGGACGGACACACACAAGCGCGCGCGCACCCACACACAGCCGGGAAAGAGGGGAGAGGGAGTTGGCACGAGCGCTTGGAGGTCTGACAGGAAACTTCTCTTCGCTGTGCGCTCAGCTCTCAGCCTCCATCGCACTTTACCTTCTAAAAGTCGCCGAATGGACTCAGCGGGAGCTCCTATAGCTGTGAAACCATGGCTTTGCTTCTTTTATAGTCGGTAGCTGACGACGGAGTCCGGCGAACAGTTCGGAACGGTTCGAGTCTGGAAGAGCATTGGACCTTACTGACCTTCATTTGGTTATAACTCCCTTTGGATTTAATAATGAGGATTTTACTTTACCTGATCGCCTCCACCTTTTTTCGGCTTTGTTCGGGTCTGGGGTACGTGGAGTCCAGCATACAGACAGGTCAGAGGGCGGCGAGCAGACACAGGTAAGCTAGCCGGAAATGGAAAAAAAATACTGTTTAAATATGATCTTTTTTTTCAGAAACAAGCTAATAATGCATTATCACACTATCGTTTGTAAATAACTTTTTAAAATATTTATATTTAAAACATTTTTTTCATTCAGTGAAACTGAAAATGCCTTTAGAGCTGCATCTGACCTGATGGTTGTTGTTATTATTATTAATATTATTATTTGTGTCAGAACAAACTAATCTAATAAGGTGCTAATTAGCTAAAGTTTCCAAATATATTTTGCTATTTATATTTTTAAAAGTTTTTTTCCTATTCTTCCTAACTTCATCTAAATGTATGCATTTATTTATGTAGTGTGTCAGAGCTGCTTTTAAACTATGGTTTGTATTTTTTTTTGTATTTTTTTATTTTTTTGAATTTTTATGTTAAAACATGTTTTTCCTATTGAGTGAAACTGAAAGGATCTTTTTTTCTGTGCACACAAATGAGGCGCTATTAAACTGATTTGGAAAAAAAAAGTTGATATTTCTTTTAAAAAAAAGTTTACTTTTTCTATTAAGTGAAACTGAAAGGACATTTAAAGCTGCATCTGGACAGAATTTGTTTTTCTTTCATTTTTGGTTTTAACAGGAAATGTCTAATTGAAATTGGATTCTTGAGTGTGTGACAATGTGATCATTCACAGGGTTAAAGATTTGGACTAGGCTTCTAGGAAGTACAAATATTTACTTCTGGTGAGCCTCAAATGTAAAGGGTTCATGGTTTTAGTTGCCTTTAAAGAGGGTCTCTAAAGAGTCAGCTAAACACTTGCCAAACTGATCCATTTGTTTTCCAAGTTTACCTCAAATATTTTACTTGAAATTGAGGAATAAAAAAAAGAAATGGCAACAGGTGACCATTCAGTCAGAATTGAGGGCTCATTCAAGAAGCAGTAAGTTATTTTGATGTTAATCTTTTTGCATGCTGGCATCTCTGTGTGTGTGCAAAATAAAAGATAACAAAAAGTTGGCGAAGTGGGTGTCTGGTGTGCATGTGTGCAAATAAAAGGGGATACCAGCAGGGGAATGAATAACAGATCTCCATGTGGTGTGCGTCTGCTTGCATGCCTGCATGCATGTGTTTGCACTTGGCCCATGCACGTGTGTCCAAGGGAAGATGGGTTTTGGATCCTGAAAGGTGTTTTCCCCCCGGCGTCCTACTCTCTGCTGCTTCTGTGGCTGCTGCTCTGGCTGCTCAGGCGATGAGATAAAGTGGTGCTGTGGTGAATGAGAGAAAGTGGGAACCAGGCAGCCAGGAGGTAATTGGTGGAGGGTGGAAACAGTTAGTAAAAGGCCTGGAGAGATGCCAAAATAAAAGCCTTTTGGGTTGGCAGGAGGTGTTACAGAAAGGATCTCTTGAAGTGAGAATGTGCGTGCAGCCGTGACAAGAGGGCATCAAGACCAACAAAAGGTAGGGAGGAGTGACATGACAGGAGAGAAGGGAGACTGATGGAAGGGAGAGGAGGCCTGCTGTACTAAATGCCTCCCTCCTAGCTCGCTCTGAAAGAGTCAGTGTGGCTGTCCTAAAATACAAACACACACACATACTTAGAGTGAAGAATGCACCAGCCCATTGCAATTCAGTTTGCCCTTGTAACATCTAGTTGAACTCAATCGATCTGTTTTAACAGATGTGTAAAGTTTTCCAAAAGTAGTAAAAGTCTGTTGATGGAGCCGAAGACATCCAGCAGAGGTCTTAAAGTGGGATCAGAGTCACCCGGATCTGTCCGACACATCTCCTGCCAAACTACGAGGTTGTGCTTCATCCTCTAAACCGGAGCAGTGCTTGTGGGACAGGTGGAGCACTGACCTGTTTGAACTCTAGTTTGCTCTTGTTTCTTGTAATTGCTGCCAATATATTTTTT